>OX578272.1:19516300-20116300 GCA_951217065.1 Baccha elongata | reverse complement strand
GAAGCACTTAAGTTAACTTATAAAGTCGAAACAAATTTGCAATTTTTGCTGTTAAAATAATTTATGTTTTAACATTTGTGTAAATTTAAATTCTAGTAAGTTTCTAATTGTAAAGTTCGATATGAATTATTCTACGTTGTTACAAACAAAATATTTTCTACTTTAACTATGATTTAGTTTTATGATAGAAATATCAGTAAAAATGTCAACTTTGCACGAACAGTCAAATTTATTTTATTACTAGCTGTTACTCGGCGCATTGCTGCCGCCAAAAAATAAGGGAGAAAGCATTGATTTCGAAAAAGTAACTATAATCATATTGGTTCAACATTTTGCCAAAAGCTTTAAGGTCTTATCATTGTATATAAATTTCTATAGCACAATCATGGAGCAGCGCCATCTAAAGAAACTTGTGAACCGCACATTTTTAGGTTCTTACATTTGCTAAGTGTCTATTCTATTCTGTTACCCTAGGCAAAAAGCCTGGTGGGGGGAATGGGCCACTTCCCTTGAGTGAAGTATCCGAGGATCTCCTTGTCTTCCTATATGGAAGTTGGTAACTAAGGGGATTTACTCCCAACCAAAACAATTTTCAAACCTTATAACATATAAAATCACCGTACCAATATCTCACCTTTTCCAAGGGCCAAAAAACGGATCAAGAGAGCTACATGATTCCCGCAGGAACCACGTCTTTAGCCGTGTAGGCGGGTTGTGTCTAGGGCGGACATCATGTCTTTCCCTAAACCGAATCGATCTCACGAGGAAACTGGTTCTACCCTAAGCCACCCAGCACTCTGCCTGTTTAGGTTTTTGGCGAAGACAGACATATCGGAGCTAACAGCCTGGCATAAAGCCTGGTGGGGGGTATGGGCCAGTTCCCTTGGCTTAGGTACCCGAGGATCTCTTTTTTCTCTATGGTAAATGGTAATAAAGGGATCACCTCCCAACACAAATACACCAAACCTCAATACACCATAATCACCAAAATGATATCCCAACCTCCACATAATGATAGGTCTCATGAGTTTATGGTATCAAAACGGCGCATCAAGCGCTAATTGGGTTTTATTCACCCAAACAATAGTCGCCAAAAAAACAAATTAACAATATCAAATGTATTTTATTGGCTCTAAAATCCATATTTCCTTGACAAGAGTCGTAAACAAAACAAAAATCATTTATGTTTACGACTGTTGTTAGGGTAACAGAATAGACACCTAGTAAATGCACGAACCTAAAAATGTGGTATTCACAAGTTTCTTAAGATGGCCAGGTGGTGATTATTCAGCATGAAAATACTATAGAAATGTACATATATACAATGCTCTTATATAAGAATTTTCAAAAAAGCTACTACAGCGCCATCTTTGGGATAGTTTACTTCATAAGTTACTTTCTATACGAATATGAGAAAAAAGACTACCCGAGCTCCACCTAGAGAGTTTTTTTACCCGCTACAACATAAGCTATCGGTCAGTGAAAGTACCTTAAAAATTGGTCTAGCCGTTCTCGAGATTATCCGGAACAAACAGACAGACAGACAGACAGACAAACATTTTAAAAATGTATGTTTTGTTATAAGTGCCGTACCTATATGTTTTCATATGCATCTTGTAAAAAGCCGTTATTTTGACATTGCAAACAGACACTTCATTTTTATTTATGTGTTTAGATTTTGAGCTTTTTTGTTCTATTGTTTGAAGTTTAACAAATATTTATTGTTTATTGTTATTTTTTTCTTTTTTATTTAGTAAAATTTAACTTCTAGATGTGATAAGACTATTTTTTTTTCTGAATTCTATATCCAAATTCATCCAAAAAGTGACGTTTCATTAATTTTTTTTTGTGTCACTTATTCACTCGTTCGCTTTCAAAAAATAAGTAAGTATTTTAGCTCTGACAATATTTGGTTTTTGCTTTTTTAAGGAAAAAATGTACCTCAAAAAATTCTCAAGTACAACTTAAGTCTTTATGAGCTACTTTTTTTTTCCTTAAATAATGTTCAACCTAAGCATGATAATGATTAACTTTTAAGTTCGTGCAAACCGTTAAGTGGAACTTAAAAATGTAAGTTGTATTTAAGGCCTTATGTCGAGAATGACAATTAATAATTAATTTACAGCTGTATTTAAGTTTTAAACAACAACTGAACTATATGGCCCTCCTTTGTTATATGCAATGAAAACCAAGACCGAAGAAATGGTGGTAAATTTATTTCCGGTTTATCATTTAAAAGCATATTTATAGGTGTTTAACGATGGCTTTACAAGTTTCCGCTTCATCTCAAACTGCATATTTCAAGCAAAAACAAACAGCACAGATGTAGCTCAACATGTAAGAAGAGATTATGCCCCCTATTACGGTTGTCAAATATCAATACAATAATTGATGTGTATCAACAAAATTGATCCATCGGCATCGTTGTCAATTATGAAAAGTTTTGATAAACTGTGAGTGCCACTCAGATTTGCGATCTATTGTGATTAGTTTTATTGACTAGCTTGGTATTATCGCTGTCAAAAATATTGGTTTGTTTTTCTTTATTTCTCTTGCCTGTTAACTCAAGAATAATTGCTACAAGAGTAAAAAAAAAAACAAACCGATAGTAACGACATTCACCACGAGCAGTCATTACTCTATGTGTATAAACTCAATGGTTACACACCTTATTTTGAAGTAGAACTTTTAGAAATCGAACAATTGTTATGAACCATTGATCAATTTCAAAAAAACAAGATGGTGCAACTAAGATTGTTTTACCTAAAGTCCATGTAGACTTTAGTTGTTGTATTTACTGATGTAGTTTTTTTTTTTTTCTCGCAAGTCTATATGGACTTTTAAACAAACACCTCTACTATTTATCAACCATTTTATCGGTTATCAATTTATCAGCATCACCATTGAATAGTATCACTTCTATTCTAGCAATGAATTCGCTGCCGTGCTTGCGGGTATTTTGTACTAGATTAGTATTTAAAAAAAGCTATGTAATTTTTCAAATAACAGCCCTGTACTTGTACAAAGCTTTTATGTCAAATATGAAGTTGACATCTGTCAAACAAAAACAGTGCTTTTTTTATGTTTGTGTGAAGTGAAAATACGTTATCTTTCATAAACAAAATAAAGAAAATATAAATAAACCGCAAGAGAAAACCTTTAATCTTGAAATTTCGTATTATAGCAAAACAATAATAACTTGCTGTTATGTGTTGTGCTACTTTTATAATGCGCACGGGCAGTGTAAACGCAGAGAAACGCGATAAAGCTAAAGGAAGGAAGCATCAAGCATAGCACAGGCCAAGCCACCACCAGCTTTGAATCTCATTCTCTCTTTGATTTCTTGGAATCGTTCTTTGACCGTCGAAGCGTTAAGTGTTGTGCATATTAGTTTCTATTTAATTTTCCTATCGCCAAATAAAATCAACCACTTTATTCGGTTTAGAAATTAATAAATTAATAATTTGTAAAGTTAAATCTTTTACTTAAAAAGGTAAGTGAAGTGTCGTTTGTTGGGCTTGCATAATTGATATTAATTCTATATTCAATAAATAGAAAAATATTTTTCACAGTGAAATGAATTGATTGTGATAATTTGATTAAAGAAAGTTGCAGAATGTGCAGACAATACATAAAGTTCCA
This sequence comes from Baccha elongata, assembly GCA_951217065.1. Taxonomy (NCBI): domain Eukaryota; kingdom Metazoa; phylum Arthropoda; class Insecta; order Diptera; family Syrphidae; genus Baccha; species Baccha elongata. The sequence goes on along the minus strand of OX578272.1, from coordinate 20,112,658 downwards.
TATTCTGATTTTATTTTTACTTTTTTTCTGATGACATAACCAAATGTATAGAAATGATTCTCATCTCATGTCTTGTATTAACAATTTCACATCTTTCTAGAAGTGGATTGTAGCGTCCTACGATGCCATATTGTTGTGTTTGTTTTGCAAGCAAATTAATTGAATAAACAGTTTGCTAATCAATATTATTGTTAATTCTTAACATTAAATTATACATTGCCTTATTGTGCCCTGTAGACAAAACTTTCGGATTGTTACAAAACAAATTTGGGTCACCGAGGAAAGCATTTTCCCATATAAGTTATAGCATAACAGGTGAGCAGGTACATTGCATAAATAATCTGCATTTAATTTGCCACAACCGCTGAAATCTTATAAATTCAGTCTTCATTTACCTATAAAAAATGAAAAACAAACATTAGGTAGGTACCTATATACAACATAATTTAAACATTTTGTCAACGTTGTCATAGCAAATCGTTATCATGAATCTGCTTAAACTTTGCTCTGAAAAGTTTAGAATTATGTACATAGTTACATAGGTGCCTATACAAGAAATGCTTTGAATTTGCCAAGTTGATAAGAAACAAAATACATTTTAAGTTAGTAGGCCTACAATCGACATATATCTATTTTAACAGCAATAAAAAATGAACAGTCGTTTCACAAAACAAAGTTTTACAAATTCTAGAAAGACCTTAGCTGAACCCAGGATTAGAGAAGCTTTTCTATAGTTATCTGGACTTTAAGGAACAAGTTTTACTTGCGATTTAAAGGTACTATATAATGCATGTTAGGTATGCATTCGCGCAAAGATAACATTTTGAGATAACAGTCAAACATGACATTACGATGATAGCGAAGTCGAAGTCTGGAAATTCTGTGTGTCTGTCAGTCTTTGTGTATCAGCACCTACAGCCTAAACGGCTGAACCGATTTACTGCAAATTTGGAATGTAGGGTTTGTAGACCATTCCTTAGAGGAGAAATTGAGTTTTTGTTAAGGTCAAAATGTAACGGTTTTAAAAAAACCAACAATTTTCTTAAAAAAAATTAGAGCAATACCTTAAAGACATGTTTATTCCCAAATTAAGTAAGAAATCAAGAAGAAAGTGAATGACCTCAGAAGCTATAATATGGCTCACTCACAACCCCTTAAACTGCGAAAGGATTTCAAATTCTTCTACCAAGACATTTTTTCTGACAACACCGATAACACAAATAATGAAAACAAAACGATCGGTGGGGACTTTCCTCCACATTACTCCGTATCTGTATGGTCCGAAGTAATGTGGGCTTCTGATCACTTCGGCACCACCATAATTATTTTATATCAATCTCAATCACATTCAAAATTTAAACGCCTTCATCGTAAATTAGCCAAGTTTTAAAAAGTCAGTTCTAAGGACCAGTTATTTCAATCGTGGTTCAAAGTGGTTCAAGTTTTTTTACCCACCGATTTCAGCAGGTTAACTATGATTCAACTCTTGTAATCGCTTATATAACATACATGTACTTTTAACCAGTAGCCGATTCTGGAAAATAAAAATAGCTGAACTGCGGTTTAAATGTTTTGTTTACGAACTTTACTTTTCAAATTAAACATTACGAATCTTTAACATTCATTATCGAACAGTTTTTGAATTGCCGACTTGTTATGGATGTATGAGTTGAAAATTTCATACGGTTAAGCACAGGAAAAATGTTGTTTTTGCGACAAAAAATCAGAACGAATGTCTGTTTTACAAATTAATTTTTACTTCTTATTTTTAAAAACAGGAAAAATCTTTTTTTTTATTCAAGTCAAACAAGCAGACAACATTCCATGTTTCCCAATCATAATCATATGAACCTATAATGCGAGAATTCAAGTTTATTTATAAGACCATCTAGCATCATATATTTAATTTAGCTTGCGGATGCTTTTTTATTTTAAAATTATTATCAATATCTCATACTCTACGTAGTTAGATCTTTTGCGTCATCCAACTGCATAAACATATGTATATTATTTTTGAGCTGATAAGTTTTTATACTAAAGGTTAAAATTATTGCCATTGAAATGTTTACTATCAATGTGGAATTAGGACTTTAGAATTCTATAGTCAAAGGGTTTTAGCGATTTAACTATTTTCCATTATTTCTTTCATAAACTAGATTCTAAAAATTTTTTGTTTGCACTTATCTGTCGCTGCTATTGAAATGAAATCAGAAACACATTCAACAGGTTTGCTTAAGAATCTAGAATGAATGAAGCAAAATAAATTAGATGAGTGCACGACTTGGTTGAAGATTGAAAGCCACATGATAAAAGTAAAATAAATAAAAAAAAACTATTTAAATTGTTGTTTGCATTGTTTGTTTACGTGTAGATATTAAAAGATTTTTTTCTGTGGACTGAAATGGGTGACGATGGAGGTTGTCAGTCATTGAAAGTGGTATTTTTGTCATTAAGACTTTAACGAGAGTTATAATCTTATAATGTTTTAAAATAAATTGCAAATCAAATTTCCAAAAATTATAAAGCAAATAAAAAACATCGACTTCTTTTAATATTGTCATTTAATAATGTATATTTTGAAACTGCGTGAGCATTTTTCCATTTAATTGCTAGATACAAAAATGAATATGTATGTATGTAAATATAACAAACAAATATTTGATTTCTATTTTTGGCATTGATCGAAAACAATTGTGGAGCAAAACAAAAAATCGTCAAGCCTATTAACGCCACTTCCCATAGAACTGTTTTTTTTTCTTGAGCTTTCTGGTGAACTCGTTAATCGATTTGAAATCAATTGAAAAAAACATACTTTTTTGTGAACTTATAATTATATCTATAAAAATTGATTCATATTTTGAATTTGGCTTAAACCTTTAAAAAAAAGTTGCCTAAGCACTTTTAATAAAACTTTTATTTAATTTGCATATTTATATTAAAAAACGACACAGGTTCACCCAAATTGATTCTGAGTAAAAGAAAATTAAAAGTAAATTTACACAATATATCTTAAGGAAAATAAAAAATAAAAGAAACAGATTTGTTGCACATGACCCAAAATATAAACTAATTTTTATTTCATTACTAAATACATGTAATACAATTGATTAAGGATTATAAAGGAGGATTATTGAAATGTAAAGAGTTAAAATGGGGTAGAGGAAGCGGAAGATGACAAGAGATAAGGGATTGCCAAGGCGAGTGAGGCAACCATGGTTGGGTGGGTTTAGGCGAATTCCTCTCGCGTCCCCGACTGCAAGAAAGGAATCAGCAACAATGGCTCAAACTAAAACTAAATTAAAAAATTAACAACAACCAACATTTGTTGTTGTTATTTAAATTTCTTTTTTTTTTCAATTATATAAGTGAATAAAGTATTTGTCTTGTGTCATTTTTCCATGGTAATCAAGCGTTTATGAATGGAAATTCATAGTCTCTTTCTTCGCTTTTATCGGTAAACATTGAATTTTCTTATTCATGGCACAGTTTTATTTATACATTTTGCTAGAATCACATGTTTTAAAAGCAAATAAACCATCATATTAGAGTACACACAAAGAGCTACAAGATGTCACCATTAGTTAAATTTTGGAAAAAAGTGGATTTGTGCCGTTTTTCCCCTGGATCCTTCATATGTACATATATGTAAATTTTATATTATTAATTAAATTTAAATTTAAGTTCATGCGACCCAGTCGTGCACTATATTTTTTAATACTTTCCTTTTTTCACATTTAAATTAATTTTAAATATTCGAATCCAATAGTTGGCTAAATGAGCAAATTTATTCTTGATGTTTTCAAATTTCGTTCATTTAGGTCTTATTTCACAATCTCAGTCAAGCTACTTAGGACCGGTTATAGCGATCCAGGAAAACGAAACAGGATTTTTTTTCAAATTGATAATTAAATATTTGCACATATTTTGTGGAAAAAAAATACATTCAATTATTAATTTCGGTACGAAAAATGAAATTCCATCAGGAAAATAAATAAATGCATTTTTTTCAATAAGTATTTGTTACACTCAAAATGTTATCATCACAAAAATCTCTTTGAATTATTTGCCATCGATAAGTGTAACATTTGTGTTTTAAATCAAATGAAATCATAATTAATTATGGATGTGAAATGTTTTCCTAATCACTATAAATGGGCCCCTAGGCCCAGTTTTTCAGCGCGAGATTATACCAGAGTTAAGGCCCAACTATAATGCGAATGAATAAGCATGAGTTACTGTCAAAATCGAAAGTGTAAATGAGCAAATACACACAGTCATATGGATATAATGGGCAGGACATATGCGCATTTTGTTGAGTTTCGTTAAGCATCCTGCTACGCACGAGGTGTACAATCTGAATCGCTCTTACATACATACTATCTTGTAAATTTATTCACCTATTTTGATGAGATTTGATATTCAGATAGTGCTGGAACTGCACACAAATATTTCGAAAAAAAGTATTTTTTGAAAACATTTTTTTTTTTTAACGTCAAATTAGTTTTCAAATTGTTTGGAAGTAGGTATCTTGCCACAATATCAAGTTAGTGCGACCCAGTCGTGCTCTTTATTTTTTGTTGTTTTAAAGTAAAACTTCAATTTGCCACAAAAATAACTTGGAATGACTAAAAACAAGTTTGCATTGTGTTTCAAATACCTAATCAATTTTTTTATTAAAGTTTAGTTAAGATAAGCAGAGTCGACTGTACATTTAAAACAAAAATGGGTATATACATTATATTGTGATGCTAAACATGATTTCGCATCACAGTATGTATTTTCTATAAAATGATATTGCTTGAATATTACTTAACAGTTAACACTCATCATTTGTTGCATAACGAAACGACACAGTTAGTAAACAAAAGCTTTTTCTGTATCTTATCTTAAATTAAAGCTTTGTTTTCCATATCAGTAAAATAAGAGAATATTTAACTTTGTATTATTCTAATCCCTCTTTTTGTCTTCCTTTCGTTTCAGCCAATCGAACAAAACAATCAACAGATATTTGTTTTTTAAATAGAAAAAAAAAAACACACCGGTTCCACTGCTACATAATAATTATTATTATACTCATTTACACATACAAAAGTTAAAGAAACAAGTTTCATAGTTTCCCCACACTCTCTCAACAGAAGATTCCAAAAAATCTCTTCCATTTAAGAGAAGAAAAATATACTAAATTAGAGCAAAATGTTCCTTAAAAAGTCTGGCCCCACAGCGGCAGTGGCGAATAATGCTGTGCGCCGCTGGAAAAGCTCAAGTCATCATCTGAAGCAGCAACAGCAACGACAAACTCTTGCCAGTCAAGGAGGAACTTCTAGTGTGAACGTTGTATCATCCCTGAGTTCATCGTTTACTTTTAATTCGAACCTTTCAACTTCATCACCATCCTCGTCATATACTCCTTTATTAAGTTCTAGATCCAAGCATTCTCTGGCTGTCAATCTAGTTTCTTCAAATTCTATTGACGTAGGACTCGAATCTAAACGCAAAATGTCAACGAAGTGCCTTGCTATTGAAAATATTAACCCAAACTTCATTACCATGGAGTATGCGGTTCGTGGCCCCTTGGTTATTCGTGCTGGAGAAATCGAAAAGGAACTCGCAGCTGTAAGTAAATGCAATTTTGTATGTTAAATGTGTTGTGAATTTTCTGACGTAGGGTTGTGAAAAAAAATTTTTGTTAAACTTTGGAAAAAATCAAACATACAGAACAGTGTCAGGTGTGTACATAATCTTGATTGTTGTTTTAAATTCGAATATCAAAAATAAAAATGCGCGTATATTGTCTGGAAAGGAATTTGACAAAATTTTATATTTCTTGAAAGAAACAACTACAAATTGTATAGTACTGTGGAAGCAGCACATGCGCCGCTAATCTGCGAATAATTAATTGTTATTCATAATAAAGAAGTTGTGTGGTACAGTGACTCACCGAAATGTATAAAAAAAAACCTTTTCCGTTCACAAACAATAAATGGGTTTATCAATTAAAAAAAATCTAATGGTTTTATGAACAACAATGTGTTTTTCCAAACAGGTGCTTTTTAATGCGAATAAAGCAGTTGCGGTAGTTGGTGTAGGTACAGGCTTTCAGAAAATCTAAAATTATGTAGTAGAAAAAGTTTTAAAGTAAAAATTGTAGCTTATTATAATTCTCTACAAAAACACTTTTTATTGTACCATTAATCACTTTCGTAAAAATCATGTTGAACTGTTAAAATTCTTTTAATGATACGGCAAATTGTTCACAGTTGCGAAAATGGCCTTCAGCCTGGTAAATGTTTGTTACTCTTTTTAAAATTTAAAAAAATACGTTTTTGGTTTAAAAATACTGAAGGCAATTGTTTTTGGTTTAAGATACTGAAATCCTCAATTGTTATAACAACTCTAACCAAGCGTATTCTGCCCGCTTTATTTTTCAATTGTAAGATTAAGATAATGCAAAAGCGTGTAAAGAATTTTGTTACATTCACAGTATGTACCTATGTATGTATATTTTTGACGTTTGAGCCGTATCCAGGGGGTCTACTCTGTATTTCGTTCCGAAAATGAATTCGTTCTTTGTTTTGTTTTTGTAATATAAAAACAAAAAATACACACAAATTATTCGTTTTCGAAAAATTTCACTTTCGGAACGAAATACAGAGTAGAGGTAGACCCCCAGTTTTGAAACCGAATTCCGTTAAGAGTGAGTTTTACTATGTAAACAAAATTGTGTAGATACTGTCATTCTGATGTCAAAACCACTATGGCTGAAAGTTTTGACCAAAGAATATTAAAATTATTATTAGCTACTCTGTGTGGTTTTGAATACTTCTGTGTATACAATCCTTTTTTTTTTTATTAATTTTGTAGCTTGCGTTTTATAAGCAATAATTTTTAAACTAGACTCAAATTACTAGACTAAAAGTAAATATGAAATAATTGGAGGAAAGTATTGTGAAAAAATGTTTTCTTCAAAGTCTGATGCATTGTTATCAAAATTTGTTGAACAAATTTTGAGGCCAAAGTTCATTTCTCTAAATCAGTTTTTTTTATAATCAATGCTTTATTTATGCTCTCGTCGGATTAGGATCAACAGCCTTGACTAAAACGTACTTTCCATAATATCTGCCCAAATTCGGGCGTTCTTAACTTCTTTCTATAGATAAAATACACCCTCTTTGTGTGCGTTGTTAGTTCTACAGGATTGGAGGTGATTTACAATTTTACGTCGAATCCGAACGACTAAGGTGAGATGCACTTTTCATGACAATGACATTCTCGGAGGATTTCTTACTTCCTGGCAAGAGACAGTGCTCCTGAAAAAAAACATTAGGTGTTCTCGAAGCTGGGCTGGAACCCAGACCCACGGCGTGATAGTCCGACACACTAACGACTACGCCACGGGGCACTCATTTCTTTCTAGGAACGTCTTTCCTCAGACACTTTGATCAATTATTCAAATATCATTTCATCATGGTTAGGTATAGCTATTTTAAAATTATTCCTCCACCATTAAAAGTGATTTTTTCTATTATGTAACTTAATGTAATTTTAATATAATAAAAAGCAATAGTCATGTGTGAAAATCACTAGATCACTAAAAGAGTGAAAGCTAACATAATCCTATGTCTGCTTATAATTATTGCAAGTAAAAGATCGATGCTAGTGGGCTTCAAAACACTACAATAAGTGCGAATGACATAATTTAAGCGATTCATTAAAGCTGTTTGTGCGTCATATCTATTTGAAGGAAAGATAAACTTAAATGATTTTTTTTTTGTATCAAATAATTAAAATATTCTGCCCAGTCGGTTATAAATAAACATTATATAGAACTAGACTTTAGGACAATACATAATATTCAAATAAACATCTATCAACATTTCATAAAAGATTTTCGGACTAACTGCACAAAAAACATTTTCATCCCCAAAATGTATACGACAGCTGAAACGAGTTGAATAAGAAAAAAAAACACCGGCCGGAATACTTTTGTTTGCATTTCTTTTTTCAAACAAATCTATTTCCTAACAAAAAAAACATACACAATCAGAAACGGAAATTGGAATATGTGTGATGATTAAGTAATCACTTTTTAATGCTTTCCGTAGAAAATCAACACAATTCGGTTGATGTTGAGGTCTTTGCATTTTCCTATACCTACATTAGTTTATCTATTAACTACTTGTATCTTTCCTTCTCAAACTTGAATTGCATGCATGTAAAACAGATTTTTTATTTCTATTTTTTATCGCACTTCTATCTACCCTGTGAAGAAAACGCACATGACCTTGGGAATTGCCATTCGCTTTTATTTAGTAAATATGTGTACACTAGACATTGACACACTACATACATCGTTGTTTAAATTATTTTTAGCAAACACCAAAGATGACAACAATTTAAAAATTGACTGCGAATTTTGTTTATATGCATAATTTTTTGAGAAAAGATTGGGAGATAATTTAGGAAGACTATCTGTCTAATACAACTTTTAATAAAAAAAGGGTTTATTTGGTAACTTACGCCATATTTTCTTTAAGTTTGTCGAAGGATTTGTATTTTAAACCAGAAAGTCAAAATTAATCAAGGAAGTTTCAGATTGTATTAAAAAAATAACTTAAATTATTAAGATAATGTTGTATTATTTTTTCTGTTTGTTTCTTAAACCCAAGTTAAGAAATGTATTTTAATCACTCTGGTGCTATTCACTGCGGTAATATACCTACTGAAAATTGTTCTCACATTTTAATTAATCACTCTTTTATTCATTAAACTTAAATTAATTCAATAATTTAAATTAAATGGTATCTCGTGTCGGCTAGGTATATTGACAATTAATTACATCATTATTAATGATTGAAGAATAATCAATACTTAAGGTAACTCTCTTTGCTGTAATATCTTTATTTATCGATTTAGATTGCAGTTCGATTTTATTAATATACAAAAGAAAAAGACAAAAAATACAAAGTTTTGTCAACATTTTTAGAGTTGTTTAAGAAATAAAATGGAACTCGGTCGCACGTACTAGCTCTTATTACAAAATATGGGATTGCGAAAAATTTAATTTATTATATTATGCGTGAAGTCAAAATATCGAAAAATGGCTTAAACGTGAGGTCAAGTTGGCAAGGTAGTTATCATAAAACCGTTTGTTTAGCCAAAAACTTTAAATGTCAGCTTGTGTTAAATGCCATACCAAGTTTAAATGAAATACGCTAAGGCGTTATCAATTATAACCATTATAGTGTGGTTACTTTTGTGATGCTAGATTATTTCAAAATGGAAAACAATAATTTTTGGAACAAGTCGATTGTATAACCGAAATCTACATTAAATGTCATAATCCACCATCTCGATTTAAAATTCGCATAAAATTGGTTCTCTTACTAATAATTGTTGTAGCTTAATTTTGTACTTTAATATACACACGTGTTTTTAGATACTTAACAAATCCATTAAAACTTATATGTAGGTACATACTATACACTTAAAACAACAAACTGCCCATTAACAACTGTTGCCTACGGTTGAGCATCGCAGAGTACCATGTGGGAAACCTGCTAATTATATACTTTTTTCTCTTGAAAAATATGTTAAGCTTTTAAAACAAATAGTAGTGTTTATACCTACCCATATAATTAATATGTGCAGTGAACTAATATCGATAACGGTCCACTGTTCACTAAGGGTCTTAATAGTTCATACAAAGAACGAACTAACCATGGGAACTGAAAACTTAAATGTTGTATAAGTACCTTTTGTTTAAACAAAAAAATTTAGCTTCAGTTCAATAAATTATGATTGTTAAAGAATCGATTTGAAGTTTAAACGGTGTGAAGAAAACTTGTTTAAAAAATGTAAAATACAAACAATAAAATAGAAATTCCCATACAACCAGAAAGGTGATTTCCTTTGATCTAAATATTTTTGCCCTTATCAGCAATTTACATAATGAATAATCGGAAGTAAAGAAGTTCACAGTAAAACAAAAGTAATGATCATATTTTGCAAATATCGTTTCTCAACAGTATCATTTTTGATACTTCTATACAAAACCGTGAAGCTATAGTCATTTTTTATTGTTGACGTAGGGTGTAAAAACTAAATGTTGTATCTGGAAAAGTGAACGTGTTGAAACGTACTCACAGAAAATGCTCGCAATTACAACGCAAATAAGTTTATTATTAGTTTTACTCTGGGAAGTCGACGTATGCAACAAAAAGTACCTTAATTTTTAGTTAAAACTTTTTTTTAAAGGTTTAATTGCAATTTATTACAGGGATCGTTCTACTTTAAATAAAAATGCATTTTAATTAGTTTCATAGAAAATTTAAATTCTTTACAAAACACGTCTAGAGCTGAAATTCTATTTTGGCGCCAAAATGAACGTAAATTACTTTGTTTAAAACAATCTTTGCGGGTGTTAATGTCATTGCATAAAACAAAAATGTATTATAAACCCATTTTTAAGTCCCATCAATCTACCTATATGAATAGATGGCACTATATTATTAAGCTTAGAAATATAGAAATACATAAACAAAATTTAGAAGTAGAAGGTCCTTCACAAACTAACAAACCACATTGTTTGTAGATTAAATTTCAGTAAAAGTAGTGGTATAAAGAAAGGAAAAACAGGACAAAGTGAAACTACCTACATATTCATAACTGCCTCCCAATCCAAATCACCACCCAAGTGGATTGACGTCAAGAACTGCAAACTAACGCTTAACGTAAAGTTCATTTGTTCGATTTTCAACGTGGGTTCGTCGTCGGTCGTCACGAGTGTTTTTCTATTGATTTTGCAGGGATTGTAAGAGTATGAAACTATTTTTGTAAATTCAAAGGTATGTTTATGTTCAATAAAACCACTTACATATGTACATGTAATATGTATGTATAGAAAATGATTTGTTCATACATGCATACATATATACACGCTTTATATGTTTTATATGTTTTTCTCAATTTGTTTTTTTACTTGTTTGGTAGAATAGCTCAGAAACGGAACGGAAATATGAGTTAGTAACTTACTAAAATCATCATTGTAATCTATTCAATATTTGCTTTTAAAAAACATAGGTAGGCAGCTTCCTGTGTCGAACTTTAAATGAATTCAAGTCTCTTGCTTCGAGCTAACACAGTTCTTGTTTTCCTTTCATGCGACGTACTTCCCACTAGCTGCCATTAGTCTAAGTTCCGCAACAGATTTTTGGGTGATATGAACCTTAAAGATACCTAAAGAACTTAGATTCCGGCAAGCTAATAAATAAAGTGATAACCGAATGAATTTTGCTATCTATAAATTTGTATGTAATCCCAGATTTTAAGAGTTCAAAAATACCAATTTTCTAATTTCCACCATGATTGCGCATATTATTTATAGATTAAGTTTGAGACACAGTCAATGACTTTCTAGGCTTTCTGTGACAAAAATGTTCGATGGGGTCCTTAACAAGGTGTAACCAAAAATGGTTCTTTTAAAAACCCCACTTTGCTGAAGATTACCTTTGATATTAAATCACCTGATTTTTTTCAAGCTTATAAATAGATTCTGGTTCTCGGTCTATTTAGCTCAATATACTTCAAGGAGACTGTGAGTTTTATGCAAACTATGACCAAGCCAATGATATGTGATTTGGTAGCTTCTTGTGATTTTAGTTTTTCAATATTATTTCTTGCTCTTTATAAAGAAGTAATATCTTGAGTTCTGAATTATAATAGAGTCATCCGCACCCAAAAACATCGATCCATATTGGAGTAGATTAATCAGATTGTTAAATATTGTTATAAAAAGAGAACTGAAGAAGTTTCACTGGTCTGCATCTAATATGATTAAAAACTCCAATTGCGTAATGGTCAACCATATTAAATTACTGGGTTTTACATCGAATTCCTTTCCAAAATGTATCGAATTCCTTTCCAAAATGTATCAACACAATTAATCATTCCATTAAATAGTCACGACGCACGTTGTTTTATTATTGCGATTCATAAACTAAACTTTGTATAGCATCTGTTGTTTATTTTATTATGATAAACCATCACTGGCACATTAGAATTACTAGATAGCTCTATTATATTTCCACTAAAAGATTTTTATAGGGTGAGATATTAGCATAATTTTATGTTCTATAACCTCTAAAAAGTTCGAAGGTGTCACCTGAATACGATTTTTCTCATCTATTTCCATAACTTAGTAAAATTCCACTTAATATTGACATTCTATGATTATTTATTTAAAGACGGCAACCACAACAATCAAAACGATAACAATTAAATAATATCTCGATAAAGACTGTCCTTAGTTACACATTTTATAAATCCCCTATTGACATTGGAAATGAAAATGATATAAAACCAGAAAATCGTTTCAAATTACCACCTTGCATGAGTTGATTTCTGTTATCTTTAAGTTATGATATCAGCTATGGCAATTGATATTATACAAAATATATCTACTTGTTAAGTTGTGTTTCACACAAGTGCCTACGTACAAGTGCTTGATTTCATTTTTAGAATACATCTGGCTACCTCAGTCAGTATGAACCTGCGGTATATATTCAGCTATTGAACTATAGAAGACGATAAACTTACAGTCAATAAAATCAGTCATTCATTCGTTCTTTTGTTTGTTTTAGTTAAAAGCTCAATTTCAATTTGAACTATTCTCACCTAAATGTACGTCTTTCCATATGAAAGTTATTTATATATTTACATTTATTTATGACATTGAAAGCTTTAAAATGTGCAATAATTGTATCTAATTAAACGTAAGAGGATGAAGCAATTGAATAAATTTATGTAAATTTAAATGAGTACTTCATACTTTAAAAGGGTATTCCATGTCAGATTGTTTGTTGTTGTCGTAGATTTGTACTTTTTTTTAATATTGCGAAAAAAACTGTACGAAACCATTTGAATTATGTTAGAGATTACAACAACGACGAAATCGCATACACTGCGGTTCACTTGAAACTTTACTTTACAAAATTGCTGAATTCTGCCCAATTTCATGTCATTTCAGTTCAATTAACGTCAAACTAACATTAAGTTGTGAAGAATTTTTTCTCTGGCTTATCTTTTCTTTCAACTTTTACATCATAAATTTATCATCATTTCGCCAAAATGCTTCTCCACTACGTTTTTCTCATCTTAGCTTACATTTTTAAATCCCTCACAACGGAAAAAAATATTTTTAACGTTTTTGAATCATGGCATTGGATCCTTTTGGTTTAATTTTATAAAATTTGGCCAAATTTGACCAAAGCAAATTATGCGTCCACGAACGTTATGAACGGTCTAATTGGTGACTGGTGACTTCACTTTTAAATACGTACAAATATTTCCATCATATTATGATAAGTTGAACTTAAATAATATGAAAAGAAAAAATTAAATAACAACATTAATTTTTATTTAAGTTAAATAATATGTACATTGTTATGTAAGACTATGACAATGACGCAAGTGATAAATGAAATAAAATAATATATTGAATTTCATCGCTTGTAATTAAAATATTTGAGGACTGAAAATATTTTATATATTTAATCTACGTTCTTTTACCTATTATAAAAGTTGTATGCAGTAATCTAATTTGTATTTTCTATTTTATTTACAGGGCAAAAAAAAGCCATTCACAGAGGTCATTCGTGCCAACATCGGCGATTGCCATGCAATGGGACAAAAACCAATCACCCACCTTAGACAGGTAAGTTTCGTGGCATCAAGCTGCAGCGTAAATTGTTTATTATAATAAAGAAAAAAAATGTAGGGTCTTTTGTAGTGTTATGTAGTGTAATAGTAGTGTAATAGCAAATGACCCTTATAGACTAAGAACCCACAAGAATTTTTGGGTTAAATTGCTAACCCAATGGAGTTGGTATTATAATATTTGGCTGCATTACAGTTAACATTTTTAAAAGTCAGCTTCTTGCCGTCCAAAGTGAGGGCATTTGTGAAAAAGATTGCATCTGTTATTGGACTGCCAAAAGAATTTTAGTAAATACTAAAAATTAATTTCAAAATTAAGAGCTTTGTACCCTGATAGCAGCAAATATTAATGAGTTTATTCGCTTTCAAAAAATGGCAGAAAGGTCACCGAAAAACATGTTGCAACACAATATTTGCTATCAGGGCATATAGCCCTTAGTTTTTAGCTTATCAACACTATTATATCGCTCGAAAAAAAATTTACATTGTTAATGCAGTACTTCTCAGACTGCAAGATTATGACTTTAATAGATGGCAATAACAAGGCTATCAATCAGATCCAAAAATGTCCTATGTCTAAACTGAGCAGTTTTTAAAGCAAAACAAAAATTGATTTAACAGTTTACTTTTAAATAAATTGTATGCTTATTGTTTAAATTAATTATTCTTCAGATGATGGCTCTCTGCTACGATACTTCTCTGTTTAGCCACCCCGACATCCCACAGGACGTAAAAGATCGTGCACAAATTTGCTTGAACGGTTGCCAAGGTAAATCTGTTGGTTCATATACAGATTCAGCCGGTATTGAGGTGATTCGCCAGCAAGTTGCAGATTACATTTCCGCTCGTGATGGTATTGAATGTAATTGGGAAAATATTTTCCTTACTGCTGGAGCCAGTCCTGGCATCAAAAGTGTGATTTCCATGTTGAAGTAATCCAAATCGACTACTGAATTCGCACACAGATATTACAAATGTTTTTTTTTTTGTTTTCTTTATTATTTTAGTTGCGGAGTTGATGGGAAACCACCAGGTGTTTTGATACCAATTCCTCAGTATCCATTGTATTCTGCTACCTTAGCTGAATACGGAATCGATCAGGTCGGTTATTATCTAGATGAGAGTACCAATTGGGGCTTAGATATTAAGGAACTGCAACGAGCTGTTGATGAGGGAAGAAAAACCACTGGTATTCGTGGTATTGTGATTATTAACCCGGGTAACCCAACAGGTCAAGTATTGACTCGTGAGAATATCGAAGCTATTATAAAGTTTGCCCACAAAGAAAAGCTCGTTTTGTTAGCCGATGAAGTTTATCAACACAATATTTACGACAAAAATTCAAAATTCCATTCGTTTAAAAAAGTATTGATAGAAATGGGTGCTCCCTACAATACATTGGAGCTGGCAAGCTTTATGTCAACTTCTAAAGGATACCTTGGCGAATGTGGTATTCGTGGAGGTTACATGGAACTCATTAATTTCTGTCCACAAGTAAAAGCTGCCTTGGTTAAGTCAATAACTGCGTCGTTATGTGCTACAACTGCTGGTCAGGTTGCTGTTAGTGCATTAGTAAGAATACCCAAATGCTTTAATTGATATATCTTATATTTGTTAATTTGTTTTTTACAGGTTAACCCACCAAAGAAGGGAGATGAATCTTACGATTTGTATGTCAAGGAACGTGATGGCGTTCTGGCAGCATTAGCAGAAAGAGCTGCTCTTGTGCATAAGGCATTCAATAGCTTCGAAGGTTTCAGTTGTAATGTAGTTCAAGGAGCTATGTATGCCTTTCCTCAGATCAAGATACCACCAAAGGCTATTGAAGCTGCTAAAAAGAAGAATATGCCACCAGATACATTTTATGCATTTGAATTATTAGAAGAAGCCGGTATGTATTTTTTACTTTCTGTTTGATCTTTAGTTGACAAACTATAACAATTGAAAATTTTATTTTTATTTTCACAAGGTATATGCATTGTTTCTGGCAGTGGATTCAAACAACAGCCTGGTACATATCATTTCCGCACAACAATTCTTCCTCAAACAGATAAATTGAAGATAATGTTGGAAAAGTTCCAAAAATTCCATGCTTCATTCATGGACAGATATAAGTAAACAAATCCGATGTATGACCGATGTTATATGTTTTTTGTAAACTTAAAAAAAATGTGTCTGAAACCAATCAGGTCTTTGTTTTTAATATAAAAGTATAATTTAATGTTCTTTAACTACTCACAGTGAAGTCCACTTACTATCTGATTAGCACCATAAAAAAATATTTTATTTTTCTAAAACTACCATTAAGAACACGTATTGTTATGTTAATAAAGAGGAAGAGGAGAGCTGTAATTTGCTTATAATGTAATAAAAAAAATTAGAAAATTTTAAATTTATTTAATATTGTTAAATTTGAAATCGAGATTCCGTATTTAGAAAGTATAAGAAAACCCTGATTATTTTATTTTATTCATGTTAATTCTGTAATAATGTATTTTGTTAATAAAAAGGCTGCTACAAGGAAACTCTTTTTTTTTTCATAAAAAAAATTATTTTGAGGTAATTTCAAAACTTCATATAAGACAGTGAAAGATATAAAGATTGTTTAAATATTTATAGTACATAAGTAAAGTTTTGAAAAATTAAAATAATGTGAAATAAAGTTCACTTATTTCAGATCTTAATCATTTTATTTGACAACCTATAGATATTGGTATATTCACATATATACAGTTTGAAAACCATCTGGGTGAATCGATCTTATTGGCAGTTGTTTTAGTTGTTAGTTGTTCAGCTAAAATAGTTTGTGGCGATATACATACAAATTGATTTTAAAATCTTCTTTATTCATCTTCACAGAAGGATTACAACTTAATTAAAAAGCAAAACAATCCACACTACAAAAAAAACTTGCAACTGCAAAATCAAAATAGACATACAGACCATAAACAGAGTGTAAACATTAGTTGGTGATAATTAATTATTTACAGGTTTATAATTTATTACCATGTTTTGATAACTTTAAGTATAATATTAATCAATCGGAGAGACGCCGCCAAATTATTTGTATCCCAATAAAAAATAAATATATTGTAAACTACTTGAAACAATTATTTTATGAGTATACTTTCTTAAATACATGATTGCTCATTAGTCTGACTTTAAAACCTTAAAAAACCTGAATGAATAGCATTTATAATCGTTCAAAGTTTCATAATCAGAATCGCAATTCAAATTATTATACTTATACATTTCAATGTCCTTCTTTTAAGAAAGTGAAAGAAAATGATATTAATATGTATTCTGTTATTATTTGTGTTTTATGACGGAACAACTATGTTGTTATTTTTATACCTTTATCGTCAATCATTTTATTATAAAAGATAATCTGGTGACCATGATTTAAACCATAAAAAGGCTCATAAATTTCGTGTCAGTTAAATGCGCAAATAAATTGCATGAATATAAACAAAACAACTATGCATTCATACAACTATGCATTCATATATGCATTCATTATTTATCTTTTTTTATTTTTGTAGGTATATATCTAAAATTTTGTAACCTTTAATTGTGTTATAGAAATTAACTGAAGTATAATTTAAAATTAGTTTAATAAGTTAAGCTTTTCCATATCAAATTTGTGGGACCTATGAATATGACACAAGAACTCAGAAAATTCTGTGTAGTTGAGTTAACCAAAATCTTTTCAATTGTTTTTGAAATCCTTGAACATGAGTATTTACTAGCGAATATACAAAATAAATATTTGCTTCAAGTTATGTGAACAAATACCTCAAATACGTACGATTTGACTCTGACGAGACAAAATTGCACTTATTTGACATTAGTTTGTGACTCGATTAAATGGTATAAAGTATTTTTCTATACAACAAAAGTAGATTACAAGATATAACTTTATCACTTTCTTTATTAGCCAAAGCTTCGTTTCGTAGAATTTGCTCACTACACCTGCAGCACAATTCCATCTAATAGTTTAATGTAAACGGTGAAAAGAATTGCATGTTTCATTTGGGACTTGCTAACTGCTTTGTGACGATCGGAAACCTTCTTTTTGGGTTATAAATTACTTTTGTAATAAAGCGTTATCACATTTTCAGTAATAGTTTGTATTGAAGACGGTTACGAAATACATTCACATTAGAATACCTTTTATTTTGGTTTCATCAAAAATTAAAATAAATTATAATGTAACATTCAAATACTTAATTTAAAGGTACATAATAATAATAATTGCTTTAAATGTTTAAAAGAGTTCTTGGATGTGAAATATTAAAATAAGTGTTTTTTTTTGTAATTTAACGTTTCCTGACAAAATTTCAATTTTTCTTGTCAATATAGTGCCGTGAATTAAAGTCGAAGGTACCTACATGTATCACATTTGACATCTGAGAACGAACAATGAAGTTTCGCGTGTTGGATTAACTACGAAGAAAAAATCAAATCATCCCAAAAAGTAGGTCACCCAGGTGCTGCAAAATAAACACATCGATGGCTTAGTGCACAAATATGTTAAGAGTAATTTTGGATAAAAACTAATTATTTGTTTTATACCATTCGACTGAGCACATACAAATTTTTCTTTTGGCAGATTAAAATAAATTTTATTGAACACAAACTCTGTAAAGTCAATTAAAAAAATGTCATATAAAATTAGGTTTTTTAGCACTCAACACATTTGAAAACTGAGTCAGTATGTCAGTATTTACCATTAATTTAATATTAGAATGTTATGAAATCCCATTGTTTAACTAAATATTTATAGAGGACTTTATTTTATTACCTATTGATATTTGATTTCATGTAATCTGCTTTCGCCTTTACTTCAATCTTCAAGTGGAGGATCAGATACCTCTGTGAACAAATTCAGATAGAAATTTTTACTTGCGATTATTGATATGTCAAATACAATAAGGCAAATAATGCATACGTAAAGACATAAAAGGCACAATCACACAATGTTACCCTTGTGATAAGACTTTTTTTTACTATGATGACAAGTAAAACTAGGTTACATTTACAAAAAATTGATTATTATATCTTTTGATATTTTATATTTTTTTGAAGATTTTTAAAACTAATTATTTTATGCGAAAAAAGAAATTTGACAAAATTCCATCTACATATATAATGTACTACATAAAAGTATAAAACAGGTACTAGTGTTGATGCAGACAAACATTTGACCTATAGCCGACAAAAAATAAATATTTCTTATCGATTAAAAAGGTCACAAAAATTAACATTAACAAACATATAATGTTCTAATCCAAGTTTTAGGTTCTGATCTTGGTTACGATAACAATTTGGTTTGTATCTTATGTTTTTTTTACGAATTCATATCTTGCCTTAGTATGTATCTAGTATCTACCGATAATCAGTCAAATCGCCTTTAATTCACGGTATTACAGTTTTCCATAAATTGTTTTATAATTAGTCATATACCTACAAAAGAGTTAAGATTTAAAAAACTTTTTTTTCAAACAGACAAGAAATTCTAAAGCAATATTTGTAGATATATATTATCACTCTTCAGTCTTAATGCTTTTATTTGATTGGTATTTATTAAATTAACAACTTCAAAACAAAGGTAAGTTAAAAAGTTGTAATAAAATTAAAGATTCAATTAATGGAAATTGTTTACAATACAGTGATCAGTGTTCAACTGCTTCAAACATTGAAAATGCAATCAAATTCAAAAGGTTTTGGCATCAGTACCAATAACATGAACCCGAACTTCAATAATATCGAATTCGAGATTGAAGGCGGCCCATTGGATATTCGTATAAAAGAAATTGAAAATGAACTTGCAGCAGTAAGTATATATAAGAACTACATATTATATAATAAAACAAACCAAGTTTATTCCTTTCGATTAATGCCATTCGCAAGCTTTTTTTCCATTGATTTAAATACAGTAGAATAGTAAAATTGTGTTGCACGAACTTGATATTGAGTCATGTCATGGTGCTTAAAATTGGAAATAATTAAGTTTTTGATAAAAAGCTTAATTGAAATAGTTTTCCACCCAAGAGTTACTCTTGAGAGTTTACCAGCGAAAGTACTCTCAAATGGACAGGCACCTTAAGAACCAAAGTAACTTGGCAGAAGTCGCAGCTTTGTGCTATCCCATTGTTCTTTTCATTTCATATTACTCGATATATTTTGATTGACTTGAAAATTTAAATTGAAACTATAAAATCCTTAAAATGGCTAAATGAAGGTTTTTTTTAATTATGCTGTATCGCATTTCATTGAATGTTTTGAACAACAACAAAAGCATTTTGTTTCCTGTCAATTGATACATTTTGTTAATTTAATTAAATTCAGCCTACCCCACCTACCTTGTTTTGGATAGTTTATATATTTTTTTTATATATTTTTGTTTTCTTCTTGCAGGGAAAGAAAAAACCATTCACAGAAGTAATGTGTCCCAATATTGGAGATCCTCACGCCATGGGACAGAAGCCTATTACTTACTTGAGACAGGTTTGTTTATTTACTGATAGTTTCTAATCGAAATTTAAATCTCTTCAACAAGCTATGGAAATAGGTACTTTCAACTTAAAGTTTAAAATGTTTATTTGACAACTGACAAAATATAGGCCATTAACTTCAACGTAAAATTTAAATTATGATTTATAACTGGGTCAGCATCATAGAACTTAGAACTGTAATTTAGAGTTCATGTATCGTTACACTATAGTATGAACTAAATATTTGCAAAAGAAATGTATGGAACATAGTTTTCATATTATGTTCACTGTGGCGTATGAGTGTTTTTTTTTTTTTGTTTTACTTTCTATTAAGACAATAAGGTATAAATTCCTATATCAAACATATCAATGATAAAATTTGATCTTCCAAGAGCGATACTATTTACTGTTGTGTTTTTTTTTTTTTTTTTAAGTTTTGAAACGTTTATACACCCCACAGAAGCCTGACGGATAAAATTTAAAAAAAAATTAACCACCTCCAGCTCAAATAGTTAGATCAAATTTCCTTAAATTTTCAGCTGAGAGATCAGATTAGAATTTTTTTTAAATTGATATATATGTATTAGGTCTAAACAAATTTTTTAAATTATAAATTAGGTCTAATATATACATAAGTAAAAGGTCTAAATTAAGTAAAGTACTCAACGCGTAGTTTTCTAGTTATAAAGATTTCTTGGCCGAACAACAAACTGATGATTTTCTTAGGTATCAGTCGTGTTTTATTTACATTATCAGAATTTATTTTTTTCAAATTAATGCAATATTTTGTTCTTGCTATTAAAAAAGTACTACCTACAGTGTGTTTATGAGCTTAAAATCCGCATTTAGATACAATTATGCCTAAATGAAAATTGTCCTTGATCAGACCTTATTTGAATATAATTTTGTGAAAAATTATAGATTTTATATTTTTCAGATCCTAGCACTTTGCTTCGACCAGTCTTTATTTAATAGTCCTAATATGCCAGAAGAAGTTAAAAATCGAGCAAAGGTGTTTTTGCAACATTGTCTGGGACAATCTCCTGGATCCTACACAGACAACGCTGGTATCGAATTTGTTCGGCGTCAAGTTGCAGTCCATATTGAAAACCGTGATGGATTCAAATGTGATTGGCGAGATATAATTCTTACAACTGGTGTGAGTCCAGCTGTCCGAAGTGTTCTTTCATTGATAAAGTATATATTACCTAATATTTTCTCAAGGTCTATCTAAAATAATTTAACTTTTAAATTTAAATAGTTGTAGAATAAACGGAAAGATACCAGGAGTTATGATTCCAGTTCCTCAGTATCCCTTATTTAGTGCAACTTTAGCCGAGTATGGTATGAAACAAATTCACTATTATCTCAACGAAGCTTCAGATTGGAACTTAGAAATTGAAGAACTCCAAAGGGCTATTGACGAAAGTCGAGAAACCACAGCACCACGTGCTATCGTTATCATTAATCCAGGCAATCCAACAGGACAAGTATTGACCCTTGAAAATATAGAAGCCGTCATAAAATTCGCTCATAAAGAAAAACTGGTTTTACTCGCCGATGAAGTATACCAAGAGAACATTTACGCCAAAGATTATCAGTTTTATTCATTTAAGAAAGTAATGATGACAATGGGTCCCCCATATAACGAACTTGAAATGATCAGCTTCACATCAGTTTCGAAAGGTTATTTTGGTGAGTGTGGTATTCGAGGAGGTTTCATGGAGCTGGTTAATTTTGATCCACAAGTAAAGACCGTGCTGGAAAAATCAGTAACATCTGTGGCGTGTCCAACAACAGCTGGCCAAATTGCTGTCAGTGCATTGGTAAATTATAAAAGATCATTAAATAATTGTTTCATCAACGATTTAGTTTTTTTTTTTAACAGGTAAATCCACCAAAGAAGGGCGAATCTATTTATGATCTGTATATTCAGGAGTGCAATAGCATTTTGGAGAGTATGGCAGAAAAGTTTGAACTTGTTCACAATTTCTTAAATGATTTGGACGGTTTGAGTTGTAACATTGCTCAAGGAGCATTTTATGCCTTTCCTCAAATACAAATTCCAATTAAAGCTATTGAAGAGGCAAGAAAGCAAAGAGTACATCCAGATTTTTTGTATGCATTTGAGCTTCTGGAAGCGAAAGGTATAGCTATTCATTTTCTATAATTTTGTTTATTTCTATATAATTTGATTGTTTTTTTTTTTTTTTTTTGCTAAAAATGAACTTAACGAAAATTTAATCTAAGATGTTTTTTTTTTATTTAGTCATATTAATAACAACACAACACAAGATGAACAAAAATTTGAATTTAACACAAGATAAAAAAAAAGAGTTCGACTAAATATACAAGTTTGTATAGTGTATACATATGTATATTTCATCAATTCGCTCTAATTCATAATGGCTTGCAAATTTGAGAGTAACTAACAATAGATGGCATTAAATTTTTGTTGTTAGAATGATACTTGACATAATTAATAATTAGCAGTTTTCGATACGTACAAAAGAACAAACAACAACACAGATTGAATTTCCAGATCGATTTAATATCAATAATTGTTTAATTAAATAAATACAAAAAAATTTGTAGTGCGTCAGCTTCATGACAAAATCTTAGATCTAGTAACTTGTACTCTTTTGTTTTTTCTACAGTATATACTGCAGGCGATCCCCTACAATTTACCGCCAAATGATTCCTAGGAAGATGTTTAACTTCCTTATAAGGTGTTAATCTCTTTTGAGAAACTATTTAAGTGAGAAACGTTTTTTTATAAAAAGAATTCAGAAAATTTTCTATAGGATTATAATTATTGTATATAGTATATATATTCTTACTTCTAGATTAAAACTTCCATTATGAAATATTTATTCTGATATCTACCCATGTATCTATAAAACTCTCGTGTTTTAACGTACCTACCACTTGAATCAGCGAAAACACATTTAAACTATAGCTTATAACTTGTATAAAACTTGCCGCAATTGGACCCAATAAAAGCCAAATTTTTAAACAGAAGTGGTTCGAAGAATTCTCTTTTCAAGCTATATAAAACTCAAACTGTCTATGCAAGAATATGCAAGATAAAAGTCTTAAACTAGATTGAGTATTGAAAACACTTTACTATTTCTTAAAAGATATTTATAAACACAGAATCAGATCAAATTATCAGAATTTGAATGATTACTTTTTACTCTTTTTCATTATTTTATAAAGATATATGTAATTACAATAACCTTTGATCTTCTTTTCACTTAAAGGTATTTATGTTGCTCCTGGAAGTGCATTCAAACAGAAATCTGGGACATATCATTTTCGTATAACTATTCTTCCTTCGATCGAAAAGTTAACAATTATTTTGGAAAGAATCAAAGAATTCCATATATCATTTATGAAAAAATACAAATGAATAAATACACTAATATTGTTAATTTTAAGTAATTAATAATAATTAACCCTCCTTAATTTGTTTACTGCAACACATAGATTTATTTTAATATATTAGAATTAAGTAATTATTGCAAAAAAAATTTGATAATTATGAAATAAATAAAACCTCATATATATTACACGTTATAAATATTAACTTTTGGAATGAAAGTAATTTTTTTTTTTATTGGGAAAAATGTGGAACTACATAAATACATTTACAGTGTGCTTCGCTTGATTAGATTAGTAACATTATTTTCTTAATAAATTGCACTTTAATATACCTTAGATTTTATAAACGTATTCAGGTTGCGCAATAGCTCACTACCAACTAACTAAAATAGTCCGAAATTCGAAAATTGTTTGCACCAGTGGGAAAAGAAAACAAAATAACAGTAAAGTTGGTCTCACCAATCATGAATGTATGTTTTTTTTTTCTCTCAGGACTGAATGCAATTTTCCATAGTTGAAGCAAAAACAAAAGACAAATCTGCAAATAATTAAAAAAAATGCAAGTCTAATCAAGTGAAGCGCACTGTATAGACTATATAGGCTATATCATGTGTAAAAACCTTATATGGATTACAAAACGGCTGCATCGATTTTGAAAACGTTTTTAGCCCAGTCTTCAAATTAACCTTAATTAAGTGATTTTGTGAAGTTTGGTAGTAATCGGATCAACAAAAAATAGGTCGTACAAACTTTGTCTTATGATGGTAAGTTACCTTTGGGCTTAACCAAAAAAAAAAAAAATAAACAAATAAAATTTACAATAGATTAAAATAAAAGGGAAATTGAAAAAATCGTTACAAATTTTATTAAAAGTACTAAATCTATATCTTACAAAAATTTAAAATATTAAAAAAAATCGATTTTTCTTAAAGAATTTTTGTACGAATGTTTTGTAGTCCAGTCAAATTATTCATCTATAAGTATGCGAGAATGCCGATGTTTCGGATTTTTTGCAGACTTGTTTATGATTTTGGCCTAATGAATAATCCAAGTTTCTGACCTCGAGCACCGAACGTTATTTTCTCCAAAGTAAAAATAAACTGCGAAAACTTTGTTTTTTATCGATTTTGGCGATTATAACCCTAAAAGACTGTTTGACAGGACGTTTTTAAAGTTAACTAAGTTAATATACAATATGAGACTTTAACTGTCTCTGTATACAGTATTGTATATCCAATAATTTTTGAGATACAGTTTTTGAAAGTATATAAGCTTCAGAGCAAACTAAATTGGCTACAATATGAGACTATAATTGTCTCAAAGTTTGCAAAAAATGATAATAATGATGATACAAAGTTTGCAAACTTTGAAAAGTTTTATTTCTGTAACTATTGGGACTACAGAGATTATTATTTATCAGATCAACATCATTAATAAATCTGCAAAAATTTAGAACTTCTGGATTTGAAGTACTAATAAAGGACTTATGTTAACTAAATCAACTTTATTAAAGAATAATAAAAGGTGATACATCTGGCTTTACAAAAAGATATAGCATTACATTGTAAGTGTTACCGTCGTTTTTTAATATTTTTTTTTTTCTGTTTTAAGTCAGATTTTACTGAAAATTAAATTTAAAGAAAAAATACTTTTCTTTTTTTATATTAGTTTTGCAATGTAATTTTATTTATTAAAATTAATTAGTTTCAGCATGTAAAGTATTTTTTCTTTGTCGAAAGCAAGGGAAGCCAACTATTTTGCGTTTGGGCTCGTATATGCATTTTGATATTGCATTTTGATATTTGTGATAGAAAATGATTTGTTCATACATGCATACATATATACACGCTTTATATGTTTTATATGTTTTTCTCAATTTGTTTTTTTACTTGTTTGGTAGAATAGCTCAGAAACGGAACGGAAATATGAGTTAGTAACTTACTAAAATCATCATTGTAATCTATTCAATATTTGCTTTTAAAAAACATAGGTAGGCAGCTTCCTGTGTCGAACTTTAAATGAATTCAAGTCTCTTGCTTCGAGCTAACACAGTTCTTGTTTTCCTTTCATGCGACGTACTTCCCACTAGCTGCCATTAGTCTAAGTTCCGCAACAGATTTTTGGGTGATATGAACCTTAAAGATACCTAAAGAACTTAGATTCCGGCAAGCTAATAAATAAAGTGATAACCGAATGAATTTTGCTATCTATAAATTTGTATGTAATCCCAGATTTTAAGAGTTCAAAAATACCAATTTTCTAATTTCCACCATGATTGCGCATATTATTTATAGATTAAGTTTGAGACACAGTCAATGACTTTCTAGGCTTTCTGTGACAAAAATGTTCGATGGGGTCCTTAACAAGGTGTAACCAAAAATGGTTCTTTTAAAAACCCCACTTTGCTGAAGATTACCTTTGATATTAAATCACCTGATTTTTTTCAAGCTTATAAATAGATTCTGGTTCTCGGTCTATTTAGCTCAATATACTTCAAGGAGACTGTGAGTTTTATGCAAACTATGACCAAGCCAATGATATGTGATTTGGTAGCTTCTTGTGATTTTAGTTTTTCAATATTATTTCTTGCTCTTTATAAAGAAGTAATATCTTGAGTTCTGAATTATAATAGAGTCATCCGCACCCAAAAACATCGATCCATATTGGAGTAGATTAATCAGATTGTTAAATATTGTTATAAAAAGAGAACTGAAGAAGTTTCACTGGTCTGCATCTAATATGATTAAAAACTCCAATTGCGTAATGGTCAACCATATTAAATTACTGGGTTTTACATCGAATTCCTTTCCAAAATGTATCGAATTCCTTTCCAAAATGTATCAACACAATTAATCATTCCATTAAATAGTCACGACGCACGTTGTTTTATTATTGCGATTCATAAACTAAACTTTGTATAGCATCTGTTGTTTATTTTATTATGATAAACCATCACTGGCACATTAGAATTACTAGATAGCTCTATTATATTTCCACTAAAAGATTTTTATAGGGTGAGATATTAGCATAATTTTATGTTCTATAACCTCTAAAAAGTTCGAAGGTGTCACCTGAATACGATTTTTCTCATCTATTTCCATAACTTAGTAAAATTCCACTTAATATTGACATTCTATGATTATTTATTTAAAGACGGCAACCACAACAATCAAAACGATAACAATTAAATAATATCTCGATAAAGACTGTCCTTAGTTACACATTTTATAAATCCCCTATTGACATTGGAAATGAAAATGATATAAAACCAGAAAATCGTTTCAAATTACCACCTTGCATGAGTTGATTTCTGTTATCTTTAAGTTATGATATCAGCTATGGCAATTGATATTATACAAAATATATCTACTTGTTAAGTTGTGTTTCACACAAGTGCCTACGTACAAGTGCTTGATTTCATTTTTAGAATACATCTGGCTACCTCAGTCAGTATGAACCTGCGGTATATATTCAGCTATTGAACTATAGAAGACGATAAACTTACAGTCAATAAAATCAGTCATTCATTCGTTCTTTTGTTTGTTTTAGTTAAAAGCTCAATTTCAATTTGAACTATTCTCACCTAAATGTACGTCTTTCCATATGAAAGTTATTTATATATTTACATTTATTTATGACATTGAAAGCTTTAAAATGTGCAATAATTGTATCTAATTAAACGTAAGAGGATGAAGCAATTGAATAAATTTATGTAAATTTAAATGAGTACTTCATACTTTAAAAGGGTATTCCATGTCAGATTGTTTGTTGTTGTCGTAGATTTGTACTTTTTTTTAATATTGCGAAAAAAACTGTACGAAACCATTTGAATTATGTTAGAGATTACAACAACGACGAAATCGCATACACTGCGGTTCACTTGAAACTTTACTTTACAAAATTGCTGAATTCTGCCCAATTTCATGTCATTTCAGTTCAATTAACGTCAAACTAACATTAAGTTGTGAAGAATTTTTTCTCTGGCTTATCTTTTCTTTCAACTTTTACATCATAAATTTATCATCATTTCGCCAAAATGCTTCTCCACTACGTTTTTCTCATCTTAGCTTACATTTTTAAATCCCTCACAACGGAAAAAAATATTTTTAACGTTTTTGAATCATGGCATTGGATCCTTTTGGTTTAATTTTATAAAATTTGGCCAAATTTGACCAAAGCAAATTATGCGTCCACGAACGTTATGAACGGTCTAATTGGTGACTGGTGACTTCACTTTTAAATACGTACAAATATTTCCATCATATTATGATAAGTTGAACTTAAATAATATGAAAAGAAAAAATTAAATAACAACATTAATTTTTATTTAAGTTAAATAATATGTACATTGTTATGTAAGACTATGACAATGACGCAAGTGATAAATGAAATAAAATAATATATTGAATTTCATCGCTTGTAATTAAAATATTTGAGGACTGAAAATATTTTATATATTTAATCTACGTTCTTTTACCTATTATAAAAGTTGTATGCAGTAATCTAATTTGTATTTTCTATTTTATTTACAGGGCAAAAAAAAGCCATTCACAGAGGTCATTCGTGCCAACATCGGCGATTGCCATGCAATGGGACAAAAACCAATCACCCACCTTAGACAGGTAAGTTTCGTGGCATCAAGCTGCAGCGTAAATTGTTTATTATAATAAAGAAAAAAAATGTAGGGTCTTTTGTAGTGTTATGTAGTGTAATAGTAGTGTAATAGCAAATGACCCTTATAGACTAAGAACCCACAAGAATTTTTGGGTTAAATTGCTAACCCAATGGAGTTGGTATTATAATATTTGGCTGCATTACAGTTAACATTTTTAAAAGTCAGCTTCTTGCCGTCCAAAGTGAGGGCATTTGTGAAAAAGATTGCATCTGTTATTGGACTGCCAAAAGAATTTTAGTAAATACTAAAAATTAATTTCAAAATTAAGAGCTTTGTACCCTGATAGCAGCAAATATTAATGAGTTTATTCGCTTTCAAAAAATGGCAGAAAGGTCACCGAAAAACATGTTGCAACACAATATTTGCTATCAGGGCATATAGCCCTTAGTTTTTAGCTTATCAACACTATTATATCGCTCGAAAAAAAATTTACATTGTTAATGCAGTACTTCTCAGACTGCAAGATTATGACTTTAATAGATGGCAATAACAAGGCTATCAATCAGATCCAAAAATGTCCTATGTCTAAACTGAGCAGTTTTTAAAGCAAAACAAAAATTGATTTAACAGTTTACTTTTAAATAAATTGTATGCTTATTGTTTAAATTAATTATTCTTCAGATGATGGCTCTCTGCTACGATACTTCTCTGTTTAGCCACCCCGACATCCCACAGGACGTAAAAGATCGTGCACAAATTTGCTTGAACGGTTGCCAAGGTAAATCTGTTGGTTCATATACAGATTCAGCCGGTATTGAGGTGATTCGCCAGCAAGTTGCAGATTACATTTCCGCTCGTGATGGTATTGAATGTAATTGGGAAAATATTTTCCTTACTGCTGGAGCCAGTCCTGGCATCAAAAGTGTGATTTCCATGTTGAAGTAATCCAAATCGACTACTGAATTCGCACACAGATATTACAAATGTTTTTTTTTTTGTTTTCTTTATTATTTTAGTTGCGGAGTTGATGGGAAACCACCAGGTGTTTTGATACCAATTCCTCAGTATCCATTGTATTCTGCTACCTTAGCTGAATACGGAATCGATCAGGTCGGTTATTATCTAGATGAGAGTACCAATTGGGGCTTAGATATTAAGGAACTGCAACGAGCTGTTGATGAGGGAAGAAAAACCACTGGTATTCGTGGTATTGTGATTATTAACCCGGGTAACCCAACAGGTCAAGTATTGACTCGTGAGAATATCGAAGCTATTATAAAGTTTGCCCACAAAGAAAAGCTCGTTTTGTTAGCCGATGAAGTTTATCAACACAATATTTACGACAAAAATTCAAAATTCCATTCGTTTAAAAAAGTATTGATAGAAATGGGTGCTCCCTACAATACATTGGAGCTGGCAAGCTTTATGTCAACTTCTAAAGGATACCTTGGCGAATGTGGTATTCGTGGAGGTTACATGGAACTCATTAATTTCTGTCCACAAGTAAAAGCTGCCTTGGTTAAGTCAATAACTGCGTCGTTATGTGCTACAACTGCTGGTCAGGTTGCTGTTAGTGCATTAGTAAGAATACCCAAATGCTTTAATTGATATATCTTATATTTGTTAATTTGTTTTTTACAGGTTAACCCACCAAAGAAGGGAGATGAATCTTACGATTTGTATGTCAAGGAACGTGATGGCGTTCTGGCAGCATTAGCAGAAAGAGCTGCTCTTGTGCATAAGGCATTCAATAGCTTCGAAGGTTTCAGTTGTAATGTAGTTCAAGGAGCTATGTATGCCTTTCCTCAGATCAAGATACCACCAAAGGCTATTGAAGCTGCTAAAAAGAAGAATATGCCACCAGATACATTTTATGCATTTGAATTATTAGAAGAAGCCGGTATGTATTTTTTACTTTCTGTTTGATCTTTAGTTGACAAACTATAACAATTGAAAATTTTATTTTTATTTTCACAAGGTATATGCATTGTTTCTGGCAGTGGATTCAAACAACAGCCTGGTACATATCATTTCCGCACAACAATTCTTCCTCAAACAGATAAATTGAAGATAATGTTGGAAAAGTTCCAAAAATTCCATGCTTCATTCATGGACAGATATAAGTAAACAAATCCGATGTATGACCGATGTTATATGTTTTTTGTAAACTTAAAAAAAATGTGTCTGAAACCAATCAGGTCTTTGTTTTTAATATAAAAGTATAATTTAATGTTCTTTAACTACTCACAGTGAAGTCCACTTACTATCTGATTAGCACCATAAAAAAATATTTTATTTTTCTAAAACTACCATTAAGAACACGTATTGTTATGTTAATAAAGAGGAAGAGGAGAGCTGTAATTTGCTTATAATGTAATAAAAAAAATTAGAAAATTTTAAATTTATTTAATATTGTTAAATTTGAAATCGAGATTCCGTATTTAGAAAGTATAAGAAAACCCTGATTATTTTATTTTATTCATGTTAATTCTGTAATAATGTATTTTGTTAATAAAAAGGCTGCTACAAGGAAACTCTTTTTTTTTTCATAAAAAAAATTATTTTGAGGTAATTTCAAAACTTCATATAAGACAGTGAAAGATATAAAGATTGTTTAAATATTTATAGTACATAAGTAAAGTTTTGAAAAATTAAAATAATGTGAAATAAAGTTCACTTATTTCAGATCTTAATCATTTTATTTGACAACCTATAGATATTGGTATATTCACATATATACAGTTTGAAAACCATCTGGGTGAATCGATCTTATTGGCAGTTGTTTTAGTTGTTAGTTGTTCAGCTAAAATAGTTTGTGGCGATATACATACAAATTGATTTTAAAATCTTCTTTATTCATCTTCACAGAAGGATTACAACTTAATTAAAAAGCAAAACAATCCACACTACAAAAAAAACTTGCAACTGCAAAATCAAAATAGACATACAGACCATAAACAGAGTGTAAACATTAGTTGGTGATAATTAATTATTTACAGGTTTATAATTTATTACCATGTTTTGATAACTTTAAGTATAATATTAATCAATCGGAGAGACGCCGCCAAATTATTTGTATCCCAATAAAAAATAAATATATTGTAAACTACTTGAAACAATTATTTTATGAGTATACTTTCTTAAATACATGATTGCTCATTAGTCTGACTTTAAAACCTTAAAAAACCTGAATGAATAGCATTTATAATCGTTCAAAGTTTCATAATCAGAATCGCAATTCAAATTATTATACTTATACATTTCAATGTCCTTCTTTTAAGAAAGTGAAAGAAAATGATATTAATATGTATTCTGTTATTATTTGTGTTTTATGACGGAACAACTATGTTGTTATTTTTATACCTTTATCGTCAATCATTTTATTATAAAAGATAATCTGGTGACCATGATTTAAACCATAAAAAGGCTCATAAATTTCGTGTCAGTTAAATGCGCAAATAAATTGCATGAATATAAACAAAACAACTATGCATTCATACAACTATGCATTCATATATGCATTCATTATTTATCTTTTTTTATTTTTGTAGGTATATATCTAAAATTTTGTAACCTTTAATTGTGTTATAGAAATTAACTGAAGTATAATTTAAAATTAGTTTAATAAGTTAAGCTTTTCCATATCAAATTTGTGGGACCTATGAATATGACACAAGAACTCAGAAAATTCTGTGTAGTTGAGTTAACCAAAATCTTTTCAATTGTTTTTGAAATCCTTGAACATGAGTATTTACTAGCGAATATACAAAATAAATATTTGCTTCAAGTTATGTGAACAAATACCTCAAATACGTACGATTTGACTCTGACGAGACAAAATTGCACTTATTTGACATTAGTTTGTGACTCGATTAAATGGTATAAAGTATTTTTCTATACAACAAAAGTAGATTACAAGATATAACTTTATCACTTTCTTTATTAGCCAAAGCTTCGTTTCGTAGAATTTGCTCACTACACCTGCAGCACAATTCCATCTAATAGTTTAATGTAAACGGTGAAAAGAATTGCATGTTTCATTTGGGACTTGCTAACTGCTTTGTGACGATCGGAAACCTTCTTTTTGGGTTATAAATTACTTTTGTAATAAAGCGTTATCACATTTTCAGTAATAGTTTGTATTGAAGACGGTTACGAAATACATTCACATTAGAATACCTTTTATTTTGGTTTCATCAAAAATTAAAATAAATTATAATGTAACATTCAAATACTTAATTTAAAGGTACATAATAATAATAATTGCTTTAAATGTTTAAAAGAGTTCTTGGATGTGAAATATTAAAATAAGTGTTTTTTTTTGTAATTTAACGTTTCCTGACAAAATTTCAATTTTTCTTGTCAATATAGTGCCGTGAATTAAAGTCGAAGGTACCTACATGTATCACATTTGACATCTGAGAACGAACAATGAAGTTTCGCGTGTTGGATTAACTACGAAGAAAGAATCAAAATCAAATCATCCCAAAAAGTACGTCACCCAGGTGCTGCAAAATAAACACATCGATGGCTTAGTGCACAAATATGTTAAGAGTAATTTTGGATAAAAACTAATTATTTGTTTTATACCATTCGACTGAGCACATACAAATTTTTCTTTTGGCAGATTAAAATAAATTTTATTGAACACAAACTCTGTAAAGTCAATTAAAAAAATGTCATATAAAATTAGGTTTTTTAGCACTCAACACATTTGAAAACTGAGTCAGTATGTCAGTATTTACCATTAATTTAATATAAGAATGTTATGAAATCCCATTGTTTAACTAAATATTTATAGAGGACTTTATTTTATTACCTATTGATATTTGATTTCATGTAATCTGCTTTCGCCTTTACTTCAATCTTCAAGTGGAGGATCAGATACCTCTGTGAACAAATTCAGATAGAAATTTTTACTTGCGATTATTGATATGTCAAATACAATAAGGCAAATAATGCATACGTAAAGACATAAAAGGCACAATCACACAATGTTACCCTTGTGATAAGACTTTTTTTTACTATGATGACAAGTAAAACTAGGTTACATTTACAAAAAATTGATTATTATATCTTTTGATATTTTATATCTTTTTGAAGATTTTTAAAACTAATTATTTTATGCGAAAAAAGAAATTTGACAAAATTCCATCTACATATATAATGTACTACATAAAAGTATAAAACAGGTACTAGTGTTGATGCAGACAAACATTTGACCTATAGCCGACAAAAAATAAATATTTCTTATCGATTAAAAAGGTCACAAAAATTAACATTAACAAACATATAATGTTCTAATCCAAGTTTTAGGTTCTGATCTTGGTTACGATAACAATTTGGTTTGTATCTTATGTTTTTTTTACGAATTCATATCTTGCCTTAGTATGTATCTAGTATCTACCGATAATCAGTCAAATCGCCTTTAATTCACGGTATTACAGTTTTCCATAAATTGTTTTATAATTAGTCATATACCTACAAAAGAGTTAAGATTTAAAAAACTTTTTTTTCAAACAGACAAGAAATTCTAAAGCAATATTTGTAGATATATATTATCACTCTTCAGTCTTAATGCTTTTATTTGATTGGTATTTATTAAATTAACAACTTCAAAACAAAGGTAAGTTAAAAAGTTGTAATAAAATTAAAGATTCAATTAATGGAAATTGTTTACAATACAGTGATCAGTGTTCAACTGTTTCAAACATTGAAAATGCAATCAAATTCAAAAGGTTTTGGCATCAGTACCAATAACATGAACCCGAACTTCAATAATATCGAATTCGAGATTGAAGGCGGCCCATTGGATATTCGTATAAAAGAAATTGAAAATGAACTTGCAGCAGTAAGTATATATAAGAACTACATATTATATAATAAAACAAACCAAGTTTATTCCTTTCGATTAATGCCATTCGCAAGCTTTTTTTCCATTGATTTAAATACAGTAGAATAGTAAAATTGTGTTGCACGAACTTGATATTGAGTCATGTCATGGTGCTTAAAATTGGAAATAATTAAGTTTTTGATAAAAAGCTTAATTGAAATAGTTTTCCACCCAAGAGTTACTCTTGAGAGTTTACCAGCGAAAGTACTCTCAAATGGACAGGCACCTTAAGAACCAAAGTAACTTGGCAGAAGTCGCAGCTTTGTGCTATCCCATTGTTCTTTTCATTTCATATTACTCGATATATTTTGATTGACTTGAAAATTTAAATTGAAACTATAAAATCCTTAAAATGGCTAAATGAAGGTTTTTTTTAATTATGCTGTATCGCATTTCATTGAATGTTTTGAACAACAACAAAAGCATTTTGTTTCCTGTCAATTGATACATTTTGTTAATTTAATTAAATTCAGCCTACCCCACCTACCTTGTTTTGGATAGTTTATATATTTTTTTTATATATTTTTGTTTTCTTCTTGCAGGGAAAGAAAAAACCATTCACAGAAGTAATGTGTCCCAATATTGGAGATCCTCACGCCATGGGACAGAAGCCTATTACTTACTTGAGACAGGTTTGTTTATTTACTGATAGTTTCTAATCGAAATTTAAATCTCTTCAACAAGCTATGGAAATAGGTACTTTCAACTTAAAGTTTAAAATGTTTATTTGACAACTGACAAAATATAGGCCATTAACTTCAACGTAAAATTTAAATTATGATTTATAACTGGGTCAGCATCATAGAACTTAGAACTGTAATTTAGAGTTCATGTATCGTTACACTATAGTATGAACTAAATATTTGCAAAAGAAATGTATGGAACATAGTTTTCATATTCACTGTGGCGTATGAGTGTTTTTTTTTTTTTGTTTTACTTTCTATTAAGACAATAAGGTATAAATTCCTATATCAAACATATCAATGATAAAATTTGATCTTCCAAGAGCGATACTATTTACTGTTGTGTTTTTTTTTTTTTTTTTAAGTTTTGAAACGTTTATACACCCCACAGAAGCCTGACGGATAAAATTTAAAAAAAAATTAACCACCTCCAGCTCAAATAGTTAGATCAAATTTCCTTAAATTTTCAGCTGAGAGATCAGATTAGAATTTTTTTTAAATTGATATATATGTATTAGGTCTAAACAAATTTTTTAAATTATAAATTAGGTCTAATATATACATAAGTAAAAGGTCTAAATTAAGTAAAGTACTCAACGCGTAGTTTTCTAGTTATAAAGATTTCTTGGCCGAACAACAAACTGATGATTTTCTTAGGTATCAGTCGTGTTTTATTTACATTATCAGAATTTATTTTTTTCAAATTAATGCAATATTTTGTTCTTGCTATTAAAAAAGTACTACCTACAGTGTGTTTATGAGCTTAAAATCCGCATTTAGATACAATTATGCCTAAATGAAAATTGTCCTTGATCAGACCTTATTTGAATATAATTTTGTGAAAAATTATAGATTTTATATTTTTCAGATCCTAGCACTTTGCTTCGACCAGTCTTTATTTAATAGTCCTAATATGCCAGAAGAAGTTAAAAATCGAGCAAAGGTGTTTTTGCAACATTGTCTGGGACAATCTCCTGGATCCTACACAGACAACGCTGGTATCGAATTTGTTCGGCGTCAAGTTGCAGTCCATATTGAAAACCGTGATGGATTCAAATGTGATTGGCGAGATATAATTCTTACAACTGGTGTGAGTCCAGCTGTCCGAAGTGTTCTTTCATTGATAAAGTATATATTACCTAATATTTTCTCAAGGTCTATCTAAAATAATTTAACTTTTAAATTTAAATAGTTGTAGAATAAACGGAAAGATACCAGGAGTTATGATTCCAGTTCCTCAGTATCCCTTATTTAGTGCAACTTTAGCCGAGTATGGTATGAAACAAATTCACTATTATCTCAACGAAGCTTCAGATTGGAACTTAGAAATTGAAGAACTCCAAAGGGCTATTGACGAAAGTCGAGAAACCACAGCACCACGTGCTATCGTTATCATTAATCCAGGCAATCCAACAGGACAAGTATTGACCCTTGAAAATATAGAAGCCGTCATAAAATTCGCTCATAAAGAAAAACTGGTTTTACTCGCCGATGAAGTATACCAAGAGAACATTTACGCCAAAGATTATCAGTTTTATTCATTTAAGAAAGTAATGATGACAATGGGTCCCCCATATAACGAACTTGAAATGATCAGCTTCACATCAGTTTCGAAAGGTTATTTTGGTGAGTGTGGTATTCGAGGAGGTTTCATGGAGCTGGTTAATTTTGATCCACAAGTAAAGACCGTGCTGGAAAAATCAGTAACATCTGTGGCGTGTCCAACAACAGCTGGCCAAATTGCTGTCAGTGCATTGGTAAATTATAAAAGATCATTAAATAATTGTTTCATCAACGATTTAGTTTTTTTTTTTAACAGGTAAATCCACCAAAGAAGGGCGAATCTATTTATGATCTGTATATTCAGGAGTGCAATAGCATTTTGGAGAGTATGGCAGAAAAGTTTGAACTTGTTCACAATTTCTTAAATGATTTGGACGGTTTGAGTTGTAACATTGCTCAAGGAGCATTTTATGCCTTTCCTCAAATACAAATTCCAATTAAAGCTATTGAAGAGGCAAGAAAGCAAAGAGTACATCCAGATTTTTTGTATGCATTTGAGCTTCTGGAAGCGAAAGGTATAGCTATTCATTTTCTATAATTTTGTTTATTTCTATATAATTTGATTGTTTTTTTTTTTTTTTTTTGCTAAAAATGAACTTAACGAAAATTTAATCTAAGATGTTTTTTTTTTATTTAGTCATATTAATAACAACACAACACAAGATGAACAAAAATTTGAATTTAACACAAGATAAAAAAAAAGAGTTCGACTAAATATACAAGTTTGTATAGTGTATACATATGTATATTTCATCAATTCGCTCTAATTCATAATGGCTTGCAAATTTGAGAGTAACTAACAATAGATGGCATTAAATTTTTGTTGTTAGAATGATACTTGACATAATTAATAATTAGCAGTTTTCGATACGTACAAAAGAACAAACAACAACACAGATTGAATTTCCAGATCGATTTAATATCAATAATTGTTTAATTAAATAAATACAAAAAAATTTGTAGTGCGTCAGCTTCATGACAAAATCTTAGATCTAGTAACTTGTACTCTTTTGTTTTTTCTACAGTATATACTGCAGGCGATCCCCTACAATTTACCGCCAAATGATTCCTAGGAAGATGTTTAACTTCCTTATAAGGTGTTAATCTCTTTTGAGAAACTATTTAAGTGAGAAACGTTTTTTTATAAAAAGAATTCAGAAAATTTTCTATAGGATTATAATTATTGTATATAGTATATATATTCTTACTTCTAGATTAAAACTTCCATTATGAAATATTTATTCTGATATCTACCCATGTATCTATAAAACTCTCGTGTTTTAACGTACCTACCACTTGAATCAGCGAAAACACATTTAAACTATAGCTTATAACTTGTATAAAACTTGCCGCAATTGGACCCAATAAAAGCCAAATTTTTAAACAGAAGTGGTTCGAAGAATTCTCTTTTCAAGCTATATAAAACTCAAACTGTCTATGCAAGAATATGCAAGATAAAAGTCTTAAACTAGATTGAGTATTGAAAACACTTTACTATTTCTTAAAAGATATTTATAAACACAGAATCAGATCAAATTATCAGAATTTGAATGATTACTTTTTACTCTTTTTCATTATTTTATAAAGATATATGTAATT
This sequence comes from Baccha elongata, assembly GCA_951217065.1. NCBI lineage: Eukaryota > Metazoa > Arthropoda > Insecta > Diptera > Syrphidae > Baccha > Baccha elongata. Next base: position 20,074,711 of record OX578272.1, on the reverse strand, counting down.
ACAATAACCTTTGATCTTCTTTTCACTTAAAGGTATTTATGTTGCTCCTGGAAGTGCATTCAAACAGAAATCTGGGACATATCATTTTCGTATAACTATTCTTCCTTCGATCGAAAAGTTAACAATTATTTTGGAAAGAATCAAAGAATTCCATATATCATTTATGAAAAAATACAAATGAATAAATACACTAATATTGTTAATTTTAAGTAATTAATAATAATTAACCCTCCTTAATTTGTTTACTGCAACACATAGATTTATTTTAATATATTAGAATTAAGTAATTATTGCAAAAAAAATTTGATAATTATGAAATAAATAAAACCTCATATATATTACACGTTATAAATATTAACTTTTGGAATGAAAGTAATTTTTTTTTTTATTGGGAAAAATGTGGAACTACATAAATACATTTACAGTGTGCTTCGCTTGATTAGATTAGTAACATTATTTTCTTAATAAATTGCACTTTAATATACCTTAGATTTTATAAACGTATTCAGGTTGCGCAATAGCTCACTACCAACTAACTAAAATAGTCCGAAATTCGAAAATTGTTTGCACCAGTGGGAAAAGAAAACAAAATAACAGTAAAGTTGGTCTCACCAATCATGAATGTATGTTTTTTTTTTCTCTCAGGACTGAATGCAATTTTCCATAGTTGAAGCAAAAACAAAAGACAAATCTGCAAATAATTAAAAAAAATGCAAGTCTAATCAAGTGAAGCGCACTGTATAGACTATATAGGCTATATCATGTGTAAAAACCTTATATGGATTACAAAACGGCTGCATCGATTTTGAAAACGTTTTTAGCCCAGTCTTCAAATTAACCTTAATTAAGTGATTTTGTGAAGTTTGGTAGTAATCGGATCAACAAAAAATAGGTCGTACAAACTTTGTCTTATGATGGTAAGTTACCTTTGGGCTTAACCAAAAAAAAAAAAAATAAACAAATAAAATTTACAATAGATTAAAATAAAAGGGAAATTGAAAAAATCGTTACAAATTTTATTAAAAGTACTAAATCTATATCTTACAAAAATTTAAAATATTAAAAAAAATCGATTTTTCTTAAAGAATTTTTGTACGAATGTTTTGTAGTCCAGTCAAATTATTCATCTATAAGTATGCGAGAATGCCGATGTTTCGGATTTTTTGCAGACTTGTTTATGATTTTGGCCTAATGAATAATCCAAGTTTCTGACCTCGAGCACCGAACGTTATTTTCTCCAAAGTAAAAATAAACTGCGAAAACTTTGTTTTTTATCGATTTTGGCGATTATAACCCTAAAAGACTGTTTGACAGGACGTTTTTAAAGTTAACTAAGTTAATATACAATATGAGACTTTAACTGTCTCTGTATACAGTATTGTATATCCAATAATTTTTGAGATACAGTTTTTGAAAGTATATAAGCTTCAGAGCAAACTAAATTGGCTACAATATGAGACTATAATTGTCTCAAAGTTTGCAAAAAATGATAATAATGATGATACAAAGTTTGCAAACTTTGAAAAGTTTTATTTCTGTAACTATTGGGACTACAGAGATTATTATTTATCAGATCAACATCATTAATAAATCTGCAAAAATTTAGAACTTCTGGATTTGAAGTACTAATAAAGGACTTATGTTAACTAAATCAACTTTATTAAAGAATAATAAAAGGTGATACATCTGGCTTTACAAAAAGATATAGCATTACATTGTAAGTGTTACCGTCGTTTTTTAATATTTTTTTTTTTCTGTTTTAAGTCAGATTTTACTGAAAATTAAATTTAAAGAAAAAATACTTTTCTTTTTTTATATTAGTTTTGCAATGTAATTTTATTTATTAAAATTAATTAGTTTCAGCATGTAAAGTATTTTTTCTTTGTCGAAAGCAAGGGAAGCCAACTATTTTGCGTTTGGGCTCGTATATGCATTTTGATATTGTGATTTTTTTTAGTTTGCATGTACATGCCTACAATTAAAATTTATCTACAACATTATGATGCTTTAAAATCGATAATTAGTAACTTAATTATTAGACTAACGATATATAATAATATATAATTTAAAAATTTTAATATAAATAGAAAAACCATTTTACAATTTAAGCTTTAAATTTAAGATTAAGGTCAATTTGGGATAGAAAAGCCATAAAAACATAATTTTATTTTGACATTCACCAATAATTATAATTATTAGGAGATACAGACATTATTTTTCACATGGTATGTGTAATGAGCGAGTTTTTAAGTTTGTTAAGTTATATTATAAACATTGAATGTTGTATAACTTGACATTCTGTGAATAATAAGTATAATATTATATCGGTTTTAAGAGTTGTAGATGGTTTGTATGGTGCCGTTTGAAACATTGGAAAATCAACTCGCAAAATCAGTTCAGTGATTTCCACCACTTTTTTTGTGATGCCACAATAAAACATTCGATTTAATTTGCTCATTAGGGATAGTATTGGATTCCTGAAAATAAAATTCAACCTGTCATTAAATCGTGCAAGCGTGTAGTGATTCAACGACTTCTCATTTAGCCAAAAAAACATTTTACCTATATAGTTATAAACATGACCAGTTGCTAAAAGTCAAAAAAAAAAAAAATAAAAAATAAAAAAAAATTGGCTCAGATTTTAACGGAGCACACATTATAGTTAAGTGCTCAAGGTGGATGTTCGATGTTTCGAAACAAAATTCGAAAGAATTAAATTTGAAATATAGTTTTTAAATACCAAAAGAAACATTGGACCTCATTGCCTGTTTTATTTTTATTCCTTAATAATTTATGGTAAAGGTGTCGATAGTGGAACACGAAGTGCATAAAACACAAACACATACCGAGAAATAAGGCCAAGTGTAATAAGGCCATCTTTCAACAGTTGGAAAGCGAAATAAGGACAACTTTTGAAAGTTGGCGTTATTTTACGGCACAGAGAAAAAACAACTTCAACAAAAGGATCGGCATACTGCTGGTTTGATGTTAGAGAAAGTAGATTTGTGTTTTTCTCGTTTTCAGATTTATTATCATATAAAAAGAGACTTTGTGAGAGCTTAATGATCCACTATACCCCGATTCACTGTTGACTCTTTAACCTATTTGAGTTTTTCTTTCACGACACTTTAAAAACATTTATTCCATAAGGCAGTTAAACTTAAATTCCTTTTATGAAGACTAAAAAATGTGCACTTTCAATTACTGTGCATTTTGTAGAATCAATTTCTATAATTATCTAATACAAGTTGTGACTTTAAAATCGGGGCTTTTAGTAATGGGAAATTTAAGAATAAGCATTAATTAATTTTTAACTATTATGTCAAAATTTTGCAGTTCAATTTCAGTAATCCAGCGCTCATCAATAACAAACTTTAAACATGCAATCGAATTCAACATCCTATGATATCAACATTAATAACATTAAGCCCAATTTTAATAACATCGAATTTGAGCTACTAGGTCCGTTGGACATTCGTGTAAAAGAAATTGAAAAAGAACTTGCAACTGTAAGTATACCAAATGAAGACAAACATAAAAAACGAATTCCTAATAGGCCAGCAAAATTAGCGGAAAAAGATCAAATTTTTATTCATGATCGTCCTTATTATTAACGCAGTAAAATTAGATTTTTAATTCTAAAAAATTTGATGCCTTGAGCAAAGGAAGGGGTCAAAATCCATTTTATTCCAAATTTCTTTCAACAAATTTTAGCCATTTGAAGCTTTTTAAAGTTACATATATACATACATATGTATTTATTTAAGAATCTTCAAAGAATCACTATTTTATAAAAATATCTCCAATACAGTATATTTTTAGTAAGTTTAAACGCTAATTTAACTGGACTATAAGATTTTAAAATAATACCTACAACAAGAAATTAAAATATGTATTTTGTTTAGGGAGAGGAGAAACCATTTAAGGAAGTATTGCGACTTAATATTGGAGACCCTCAAGCTTTGGGACAGAAGCCTATAACTTACTTAAGACAGGTTTGTATATGATGAAACCAAAACTTCTTCAAACAATTGGTCCTTAAGTGATTCGGGCTCTCTCTCTCTCTCTGATTAAGATTTTGCAATCAGATTTGATGTATCTTGTCAGGATTTTGAGATACATCTTGTTAAAATGTTTTAAACCGGTTAAATTGAAAACTACTGACTACTAGTACTGAGTCACATGAATTTGCTTTTATAAAAAAATAATGGGACTGTAAAATTAAAAAAAAAGCCTGGCCTTGTATGAATACAAGTCATACAAGGCCAGGCATTTAGGTATAGGTATACAGGGTGTCCCGCAACTCAACGTCAAGCGGGTACCGGGTAATAGCCGTAGGTTATACCCGTACTGCAAATAGTAAAAAAAAAATTATCTGGCTGGGTTACGTAATAATAGCAATATTTAGAAAAATTATGAAAATCGATACCCAGGGCCACATTTTTATTTACTGTGGTAACAAATTTTGATATTTGTCATTGATTTTTTTTTCTACGTAATCCTTAATAACCATGCTACTGAATGCAATCTCGAAATCCAAAATAAATATTGTAAGTTTCGCAAGAAAAATTAAGTTTGACTGAGTCATTTTTCAAACAAATTTTGTAAGCAAACTTTAAGACATCATATTTAAAAAAAATGTAGGACACTACCCACGGCAAGTTATTTAAAAAGTTGGCCCATTTTATCAAATTTTCAAAATAGTTCAACATTTTCCACTTGCTGCTTCCATAATCATATCTATAACTTAAGAACTACGGTTTAGTGTTAGGAGGTTAAGAGCGACAAAGAGCGAGCGATCTGTTTAGGAACAGGAAAGTGATAAGGTTAGAGTTGCTATAGAGAGATATTTTATCGCATAAGCATTACAAAACTATCATAACTCAAAGTTTCGATTTTTAAATCTAGAACAGGAAATGAATAATCAATTTTTTTTTTGACTGAAAAAATGTAAATTTTAAGATAAAATGTAATTTTTTTTTTTTTAATTTTCAAATTTTATTAATTTTGAGTTAAGACCAGTATTGTAAAATCATTGCGCCACGTAGTGATCTATATCGTTGTTACAATAAAGTTATTTTTCTTAAATATCGATAAATAAAATATAAAACAACATTGGTAATTAAAAAAAATAGTTCTATGGCAGGTACCGTTATTAAAATTTTAATGAAAAAAAAAACCGAAGAAAAACATCGAAGTTGGCAATAAATAACTTATTTTATTAAAATTTATCATATTTTTAGAGAAAAATAGAATTACCGGTTTAATTTTTTTTCTTTCAAAAAATACTTTTTTTTAAATTTTTGGTTTCAGTATTATTGTTGCCGTTTGAAAGAAAAAACGGTTCTTTGGCAGCTTTTTCCGAAAAAATAATTTCTACAAAAAACACCAACGTTGAAAAAAAAAATCACTGTAAAATTTTATTAAAATCGATCTAATTTTTTTTCGAGAAAAATTGGATTATCTGAAAATATGTTGATTGTCATATGTTTGAATGTTATCCCAAAGTTTTTTTTATAAATGCATATAAGTTGACTTATAGTTCATACCTACATAAACCGCAAGTAAAGATGAATATTGTTGGAGCTATTTTCTAAAAAAAATCGATTTTTCTTAAATAGTTTTTTTGAAATCTTTAGAAAATAAAATAAGAAATTATGCAATTTTTGAATTTCACAATTTATTTACACCTTAAAGTTAAGTTTCATACAACTCTGTCAACAGGTTTTAAAAACATTAAATTAACAAAAACTGCTTTTTTCAAATTATTTAAATTTGCTATACCAATTTAAGTAGCCAATTTTATTGAAATTGCTTCAGCCGTTTCAAAAAAACGAAATTAAAAAAAAAACCGTTAAACTGGTAAACGTATTTTCTAGGACCTTTCATGCCTAAACATGCGTATTTCACACATATGTATGTTAGTTGAAATTGTTAGAGCCTCTTTAAAAAAAATAAGCTTTCGATGAAGTAGTACCGCTGTTTAGTGACCTCTGTTTAGTGACCTTCAAAAACTGCTCCAGATTTATCACCCTAAAAACACAAATTGGACCACAAGTTTCGGGTGTACATAAGTGAGTATATTGTGAAGAACATGATGCGGTCATTGCTATTTGATCGTATTGCTTTCCATGTTGATTCAGCATCAGTGGCTTAGTAATAAACAGCTAAATAATAAACATAACTTCATTCAGATTTAATAGACTCCGGTGCCAAAACAAAATGGCCACCACAGACTCTCTTATAGCTCAACTCTACATTCACGGACAAACTTATTTTACCCGCTGTATTTTATTGTTAAAATATTTTTTTTTAGCAAGGACGAAAGTACGGTCAAGGCTAACTTACTTGCAGTCCCAAATTAAATATGTGCCTTACTTTTTTCCAATAAAAATTTTGCTGTCAATTTTTTAAGACACTCCGAAGTAAAGAAACTGAAAATGAGTCAATCTGTATTTTAGCAAAATACTACCAAAACCCAAAACCTAGACCTATTTATTGTATTTGATTAAGCTTTTATTTGTATTTGGCATTTATTACAGTCTGCATGTTATGCAGCTCACCTCATAGAAAAAGCTTTATGATAAGAAATACTTTTTTTTTCAATTAGGAGAAATTATTGTGATTTGTGAATATTACTTTGGTTTCTAAACTTTACATTTACCTTATTCTAATCAGAAGTAAAAATAATTTATTAGTGAGACGTGACGACAGTTTATTGCTTAGTAGTTTTGATTTAATTTAGTTATGTTCAACTCATTGTTCTAAAATTTTATAGATAAGCCTTTCGATTAGTTAAGATGCGACGTTTTTAAAAAAATATTAATTATTTACTCAAGTAAATCTTAAGGAAGTTTGTTAAGTTATAATAATCTTTGAATGTTCTATCTTGAGATTCTTTGAATTATTGGTTAAGAATATTGTAGAATCTATTTTAAACTAGTGAACTTAATTTATAATATGAATAGACATTCCCTAAGCAAATGTTGATTTATATAGTGTTAAAGTGCCGTGACGTGATTATCGGTAAACGAAGTTATCGTAGGCGGGAATAATATTAATATTCGTATAAAATCAGTTGCCTATTAATAAGGTATGCAATAGTTACGAATGGGTCGCACGAAATTGCTCTTGTGACAAGTTATCTTCGTGTTAACAACATTGGAGTACTCCTTTGACCAGTTTTTAAATTAAAAAGTTATTTTCATTTAAAAAAAATTAAAATTTTAAATTTGTTTTGCAATATTTGTTGGACATAGCCAGAAGAAGTATAGGATCGGATTGGGCTCAGATTTTTTTGCAAAGTTGTCTCGGACATTCGCCGGGATCATACACAGACACAGCAGGTGTTAAAATTATTCGTCGCCATAGTTGAAGACTTTATTTAAATCCGTGATGGATTTGAATGTAATTGGGAAAACATAACTCTTATGAATATAGCAAGTTCAGCAATTTGAAGTGTTCTTTCTTTGTTAAAGTATTTCAATATAAAATTTCATAAAAATCGGTAAATATTCTTACGAAATAGTCGGTATAGAAAAACGGTTTCGTTGAAAAACTTTATCGTTTCATCAAAATCTATTATATTTTTTGGATTTTCGTTTACGGTTATATGGCAGGTACCGTTGTTTCTTAAGCTAGAAAAAAATTAATTTCTCCTTTAAGGAATACTCTAGAGACCCGACATACCAAATTTGAAGTAAATCGGTTCAGTCGGTTTAGGCTGTAGAGTGTCTATACTAATACGGACAGACTGACAGACAGACGAAATTTTCATACCCTTTTTTCGACTTCTGTATCCATCGTAATTTGACTTTAAAACTGATGTTTTTATCAATGGGAAATATCGGAATGCAGCATTAAAACATTTTTAACTTTTTAGTAAAAATCTGCAGTTTTCAGTGAAAAGCGTTCAGCAATATAAATCTTTAATAATGCAATCAAATTCAGAATGCTTTGGTATCACAATTAATAATATAAACCCCAACTTTAATAATATTGAATTTGAACTTCGAGGAGCGTTGGACTTTCGTGTCAAAGAAATTGAAAATGAACTTGCATCTGTAAGTATAGGTACCGATGAAATTAAATAAACAACAAATTACTCTGTTTTAAAAATAATAAATATCAAAATATGTATTTTGTTTAGGGAATTGAGAAACCATTTACAGAAGTGCTACGACCCAATATTGGAGATGCTCACGCTATGGGACAAGAGCCTATAACTTACTTAAGACAGGTTTGTTTGTGATAAAACTAAAACAGAAATATATTAAAAATTAATATATTTAAAATAATTTAGGGTGAGTTGTACACACATATAATGGTTCAAGTTTTTAACTTACCAATTTTGGCAGATTAGCTATGTATATTGATGTCCATATTGGTAAAAATTTGAACCACGCATTTATGTAATTCAATCATAATGTTCAGTTGCTTCAAACATTTTAAAATATTTACTTGGTTTGTAGATCTTAAAATAGTCATTTTTCTATTACCCCATACAACAGAATACAGATTTGCCATTAACTGGTTTTTCTTAAATTTAAAGTTCATCATTTTATTACGTTGGTATAACATAATTATGTATATAAATTTTCCATGTCGATAAACTGTATTGTTCTGGAGTTTTTATATAAAACTCGAGGGAACTTTACAACAGAGTTAGCGAACTTTCAATGTCCTCTTTGTCCTTTATTTTCAAATTTGTATACCAACTGTCCTTAAGTATAAAATTCTCGCAAGGCACTTAACACGTTAGAATTTATCTTTTTCAGACCTTAGCAATTTGCTTCGACCAATCCCTTTTAAAAAGTCCTAATATGCCAGAAGAAGTAAAGGATCGAGCACAAATGTTTTTGCAAGGTTGTCTCGGACACTCTCCGGGATCCTACACAGACACAGCAGGTGTTGAAATTGTTCGCCGTCAAGTTGCAGACTTTATTAAAAACCGTGATGGATTTGAATGTAATTGGGAAAACATAACTCTTACAACTGGAGCGAGTTCAGCGATTCGAAGTGTTCTTTCTTTGTTAAAGTATTTAAATTTTTCCAAAATTTATTTAAGCTTATCTAACTATTATATAATTTTTGTTTGTAGCTGTGAAGTAGACGGAAAGAAACCAGGAGTTATGATTCCAATTCCTCAATATCCGTTATACACTGCAACCTTAGACGAATATGGAATGAAACAAATTCACTATTATCTTGATGAAGCTTCAAACTGGAGCTTAAACATTGAAGAACTTCAACGCGCTATTGACGAAAGTCGAGAAACTACAGCACCTCGTGCTATCGTTGTCATTAATCCAGGCAACCCAACCGGCCAGGTACTGACCCTTGAAAATATTCAAGTCATCATAAGATTTGCTCATAAGGAAAAACTGGTTTTACTTGCCGATGAGGTGTACCAACAGAACGTCTATGACAAAAATTCCAAATTTTATTCGTTTAAGAAAGTATTGATGTCAATGGGTGCTCCATATAACCAACTGGAATTGGCCAGCTTCATGTCAGTTTCGAAGGGTTATTTTGGTGAGTGTGGTACTCGAGGAGGTTTCATGGAACTGGTTAATTTTGATTCACAAGTTAAAGCCATGCTTGCAAAATCGGTAACATCAGTATCGTGTCCAACAACAGCTGGTCAGATTGCTGTCAGTGCATTGGTAAACTATGAAAGATCATTAATCGATGGTTATATATGCAATTTTTTTTTTACAGGTAAATCCACCAAAGAAAGGTGAATCTATTTACGATTTGTACATTAAGGAGCGTACTAATATTTTGGGCAGTTTGGCAGAAAAAGCCGAACTTGTTTACAAACTCTTAAATGGCTTGGATGGTTTGAGTTGTAACGTTGCTCAAGGAGCATTGTATGCCTTTCCACAGATACAAATGCCTACAAAAGCTATTAAGGCGGCATTTAAGCAAGGAGTTCATCCGGATTTCTTGTATGCTTTAGAGCTACTAGAAGCAAAAGGTCTGTATAATAAATATTGGTCTGCTCTCTCCCCTTGGAATTATATTGATTAAAGCTTCATATGTAGAATAGAATATAATTCAAAATTTTCAAAGCACAAATACATAAAACACATATTTTACTATTCACACCAATTCCCTACATTATTGTGAGTTATATTAGTATGTTCTAATGCTTGGTTAATTGTTTCTATTTGCAGGAATATATATTGCGCCTGGAAGTGCTTTCAAACAGAAGTCTGGCACCTATCATTTCCGGATAACAATTCTTCCGCCAATTCAACAGTTAAAAATTATTTTGGAAAGAATAAAAGAATTTCACATTTTATTTATAAAAAAATACAAATGAATACCAAATATGTAAGAACAAATTCGTTTTTTGTTAAAGTTTATTTTAAGTTAATGCTGGGCCGCGGACTTGATACAAATGACCTTGGTATTTATAATGGTGATAAATAACTACAAGTTTGTTAATTATATATGTATGCTTATCGAACGGTTTTAATTTGTTAAAAACAAAGTAAATGTAAATTAGATATTTACCAAAGTAAAATAATAAATAAATATTTTGGAAGCGCTTATTTGTGTAGTTTTATCAATATCGTTTCACCAGTATTTCATAAATTTTTTTTTCTTTATACATGGATTAGTTTTCTTGAAGATTGGACTTAAAATTCCAATTTTTTATTTATAATGCAGGTAGTAAGTAGATACCTACTAAGATTTATCCTAGGTTTCCCTCTCGTCTTCTTATTTTTTGTAACGTTTCATTACTATATTCTCCCATCAACTCCCTCTCTCTTATCAGGCAATTATTTTTGCGGACACAAAGTTTGCACACAGCTCTCATACTCTATACAGATACTTTTAAAGTATAAGTTAGAACAGGTTCATTCTACATAAAGGAAACTTTTGCATATTTTGAAATGTATGAAAGCTAACATCATTTTATCGCTTTTTCTAAAAATAGTTTTCAAACGATATAGCCCAGTACTACACCCTTAGGCATTAACCTTGTAATACAAATGTCCTGTTTATTCATTTATTCTTAATCCTATAACTTCGTTCGTAGGTACTCTGAATAAAATAGATTTTTTCTATATTCGTACAACAGAAATGTGTATGGTACAAGTTAGTGTATGTAAATGTACAATTTCATTCATTCTTCTATGCTTTATTTGATATTTTGTGTTTTACCTCACTAATAGTCCGAGAGCTAGCGACCGACTTGGGACATTATTTTGGCGTGCATGATTCTTTGTCCAGTTATTGTTTCAAGGCCACTCATTAATGAATGACAATTATGGCTACCGCGGAAATGGCTGGAAACCAAAGATACATCCCTTCAAAGGTCGAAAAAAAAATCCAAGATTTTGGCACGATTTTTTTTCAATAATATGTAGTTTGAAACGTTTAAAATGGTAAATGTATAACTGCCATAACATTATCAAGCCGGAAAAGGGTTGCCAGAGGAACTCAAAAAACAGTACAAAACAGAAATTTAATGAATTTTTTGAGTCTCCGGCAACCCTTTTCCGGCTTGATAATGTTATACAATGTTATACATGATTATCATTTTAAACGTTTCAAACTGCATTTTAATGAAAAAAAATCGTTTTCGAAATTAAAACATAACTAACCTCCAAATTTGGTCTTATTTGATTTTTGAAAACGCAATGAGGCCAATTTTTGGCATTTGGCGTTAATTCACGTCACCGTGGTAACACTTTAATGGAAACATTTACCACCGTAATATTTCTTGCCTTAAATTATTTGGGAGCGGTTCGGAAGCCCGTTTTTTATAATCCCGCAAAAAAAAATTTAAAATCCCGATTTTAAAGTACCGCTTTTTTAAAATCCCGCTTTTAATAATCCTGTTTAAACAGAATTCCGTTTCTCGTTAGCCCGCTTTTTAAAATCCCGTTTAATCCCGCTTAGCCCGTTTCGTATTTTGATAAATTTACTGAATGTTGTACACATAAATATTACCTAGCAGTTCCCCAATTTGAGAAGCTGGGCTGAGCAATAAAGTTGTTTGTGGTTTGTGTGAACATTTTTTTTTATTAATATAAACTTCAACAGATAACGGCTAACTGTTTTTCTAGTTGCATTTTCTGCAAAAACTGGTTGGTTAAGCAAGAGAAATATTTAGTGTTTGATAAAGCGGCAAACGTAGGTACATGTGCAAGATTATAAAATACAATTTCCAGCTTTGACTTAAACATTAATTTAGATAATTTCCTTAACTGTAAGAAGTTTACTTCCTTCCGGGTTATTATCTTCAAATCAATTTTTTCTCTCCCAAGCGAAAATAAGAAGAAAAAATATAAAAAACATCAAATCATATTTATATTTTGTTCATAAAGAAAATTTATTGACTAACGGTATTTTTTTTTTGCGCTATACAGTTTCTTAAATTATACAAATTTTGCTTTTTAAGAAGTAGAAGAAAAAATAAAAACTATGCAAGAGTGAAATAATTATATATGTAATATTGTAAGGATTTTTTTTTTTGTTTTTAATTCTCATAATTTGACAAAGTTTACTTGGAAATTCATTTCCAAAAGAAATATTTTGTAAATAAAAAAATAAAAATGTTTTAACTTTGTTATTTTTTTTTTAATTTTCCTGTTTTTCCAGCACACAACGTACATTAGTTTCATTTGTTTTCTTATTTGCCACTCAGATATCATTACATATTATTTACCACATGCTTTTTTTTAATTTTTATTTCTTTTTTTTATAATAATATATATCCATATCATGTTTATACATCTAGAGGGGAATTAGGTTACGTAGGGATGATGGATGATAAAGACGAGGGACGTTTTTCAGTAGAGTGGACAATTAATAGGGGAATATTGGGAGAAAATGCTCTTAATATTCTTCGTTTCCATGAACATTAAAAAATGCTTAATGCTTTTCATTTATCGTTCTCGAATTATTATTTTTTTATCAGCTAAACATGTATATAATATGTATAGAATTTTAAGTTCAATATATAAAAAATTATACATTAATATATAAAAGTACTGTTTTGTTTTTTAATTTTTTTTTTTTGCTTTTTTTTTGTTTGTTATTTGTCCTTTATGTTGGATTAAGTTTTTTTTTTTTATTTTTTTTTGTTTTTTTTTTTTATTTATTTTTTAGTTCACTTGCACGTAGATGATTATTTTAATAATTTTTTGTTTTGATTTAATAATGCTTTATAATAATATTCGCTATAAGAGCGTGCAACACCAATCACTTTTTTTCTGTCTTTTTTCTGAAGAAATATTCATTTCTCTTACAATTGTTGCAAACACTTCGTTGACATTGATTCGATCCTTGGCTGATGCCTCAATGAATGGACATTCCCATTGCTGGGCCAAAGCGTTTCCTTCAGCTGTGGAGACCTCTCTTTGGCAGTCTAGATCAAATTTGTTAGCGACTAGGAGAATGGGTGCGGGCTGACTGCCCTTGACGCGATTGATAACATTCTTCATGCTGGATATATCCTGGAAGGTCTGGTGATTAGTCAGCGAGTACATCACAATGAAGCCATGTCCATTCTTTATATAGAGATCTCGCATCGAAGCAAATTGCTCTGTGCCAGCGGTGTCGAGGATCTCGAGAACGCATGGTGAGTTATCGACTTCAATTTCCTTGCGATAGAAGTCTTCGATTGTGGGGTCATACTTCTCGATGAAGCAGCCCGACACAAATTGCACTGTGAGGGCAGATTTGCCCACACCCCCTGACCCCAAAACTACAACTTTGAACTCGCGCATTATAATATATTGCTGTTTTTATTGTAAATTTATTTTTAATCAGTTGTTGTTGTTGTGCGAATGTAATAGGGATGGAGTGGTGGCGGAGTGGTAGTTCTTTGTGATTTTTTTTTCTTTCTTTATGTGGTGTTGTTGTTGTTGTGCTGTTCAATGCTATTTTGTACTACACCCTCGTACTTGAACGATGACTTGATGACGACGGAAACGGCAGAGGGAAGAGGAATGAAACGACAACGACAAAAAAACGAGCCTGGAAGTCGTCGATAGTTGGTTGAGTTTTGATAGGTGCGAAAGTGCAACAGAAGAAAAAAAGATCATGAAATCGAGAGTATACACTTTAGAACAAAAGCGAACCTTTTAAGGGTGCACCGATAGATAAATAATTAGAAAATGAAATATATCATTAAGAAGAGATGTAGTATAATTTATTTTCTTTTGTAATAATTAGCAAGCACGAGCTAATGCCTTTAGTCACTTTGATCAACACACCCGCACATAATCCACATAGTATAGCTTGATAAGACCACTTTGGAGTCAAAATTTAATGCGATTTAATTTGGTATTTCCATTATTGTATATATTATTTTATGTAGATGCAAATGATGCGTTTTTTTAATGCAAAATTAACACTTTTAAACAATAATGAGAAAAATTAATTTGTGTTTTCTTTTTTTTTATGATGTGAAAGGAAGAATGCAGTCCGAGCGATACACATGAGTGCGTTCAGCTGAGCACCTAGTGACTAACACCAAAATGACAGCAGCCAAAGATGAGATTAATTAAATTAAGTGGTGCCAATCTTACTTTTTTTTAATATAAATTTCACAAATTGATTTAAGGTTAACCAAACACTACCGTTGTTCATTCATTCATAAATGAAAATTTAATATTCTGAATAAAAATGTATAATTAGATACTATTGGTATAAATAAAATATAGCTACCAGCTACACCATGGTGTAGCTGAAGCAGTAGCACCATTTTCTGGCCAACATCAACCGACTAACAATCCACAGAAGCTGTTTTTATGCACTCTGATCTGATTCTGACCGAATTTTTATAGTTTTTGGATATTCTGCAATAGGTATATTGGAGCAAACATGTATTGGACCAAGAAAATTTGGGTATAATTTGCCTCGTATGCGGCGTTTTACATCACTGAACTTGTATTTTAGGCTTTTTCTATTTTGCTTAAAAAGAGGGAAAAAAGAGAAAATCTCAACAAGAAAGATGCGATCTCGCAAATTCGGGAGATTTGATCTTAACACTGACACATGAAAACATTTTAATGGCGGATTTTCGTTTGCGCGTTCTTTTTTATCCTAAAAATATTGGACAGCTTTGTGTTGGTTTTATCTTGTTGGACGGTATAGATATATCATTGAACTCAAGAAAATACAAAATCATAATATTTTTCATAAATCTACCAATTTTTAAAAATATAAATGACGGTTTATTATTTCTTGAAGCATATAAAAACCATAGCTATCCTAGTGATTTTATGATGATCGTTTGGAACGCAGGCAAATTATTCACACAGCCTATGCGTCGTATTGACGTATTAGGTATGGACCACCTGTAGCCAACTTCACGCGTGTTCCAACATAACTAGGAGCGCCATCAACTTCTAGCAGGGAATCTGCTTAGCAGTGATATGATTTTTTTGATTAATTATTTACTATTGAAACATTTTGGTGGAAATTATTATCAAACTACTTTTATTTTACAAAAAACATCCACTTCCTATGCCATGAGTTACTTACAGATGAATTTATTATCGTTTTCATTTAAATTCTAATGGCGAAATTAGTACACGTATTCAACACAAAAAGATGATGGCGTTTTTATGCTGTTTTTAACTGGAACAACTTTTCTTGGCTGTTTGTATGAAAATTTCAACCGACTGGGGGTCCATATCTAGTACGTCAATGCTATGCGTGTTTAATCTCTGTCTAACACTACAAAAAAACAGCCCAAGGAGTCAAGTTAATTTCGTAACGAAAAATACTTCAAACGAAATAGGAACCTACTTTGTTCTGCATACATTTGCGTTTTTTTTTTTTTATTTCTCTTACTCAAGAATCACTTGCTTACAAGATTAAAAAAAAAAATCTATGATAACAACATTTATTGGACAGTTTCGACTCTTTGCTCTAAAAAAAAGTCCTAAACTTACTAAACTTCGTATAAAAAGTAACATTTTACAATAAACATATGGAATTGTTTGATAACATTAAATTGATTGGCTGCCATCATTTTAATTTAAGCGTTTCGAATCAAATAGGGTAAAAAGGGAACTAATGGTTACATTTTTTGATAGATTTAAAATATTGAAATACTTTTCACTGCTTCAACTATACATAAAGTTTAATTCTATTTCTCCAGTTACACTGAAAAAAAATTACACAATTTTTCAAAGAAAAATCATTCAAATATTTTATGTCAATAATAATAGTAGAATCAACAATTAACAGCTTCCGTTTTAAAAGTAGGTATTTTAATGAAACAGAAGTGCAAAAACAGCAAGTTTCATAAAGGTGTATTGTGTAAAGCAGCTTTACGTCTAATTTTTTTTACACTGCCTTTGAGCAAGTTAAAAATCCTAAGAAAGTACACGTTTGGCTTTGTTATCATAACCGTTTGGATTCTGCAATAAATTGTAAGTTTCTTCTAATTATTTAGAACTAGCAACGCACTCAAAAGGATTGTTTGAGTGCAAGACACTAGACCTTGGTTTTCGTTATTATGCTGTCGAGTAAAAAAATATAAAAACAAAATTGACCATTAGACTCCTTGGTTTTTGCACTTAAATAATTTGCATAATTACTATTTTTTGAGTTTAATACTTTGAATTGAATAGCATCTTAATATCCATACGCTTTGATTGAGTCACCAATGTGAACCGATACTTTAGACTCAAAATAAAAACTTTTAGATATAATGGTATTTCAAGAACACTAGTATTATATGTACATATAATATACATTTAAGGATCGTTTCACAGTTTTTTTAACTTAGGTTTAATTCGTATTTTGTCACTGTCTGCCAAATATAGTTTTCAGTAGCTTAATTGAAACTTGAGATCTTGAATTACCTAGACCTAGGGCACATAACCGTTCTGCAAAGTTAAGCTTTCTCCACAATGATATTTGTTCTACTTGGAGGTTTATTATTATTATTTATACAAAGTTCCCTAATTTTGTTACTCATGTTTTTGATAAGATATTATTTTTTGGAACACTCATAAAGCCACTAGAGCAAAAAACCAATAATGAAGGGAGGGGCAAGTCATTCTGACTGAGAGAAATTAAAAAAAAAATGGTAAAAAGTCAAAGAGTGTCGTTTGAATTAATAAAATAACTAGCCTTAACAAAACAAAGGGATCTTTCTTTAAATTCATTATGTAATTTATTTATGATTAAATTCATTTTAATTATATAATATATTTTGTATTTATAAATAGGAAAACGAACTACAAATAAAGAATTTTATTTTAAACTGTACAATTCTTAACAACACTATGCAATATTATTTAAATGTAATACAGAGCTGCGTCAGTAAGAAAGGATGAAATAAACTGCTACAAAAGATAAATTAAAAAAAATAAAAGATTATTATGTAATTGATATACATATTTTCTTTCGCATAAATAAGAGAAAATTTGTTATAAATTATTCTCTGCTTAATGTGGCTAGTTGGTTAAAATTTAAAAACTACTTTTAAGCTTTTTATTATTTTTTTAATTATTTGTCACTAATATTTATATTGATGTATATATTTAAATGAGTTTTAATTTTTTATTAATAAATATTTATTTGTGTACTTTAGTTTTACTACTTAAATGTGTTATTTTCTAATTATTTAACTGCCTAATAAGTAATAATTTTGTTATTACAACCAAAATCCTTTTGACAATCGAAACAAAAGGAAAAACCTATAAACTAACCCAAGACGAGTAGGTGTTTCCGCGTATGAGTGCATCGTACGGCAGTTGCTTTAGCAGTTATAAAACTAAACTTAGGTAATTAACTTAAAATTTACAGATACAAGGACGACAAGAGGATTGTGGTGGAGAGTTGAACGTAGATTGTGCCAAAGCTTATATAACTTAATCACTCGTCTTCAAGCGTTTCACAGGTCCATCGCTGCCTTGAGAGTTCGAATCTTCAGAGAATGGCATACTTGAGACGAACTCAGTAGCCCCTTGCGAATCACTCACCATTGAGAAACCTGTAAAGAAAGACACTCTTGTTTTATAAAACTTTCTTGTTCAATTTTTCGATTATTAAGGTAAGAATAATCATTGATTTGACTTTTAGGTGTACGGTCGGGACTCACAAGTGTTCGAATCTTCAGCAGTGAGGCCCCCAGTGTAGCTTGGTGTTATTTGGGGAGGTGTGCTTTTTTGGGAGGTGTTCTCCTTGTCTTTGGAACTAGAATGGTGCGAATGGTGGTGGACTTTTTTCTTTTCACTATTTGATATCGGCACCCATTTGTAAATTTTCATTGTCGTATCACCAATGGTGACCCATTTCTTTTCCCTATAAAAAATTTTGTATTTTATTTCGCGTTTATTTCATTCATAAATTTTTTTTTCTTACCAATGCCGAACTTTATCGACGGCTTGCATTACACGCTTGATGTCGTCTTTTGCACGACTTCGTGTCTCAGCGCGTACACTACGAGACATTGTGGCGGTAGCAATTTTAATAGATTTTTTATCAACTCTTTTTATTTAACTTGATTAAATATTTTATGAAACTTTCTATATTTAATAATTTGTATTGCACTCTTGGTTATAGAAAATAGATTTATTTTTTGGATGCACCACCTTGACTTGGGATGTGTGTGAAAAATGTAAACATCCACGAAATTTTTCAACAAATATGGCGAATGGTAACTTTGCCTTGATTGACGCAGGCGGAACGGGTGAAATTTGAAAAATGGATGATGAAGACTTAACGAAGAATATTTTTTTGATCTAATAACTTTTTGACGATTACATGAGAAGCACATGAGCTGTATGACACTTCAATTGTATGTTTGACACTTCAATTGACTATACTTGCCTAACACCGTGGCTTCACGAGAAATATTTATTGCCAACTTGATTTCATACAATATTTCAGTAATTTAAATTTATTTTTTGTGTTGGCAAATAATTTCTTGATATAGATTTCACAATCATATATTATCACACACGAGGAAAAGAGAAAGAAAATTCGTAAACATATTATTCTGTACTAGAAGTGAAAATATTGCTGACGTGTTTTATTGGTAAGTGTTTAGTCACTTTAGAAAAATTTCATATGGGATACAAAAAGTGGCGATAAAAGTTTTGATTATTTTGAACTTTTCACTTAAAAACAAATAAAAATTGGTTAAAGCAGATTTTTTTAATAAAATTATATAATTTGGAATTTAATTTGGTAATATTCTTTGTTTGTAGTGGATGGTGGGGTACAAGTTGACCAACAAATAGACTTTGGAGACACATCCAAAAAATTATTTGAAACTTCATATAGTCAAGAATAACAACATGGAAAAAATAAAAAAAATGGATACAAACGTGAATATAGCGTTTTAATGGTTCTTTCCAGTGCTGGTTAACTAAAAATTTACAACAAAACACGGCTAGAAATAGCAAGCAATATTACCAGACATTGATTTCATAAAATATTTTATTGCTTGTGCGTATTTAATGCAATAAAAATTGACAGTGGAGAACCGGGGTAAACATCTCACAGATTTTTGTTTATCTTCATCCCGATAGTACCTAGATTTATTTATTTTTTTTTTTTTTTTTTTCAATTTAAAGCAAATTTCGAGTTGTCAAAAAAAAAGTTTTGTTTCTTTTTTACTTCAGAGTGTTCTTTTTTTCAGTTCAGATCATGTTCAGAGCTCTCTCTATGATAAATATCCAAGCGTTGGTGTTCTGAACAAAGCAATGGATGCGACATTTGATAGAAGAAATATGGACAAAAAAGTATGGATACAGACCGTGTTTAGACATGGAAATTTTAGTCTGGCGTGCTGAGTACTCTCGTGATTACACAGGTCCTCAATTAAGCACGCCTCACTTCAAGCGGGTGGAATTTTTTGCACTTTATAAATAATAATAAAGTATAATAAGGGTGAAACATCACCTTTATTAATAAACGGGATTTTCTTTATGTTGTCTTTATGGGATTTGTTCGTGCTGCTAAATAGAGAAAATGAAATGAAAAGGATTTAGAAAAAACATTGAGGAGAAGTTTCTGCATTCAGTTGCAGAGTTTAAAAGTAATGCTGAGACTCGGAAGCAACACAAAAGAAAATCGACGTAAAACGGAGAAGTTGTTTATAGCCTTTTCACACCGCATCAAAAACCCGTTTTTTGCGAAATATCAAAAACCTGCATCAAAAACACAGGTTTTCCCATACGTTTTTTGGCAAGGAACGTGTTTATCAGTTGAAATTGCGAGATGAGGAAAACAAATATAATTAGTGAAACATTCAGCACTCAATCAAATGTGAAGAATGAGAAATGGAAGAGGACTCTCAAAAGAAATTATTTTATCTGTGTTCAATACGACTGCTTCGAATTGATACCGAACAGAATAGAACATGTTAAAAATACAAAATGAGAAATCGGCTTTTCTGAAATATTCATAATCCTTTCCAGAACAGTTCCCAACTGTTTTGGTATTTCTGCTTGACTTAATATAAGAATAGTTAAGGGCTCGTGTATAACGACCTTAAATCGGCCGAAGTATGCTCGGGCAACTTCGCCTGAATTCGACCGATTGAATAAAAAATACATACGTAAGCGAATGAAAGCACATATCTACTACACCGTTTTAACTGGCTTCGCCCGATGACGGCCAAATCCGAATTTTCTGTCAGTTTGCGGTTTATTTTATTCGATAAAACATCAAAATAAAATTTGAAGAGAAATTGTATGTGATTGTTTATATGTGTTTACATTTGATGTTTATTGTGATTGTGAATAATAGTTTGTTCGAAATCGGTGTTACGCAAAGCGTTAGAATAGATTTGTAAAAGTGTGAGAAATATATTGTTGTTTTTTCAAGTTTTGGTTCCGACCTCGGGGAGTCTCGTTGAACAGAATTTTTACGAAAATTGAAATTGTCAAAATTTGAAATTGAATTCATTTAGGATTATTAAAAATGTACTTAAATCGGTTTAAAATAATTTTATTTTCATTTAAAACTACAGCGGGTTACATTTACAACATGTTTATTTAAAAGCACAAATATTGCACAGTTTTTGACAAAACAAAATAAACGTCAAACAAAAACGGGTAAATGTGCAGTGTGAACGAATTTTGAGTTTTTGTCAAAAACCGTGTTTTTGATTCGGTGTGAAAAGTCATTCATTAAAAAGCAGTCTAGAAAGTATTTGTCAACAAAACACACCTAATGAGTTTACCCCCGTTTTCAACATCCCTGACAAAATTGAATCCATTCTCTGTCGGCCATGTTTAAAAAACAAAATCCATGTTCGTTAAAAAAATACCTTCCACAGAAGAGAAAAAAATATGACAACAAACTCAACGACGAATAAAGAAAAGTCACAGAGCACAGGTGAAAAAGTGTCGTCTCGGGAATATGGAAGTGCGTGAGAAAATTTCATAAAATATTTATTAAAATAACACAAAAAAAAGTGAAAAATATCCAATTTAACATTACCTAACGTGTAGTTATACCATCTCCATCAAATAAATAATCTAAGTGGAGAATTCTCTACACCTCTTCCATCCGATTTCCCCGAACGAACGACAAGCCCCAACAACAAGCAAGGAAAAAAAAGTTCATCCCAACTTGATGAGAGAAAATTTCAAACTTTCATTTCGATCGCTTCCATTTTTCCGCCGAATAAAACACAAAAACGAGTCATTCATCAACATATATAATTATTATTAAATCGAAGAAAGTCCTCTGCGAAAAAATTGCTTTAAATTCATGTGTGCCTGTTTTCATGAAAAAATGTTATAAAGCCCCCGTGTCTCATTAAATAGTGAGTGCTCTGAAAAAATCGTTATCACATCACATAAAAAAGGAGGTGCCCTTTTTTCACACGATACCGCAAAATAAATAATTTCAAAATTATTATTTTGATAGTTCGGGAGCAGTAGTGGATCATTAGAAAAAAAAAGAAAAATAAGTGCGTACAAGAAGAAAAAGTGTTTAGCGTGTGTATATATATAATTATATTTTATACAACTGTCTGTCTTCTTTTGTTTTTCGCGAATAAGAAAAGAAGTAGGTGATATGTAATAAGAAAAAGTCAATCTATGGTTGAGTGAAAAATAAAATTGCCTAATCCCGAAGGACATCCTAAAACCCCTTTCCGACCGACTGTACAGAAATATAAACGTCTCTTTGCTCTCTTTTCACCTCAAGCCAGAACGAAGGCGGACTTCGGGTCCCTAAAATATATATTTTTTTCATTTTGTCATTTAATTTAATTTTAATAACAAAACCCAAAGGATAATTAGCAATCAAAGCAGAAAGGAGAAATGCCGAGATGCGATGTCAAAACTCGATATATTCCTGCAACATTTGCCTGGATCCTGCTCCTGTCGACAACCTTCCTGTTTTTCTTCTATCCGTAAGTACATATTGTAGGGAGATAGATATTTATTTTTTTTTTTTCGATTTCAGTGTGTATAATACATAAATATTATATGTAGGTACCTACGTGTGTTGGAATGTTTAGAAAGAAAGTATCTGCACTGTCTCTTCCCATTCCTGTTCTCATTTTTCTTCCCAATAATCAACATCATCATCACATCGTATATATAAATGGGGTTTCTTAAGAAACCCTCGTAAATTACAACAAACAATATAGCTTATCGACTAAAATGGAAGGAGATGACGGATGAAAATAACTTCTCGACCAGAGTAGTTTTCTGAATATGGAGGTTGTGGTTCATGAAGGTGGAATAGATTCAATCTTAGAAAGAGGACGCAAACAGTTTGCAACAAATTATAGAAGTTAATAGTTTCGGTTATTTGTATTAACACCATCACACTATCTGTACATTTTGTTGTGTTTTTTTTCAGTAGGTCAAATCCGTCTATAATAGCTATTCTCCTCGCTAGTTCTTTGAGATCTTCTTTTTGGGACCCTATAGCGAAATAAAACTAAATGTGTTTGCAATATAGATAGTAACTCCAAAGTTTATTTTAGTTCTCAAGAAGATGCACACGTAGAAGCAGGTAGGTACACTAAGTACCTACTAATAAAATTTAAGTATAGTAAAATAATTCTTTCAAAAGTTAGATAGGTAGGTAGCTCATCGATTGTCAACAAATATATGCGCCAGATAAAACTACAAAGATCGAGGTGACAAGGCCGACAAAAAATAATACCTACCTATCTTATTTTTGAGTTGGTTTTAGTGTTAAGTTGTCTAGCGTTAATAATGTTATTGCTTTCAACAAGAAGTTAGGTCAAATATAACTCCAACGAAAGTCCATTATGGATTTATGGTTATTTATGCAATCCAACTACAATATTATAAGCTGTGTTCATCGAAAAAAAGAAATTTATCAGATAAGATGAAAGTTGCACAGAGCAGAGAAAACAATTCTCAAATGTCTGATCAAGTAAAAGCAGTAAAATGTGCTCTAACTTGCACAAAAGTCTAGCCTTTGCTCTAAACTGCTCTGCTGTGATCTAGAAAAACTATATAATCAGGAAATCAGCTATAATCTGTAAGAATAACGCATGATTAGCAATTGGAGATGGATATTTTCTTCTTATACCATCATTTTTTGTATTCAAAGCGAAGATCGACTCGCATTTGTCTTAAACCGTCAAAATTTTTTTCATGTCTTAAACCAATTATTGCATTGTATCGTTGTAATTGTTTCTTCCATAAGTTATTTCGACTGTTTCTCTTTCGCAGTTGTAACAAAACGTCCCGTCGCGTCGTATGATGGGGTTTTCAGCGTCTCTTTTTTATTACCTGACAGATCCAGCTTAATTAGTCATGCTGTACTTTGATCACGATGGAATTTTTTACTTGAAGACTTTTTAAGGATTCTCTTATAAACACTTATAATTTGTGTAGTTGTATAAACGACATTCTATGTAAAAATAAGAATCTTCAATAGACTAATGTTATGGGATTTACTCATACTATTTGAAAACTTATTTATTGTTTATATTAGGTTTTGTAAATAACATCTTGTTAAGAACATTTTTGTACACACTGTTGTTTTGATGAGTAAATATTAAATTAGAATGTCATGTCATCTGCTAGGCATATTACTTGATCTTACCTATAATACTGAGTTTGCATTTATTATAAGCTCAAATCTCTCTTTGTTTTTTTTTTTTCAATGTTTTCTCTATTATTGGCTATACAATAAGTTGCAGAATTTTCCAGTTTTTGATTGGAATATTTTCACGTTCTATCTGCTTGTTTAAAAATTGAACTAACTTTGCAGTTTCATTCTTCATGTGTTACATTTGGCTGATCTGAAAGCAAATTAATTATTAATAATTGTTTGGTTTATCTAATTATCAATCCGAAGGTATAATGTATTTGAACGCAAATAAACGCTTTAGCTGAATAATGTATAATATGGTTTTCTTATGCTGCGATTTCCAAGAAAACATTATTTCATTCGTCGGACGCCCGCCTGTCGTTACTAAATCTCATGCTATACAAACATATTTCTATTTTTTTTTATAAATAGAACTCCATATGGATGCAACAATGATTTGTATAAAACAGTCTTCTAAAGCATTATGTGTCGGGTGATTGCAGACACCTTTTTTTTATCGAAATTTCATGCAATGAAAAAATTAAATAAATAAAATGCTATGTTTACTTAACTTAATTAGTTTTGAAATCCCTCAAATAATTTGTTTGTTAAAACGAGGAAATCATATTTGGTGTGTCATTTTACATATGGTTAGTCAAAAAAAAAAGAAAAAAATATTAGATCATCATTTATAATAGGTAAGTTTAATAGCCCGCTATGGAATTCCTTATCTCATGCAACAATTCCATAACCACACATTGAACGAAAATAATTTCAAAACATAAACGACTAAAAAAAGCCAACAGAAATTAGTTTTAAAAAATAAAAAGAAAAAAAGCAAAAACAAATGCGTTTGTCGTTTTGTACCTGGATCAAGGACGGTCTCACACCGTTGAGGTTAGATTTGTTAGAATAACAAAAGGAAACGAAAAAAAAAACAAAGAAATTTTACTTATAATTGAGTTTCCAACCACTATCACCACTGGTATGGCACCACCCTACTTTGAAATCAATTCCACTCGTGGATTTACACCTTTTTCAAAGTTTCAATGTTTATAACCCAATTTAAAGGACGATCGATAGAAGACGCTCCTTTTGTTAGGTGGAATCTAATAATTTGTGTTGCGTTAAAAGGTTCCACTTAAGGCCAAAACCACTATTGTTAGTTGTCAGGCTCAGGGTAATTGTGTTTTACATGCTTTATTTGCTAGCCGCTATTCCTCTCTACAATTGCCGTCGTCGTAGTTGGCATTAGTTTACGTACACCTTGTTTAGTCATGCGAATGAGTATTGTATGTGTGTGTTTAGCTTGTTTTCATTACTAGGGCAAAAGGCAGGGTCGGATTGGGATCAGTATATTCATTCAGTATTATTTCCGCATTGGTTTTCTGTGTTGGATATTTTCTAATTAGTTTCCTTGAAAGTGAAAATAAACACAAGTGTCCTTGCGCACGTGTGTGGTGATGAATAAAGGTTAAAACTTTCGATTGAAATAAAATATTTCATTCAGCATGAATTGTTTGTACCTATACACATTTTTGCCCGATTTGGAATAGGTGTATTGACCTTTGGCAGGGTAGGGCAGAGTTATATTTATATACCTACATTTGTATTATTTCCTAAACTAATTTAAATTGATTTTTACCTTTTTATTTTCATCTTTTGGTTGAATGATAATGGAATAGAATTTGCACCCAGCAGCTTTATAAAGCTTAAATTTTTATTATGAGAGAAGAAAAATAAAATTGCCCAATCATTTTAATTTATAATTTAGTTTTATTGACATTGGCATTGTCGTTTAGTTGCTAAATCGAAGTAAATTTTTATTTTATTATTAGAAAAGGGGAACGAAAATGAGCACATAGACGAAAATCAGCACGTAGTGCAACTTAAAACAAATTAGATACCTACCTACCTATGTACATGTTTATGATTGAGCCGAGATAAGGTTGTATTTAGTTAAAGCATGAACGGTTTTGGAGTTAATTTATTCTAATACGTTTATTTATAGTTGTTGTATTTGGATTCAAACTTTGGCATGCAAATTTTATAGTCAGATAAATTGTTAAGATATTAAAGCAAAAATATTTCTTTTAAAAAGCTTAGCTTAGATGCTGTGTTATCATTAGCCATTTTAATTACATAAGCTAGGTAACACCCTCAGTTGTGCTAAGGACAGAAATTTCCTCATAGAGACTTTTCATATCAATATTAAGGATTCAGGCACGGAGATGCTCTCTCATGACACTTCAACATCATTTTAAAAGGCATCGTTCTAAAATGGGTTTTTGACATACGAGGCAACATCCAAAAGTCGATACAAGTGCTGGTATAAGGTGATGAAATAATATCATTGAAAGAAAAAACCAACAAGCGGGCAAATATTTTTCGGTTGCCTTGT
Source organism: Baccha elongata (assembly GCA_951217065.1). Classification (NCBI taxonomy): domain Eukaryota; kingdom Metazoa; phylum Arthropoda; class Insecta; order Diptera; family Syrphidae; genus Baccha; species Baccha elongata. The sequence continues at coordinate 20,048,283 of OX578272.1, read as the reverse complement.
AAGCATTTAAAAATTCGTAGTGAATGCAACATTAAAGTTCAACCACAATGTATAGCTGAAGAACAGGAGAACTACAAGTGTCCTTGTTGCAGAGAAATTTTTCAGGATAATATAATCTAAGCATTTATTTAAATGCTAAGGTTGTTATAACATTTTGAAAAATAAATATAAATATGAAAAGAAAAGAATCGCGGTTTTGTTACATTTATTAAAAATATGATTTTGAAAAATAAACTTTAATATATAAATAAAACCAATTAGGGTTTAATTACATTACATCAAAAAAGTCAAAACAAGTGGCCTTATTTCATTTATTTTTGTTTTTTTTTTCATTTCGGTGGGTCCTTTTTTCATTGGGTCATAATTTTATGATGAAAAATATTCCAATTCGGGGCCTTATTTAAATTTTGTTTGTTTTCCTGCAGCCGAAATCTTCCTCTAAAAATACACTGCCGGTCACTTGATTGGGGCAACTTTTTTTCGTAACGGTTTTTCGCTATTTATAGGAAATTTTGTATAACCTGTGAGTAGGTATATATTTTCCAAAAACAAAGCCATAAAATTTTGTGCGTGACTCGGAAATTTCATCGAAATTTTACAATATCAGTAAAGGAACTGTAGAAAAAGGGTATACAAAGTTGGGTCACTTGATTGAGGCCATAGCGAATAATGTATCACAAATATTTTGTTCGTGATTTTTTTTAAAAAACAGCTTCAAATTTTTGAAAAAGAGTATGAAGCCACATATTTTTTCATAATTTTGAAAACAAATGGGTTCTGGAAACATGTTGATGGTGGCAAGAAAAATCAATATTGATGGTTTCAAGGACCTAGGACTTTTAGGCCGAAAAAGAGCAAGGAAACTTGATATAAGTAAATGAATTGTGATCATTTGTCTTGCGGACACCAAAAACTATGGAAAAAAGCAAAAAGTTGAAGTAAGCAAACCTAAAAAAAATGCTCAATTCGGTGGTTTGTCTCAAATTTTACTCTGTGAAAAAAAGCAAAAAATAAGTAGATTTACGTAGTAAGGCAGAATCGAATTTGAGCTTTTGCCATGATCGTCTTATTCACTCGACTTAAACATTATCGAGCACGTTTAGGCCCGACTATTTCAGAAAGTTAATGAATCCGTTAACCAAAGCATTTGTGACGCCTAGGAAGAGATTTCTTTACCTAATTATTTGAACAAAACTTTATGATTCAGTTCCAAAAAGTTTTTGTTGAGCTAATTTTAAATAATGGCCCACACACTCATACAAAATTAATAAAAACAGTAAATTAATGTCTAATAACCAAATAATGCAAACGTCTTTTTCATTTTATATCATTTTTTCCCTTACAAAAAAAAAAAAAAAAAAAAAATCAAGTGGCCTCAATTAAGTACCCAACTGTTTATATACCCTTTTTCTACAGTTCCTTAACTGAAATTGGAAAATTTCGATGAATATTCCGAGTCATGCCTAAGATTTTATGGTTTTGTTTTTGGAAATTGTATGGGTAGGTACCCATAGGTAGTAAATGTTTCTGGTTCAAGCATTTGCAATAAGTATACATCTCAGAAAACCGTTGCAAAAAAAAAATGTTTTTTTTTTATAAAAATAAAGTTTCGGAAATAGATAATAATTAACTCGTTCATTTAAATAGGATCACAAAACTTTCCCATTTCAAAACTTCAAACATTTCTTGTTTTAACAGATTATTAATAACCCGAAGTTTTGACTTAAATGGCTGCGTTCGTCTTCAATTTCTAATAGGTTATTGTGTTGTCAAAGGAGACGTTACTTGTGTACCAAAGAATATCTAATGAAGTAACACTTTCGACAAAACATTATATTATGTTGTTATCCCGTTCTGCCAATCAGCTAACGACCGATAAACTCCATCAAAGTAGATTATGTATATCTAATTATATTCTTTAAAATAAGAATTCGTTTTCTCTATATGTTTGTTTGTATACCGGTTGCCAAGAACCTTAATGTATTTATATAAACTTCTCAATGAGCGCTTAACCGTATTGTATTTACAATTAAGGGATGTGACCAACCCTGTTAGTGTGGAATACAAGACCGCCGTAAATATTAAAATATATAGATAGATAAATAGTTACAACATAGATACCTATTAATTGAATCATTTTATTACCGACACAACAAAATAAATCCATTCTCAATTTCTTAATCATCGTGAAATTCAATCTAAAGAAAATAAATCAATATTATCACACAACAACCACTAAATATAGATAGTGAATTCTAAAGCACTTTGTCTTTCTCCGCCCCCTTATTACTAGCTCATGACTAATGATACCACTAATTCACACTAAAAGCAGCCATCCAACAAAATCAAAACCTACATACACACATAAAAGCTTTAGATATATATTATATATATTTATTTACAAAACCTACACCGTTTGTAAATGTTAACATATTTATAGGGACGGCTCTTGACATTGGGCTTCGATATTACAAATATCTAGGTATCGCGGTGTTTAAAAAAACAAAATTGTCCCCACGAAAAAAAAAAATTAAACTTACAGAAACATTTCTACATATTTCCATACAAAAAAAAAAATAGAATGTCTTCTTGACTCTTTTATTTATTTACATCTTCTTGTATATAACATGTACAAATAGATTTAAAAAAATGTTCAGGATAAAAAAGATGAAAATGGTGTAATTTCTGGAAACAATCCAAAAAATCAAATTACAAAAGTTTAGCCGATATAAGAATTAAAAAAAAAAAAATCAATACTGAATCGAATGAATTTAAATTATTCAGAGAAAAAATCGTGGTAGGTATCCACGTAGGGTGGTACCATTTTCCCGTGATATCTATACGAGTGAGACAGAGTGAAACATTTAAAAGGACATTGAAACCAATGATGTTTTTAAAAAATTTGTTGGGTCACCAAATCAACTGTGTACAAGAAAAATTAAATTTCCTTAAGAAAAATTTTAAGTTTTACTATTCTCTATACAAAGAGAGACAATAGCCCCTTTCCGTACGATTTTGTTCATATCTCAACTTCCTGACCTTTACCTTCTAAATTTAGTGGATAAAAGTGATATCACCCTGTTCCATTTATATACAAAAGAACTAAAAGTGAAATAAAGACTGCAGTGCTGATTTGAAAAAAAAAGCAATAAATGCTGACGAGAACGTTATTGTTATAAGTAGCTATACAAATCTCTTTAAAGAATATTTCAAGATTGCAGACTGTACATAATATACCTAATATGTGTAACCCTTAGGCCATATCTGATTGGATGTATGATCCTTATTAAAGGCCATTTTAAAATACATTTGTAATGAAATTCTTTCTTTGAATAAACAGAAGCTGGCTGCATGTCAATAGTTTTCCAGTAAGGATTTCCGAACTTTGACAGGTGATTGTGGCCATATTGGTTAAGCTGAATCTGTCAAATTTAATGAGGCTGTCTTGCTAAATTAAAATGGAGTGTTATAAAAGACCTTCACACGATCAAATGACTGATTTCATCATATTGATGTGTTCGTGAAAATAGAACTGTGTGTCACATCACATTATATTAAACAGACTGATGTGTCCGTCTCTTTTCGACGAAGATATGAATTAACTAAATTTGATGTCAAAACGATTGAGCGTGTAAGGCAAACACGTAAACGAAATTTGATATTAACTGATTTACCGCGTAACCGTAAATTTTAATGAGTCTGTCTTGTCAAATTAAAATGGATTCTTGTATGCTCAAAAATATGCGCAAATAATCGTTCGAAAATCATTTTCAGCAACGAGTCCCATTTCAGATGAAAGTCATAAGTGAACATAAAGCGGAAATAAATGTAAAATTATGAAAAGCAGTTGATGTTGGATCTGAGTTTAAGAAAAGTTATCGTTTTTTAAAGGTTCTTTAAAGCATTGAAAGTATTAAAATTTCAAAACAAAATTGCCTATAATAATTACCTATAATAAGTACCTATGAAAATGAACACAACTTATTATGAGCATCAGGCTCAAGACACCGTGATTACTGAACTGAGTAAAATATGTTTTTTTTTTTGTTTCTAAGCCTTTATCAATTTATGGAAATTTGTAAAAAAGTTAACACCAAATCTCTTTTATGCGCATTTTTAGACAAAAATCTGAAATGCTGTTATTTTAACAGCACTCCAAATATAACGTTCACAAAGTTTTATCAAAATCAGTAGAGCTGTTTTCGAGAAAATAAAACAAAAAATAAAATCGTTATATGGGAGTAGCTACCCGTTATAGCCGGGCTAAAGCAAAAATACGAATTTTTCCTTTAGGGAGTCACCAAAAAGTACCTACTACACACGAAATTGCAGGTAAAAAATTCATTAATCAAAAAGGTAGATATAGTTAAGCTGTTTATAAACGAGAAGATGCATCGCGTAGTTATTATACGTATGTTATTATACGTATGTATTATACGTATGTTATAATACGTATGTATTTCGATTTGTTTTCAATAGATAAGTTATATCATTCTCATAATGAATTGCAACAAATCGAAGCGAGTCGAAATGAGAACAAATCGAAAACGATTCAGTTGGATTGGAAAAACAAGCGACAACCGTTCAAATTGTTTAAAGTTTAATATTTGATTGTGTCACAGAAGCAGCTTTACCTACGCAGAGGCAAATATACCTATGTATGTGCAATAGCCCATTAAGATAAAATAACATGCCTTGGTTTGAATTTGTGATAAAAAATAAGATTGTAATAAATTTTTCGGTGATATAATAATAAGAATCGTGTTTTTTTTTACTACTGCTTTATTAGGTTCTCAGTTTTACATTTAAAATGAAACAAACAACAAAAATTAGTAATTATTTTTAATTATTATTAATACTCAGTAAAACATTTTTAGGTTGACAACCAAAAAGCGCTGTTATCACAGAGGAGAATAATAAATTGTATTAAAATATTCTTTTATTTGTACGTACTGGTAAATGTGTTAAATTTTACATTGAGTTTGACATTTTTAATTGTAATCGTACTCACATAGTATAATCATACGAGTACCTATTACTTGTGATATTTACAGTTATTTACATTCATCTTATTCAAAAAATAGAATGAAATTGTAAAAATGTTTTGGTAATTATTTTTTGTAATTGTTTACGTAGATTAAACCAACATTAATGTTCCGATCAACTAACTTTTTGGTAACAATGTCAAAGACGTCACCGTGTTTCGCTGGTTTTCCGAATTCAATAGTTTTTGTGGCACTACAGTTTGAATTTCGTAAAGTCGTGTATCGACTATGTGCGGCTGCAGCGCAAGCCATGTTCGACCGCTGCTAATCAAAAATTTTGTTGGCAAGCCAAATTTGAGAATTTTGTGATACAGAGCAAATGATGCAATTGACATCTCGTGCTCGGCAAAATTATTTACTATTTTTTGTTATTTTTCTTTGCTTTTAGAACAATACGAAAACAGAATATCAACAAATGATGATAGCCAGAATTTTTTTTTTTTTGTTTTCAATGTTATGTAATGTTCATGCTGCCTTGAGCGGCAACCTGTCCATTATGCGCGGCTGCCAAGCGAGCCAATATTCGATGGTTTGCCGCGCAAAGTCGATACGCGGCTTAAAAAATCGGCTCGTCCAAAATCTGTTGTCAAACCTTACGATGACATTATCGAATTTGACATATTCAAACTGGTGTTGCAATATCTCAAGACTTATTGCAGAATGGCGTAACTGTAGCTGCAGAATGTAGAACTGTTATAGTAAAGACCACGCCAATCCTATGACGATTTTCCTACTTCCCACTTCGTTTTAAGAAAGAGAAGGCGGTTTACGTACAGATTTTTAGCTTTTTTTTAAACTCTCAGGGATGCATTTTGACATTCGCTATTCTGACATTTCCAATTTACTATTTTTTCGCTTTTTGCACCAATGTTTTGAAAGTTTTCACAAAATCTGGTCACTTTTGAGCGGAAATTTCAATTAAGCATGAGCCTATAAAGAATATTTTCTCATTTCACACATATTGTCTATAAAACGCCCAGAATGAGTAGCTGCTGTAGTAGCTGTAGCAAAAGTTCACTCTACTTCAAGTTTCGCGTATGATGCTTGCTAGTTTTTGACATCTGACAAACAAAAAAAAAACCGAAATAAAGCGAAGTGCCTGAATGAAAATTGACGTTTTGTGCTACACCATTCTAGACCACCTTGCTACTTTTCTTAGCTACATTTTGACAGTAGCTTTGACAGCGCTACATGCGGCAGAAGAAAAAAGTACGAAAAAATACAATAACGTATCTAGCTTTTGCCTCAACGTAACATTGGACCATTTATTAGCATTTCTTGGACAGGACTTGCCTACACACTACAAAGCTTGGTTTATTGATTTTTTTTTCTTGGAATACTTTGGAGCCTTTTGAACACAAAATACAAAAAAAAAACAAAAACGAATGAATTAATTCAGTCAGGCTCTGGAAAGCAATGAAACATGCAAAGGATACACCCAAGTGAAATAAAGAGGATAACTCCACTTCACTCCCACACAAGTGATATTGTTTATCTACTAGTAATCTACAAGAGTTTAATATAAAACTATCTACAAACAACCTCCTCCCTCTTTAGTTGTCATTTGTGTTAAAAAAAACAAACAATAGAATCCACAATCAGCAGCACAACAATAGAAACTGGAGCAGTGCAGACACACGCAGAAAGTGTATTCGCTTCTTTGGACCTGCACTCAAAACACACTTTTACATGAATGCACTTTTGAGGAAAATTAGAAAGTCGGTTCAGGATGTCATCGGAGATACATATTATAGCCCTAGGATACTGTGATTTTTAGCAATGTATAGTTACATATATAAGTTTATGATTGTTGTTTTTGATGTTGCGGTTGTTGTTTTGTTGTTGCTGTTTTCATTAACCTGCATATATACACAATGCACGTGACGTTTTGGTTTTTCTGGTTGGATTGAAAATTTTTAATAAATATTTTGATGCTGCACCTATAAGTGGTTATTCTTAGTTTTGGGCCACTTTGTTGGTGGGACATAACTGCCTTAAAAAGAAATTTGTAGAATTTTACTATCCTAGATAAATCAACAGAAACAGTGGAGTAACAGTAAAGTGCAGTATTTCGTGACATCCATTGCATTTCGCATCATAAATTAACATTGCCGGTCGAGTTGTCTCAAATTCTACACTCTCATCAACGAAAATTTGGTCGAAAATTTAGTTAATGGCTATATATTGCAAACTATTTTTTTCAGGATCTTTCATTTGTGTTACAATTTTTTATTGACAACTCGTTGTGTTTCTATGTTAGTGCCGTTTCAATTCTTCGTCAAATGGTACAGTTGTCAAATTGACGTATGTATATAAAGGTAGAACTATATTTCGCATGAGCTAGCATGACCTATACTGTCAAAATTAAGAAACTGTTTCATCATGTTTATATACATACATGAAGAATTACCATAATGGATGTGTGAAACATATGCAAAATCACTTGTTTTCAGTTTCTTTTATTTGTGTTAAAAATTCATAATTTATTGATAAATTTGTTGAATTATTGATAAATTGGATAATCTAATGCAAATTGGTAATCTTTTCTGGTAAAAAGCCATTAAATTTTTTGTTCGGATTGTTGAATGCTCACAGCTGTCAAATTTACATATGTAAGAGCGATTCAGATCGCACACCTCATGCGTACCTCATGCTTAACGAAACTCAACAAACTGCGTGCATGTCCATTGGTATTTGCATTGGGAGTATTCGCTCATTCACACAGGCGATTTTGACAGTAGCTCATGCTCACTCATGCGCACTATAGTTAAGCCTTAAGAGTAATTCAGAATAAATACCTAGCTTGCGTACCTCATTCCAAGAAACTTAACTAAATCAACCGCTTTTACTTATGTAAATTTGACAGCTGTGGGCATTTGACAATCCGAAAAAAAAACTTAATTGCATTTTACCAAAAAAAGACTAGTATGAATTTGCATTGAATTATTCATTTTATAAATAAATCAATAAATTTAACAATAAATTATGCATTTTTAACACAATTAAAAAAACTAAAAACAAGCGATTTTCAAATGTTCATTATGTGCATTGATCATGTTTGTATAAACATGACGAAATAGTTCGTTTGATTTTGACAGTAGACCATGAGCATTATAGTTCTACCTTAAGATTTATATGAATTGAACAGTTAAATTAACTTCCTTGAAATCGTGCAACTATAAAATTCTGCAAAATATGAACTCATCTTTTATACTTAACCAATTATAGAAATGTTAAATTATAACAAAAAATAAATACAAACATTACAATGCAAAAGCAACTTCATATATTTGAGTTAAAATGACCATGCTCTTTTAAAAACACTCCATTCAAGCTAAGACAAAACATACAGTAACTAATTCATTAAGTGCTCTAAAATTAAAAGACCCTCTTCACAAAGTCAATATTAGCTACCCTCAATTCAATCACATCACATCTCTATTCTGTTTTAGGGATAACATTGAAGTGAAATTTTCAACGTTCCTAAAAACTCAAATACTCAATCAATAAGTACATAATGTATACATAAATTACCCTTGCAAAACAGCAAAGCTTTTAAAATAATGAGATTATGTTATTATCTAACAAAATTGTAAGATTTAAATCAACATCCATGTTTGCATCTCAAAATGCCTGTGTATATCATATAATTTGATGTAGGACTTTTCTAGGGGGTATTTGAATTTCCTTGAAACTCAAAATCCATCAAAATCGAAGTAAACATCTTGAAAAATAAACAAAACGATTTTGGTTTAGAAATAAAAAAAAAGAACAAACTAAATTGCTTCATTATCCATTTTATAAGAGCAATGAGTTTCCTGGCAAAATTCCAAAAAGTTCACAAACAGTAAACTCATTTCAATTGTTTTTTTCTTGTTAACATATATCTTCCGGCCTCGATGCATTTCAAGCCCACATTTATATCCACTTGAAAACTTGAGAAATTGAACAAAAACATATATGTACATCAAACTAGCCAGCAAGCATGCATAAAAGCAACACTGACTCCGATGGCAATGACAAAGGCAAAGAAGCACCATCATAAGCCTGCCTGCAGTATAATGCACTTCAAGTTTGTTTAGTTTAAGTGAATAATTCGTTAAAAAGAAATTGTATCTCTCAACTATTGACACCAGATGGGTCAACCAAATTATACAAGCGCACGCCTACGACATGCTATATAAGTGCAGTGGAACAAACTCCTAGAATATGTATTTTTGCTTTACTTGCAATATAATAACGGGTGGTTCAAATATAAGTTTCTTTTTTTAAATTAAATTAACAAAAATCATTCATTTGAAAGAACAAACTTATAAAACACTAGCTGTTACCCGGCGCATTGATTTTGAAAGAGTAATTATATTCCTATATTGGTCCAACATTTTGCCAAAAAGCTTTTTAGCTCATAAATAAGAGTTTAAAGATACCCGAACGCCATCTTTGCGATAATTTACTTCATAAGTTACTTTCTACAACAACACCTAATTGTCAGTGAAAGTCCCGCAAAAATCGGTCCAGTACTTTCTGATCGGTTCATTCAAAAGAATATGCGAAATAAGCGACCCGAGCGCCAACTAGGGAGCCCCAGTGCCATTTAGAGGGTAATTAAAATAACCTTAGTCACTCCCTAAAACACCAGCTATCTGTAAGTGGAAAGTCCCTTCAAAAACTGTCAAGCATAGTTTCTGACCGGGCATAAAAACTATTTTTCTAGGAAAAAAAAGCGACCTGAGCGCCTTCTAGGGAGTAAATGAAATAGCCTAACAGCATTATCTATCTGCCAGTGAAAGTCCCGTCAAAATTGGTCCAGCCGTTCTCGAGATTAGCCAAACAGACATACACAAATTTTAAAAAAAATGTGTGTTTTGTTATAAGGGCTGTGTATGCTTTCATATGCGTGGTGTAGTAAAATACTGTTATTTTGACATTACAAACAGATACTCCATTTTATTTATGTGTATATATAGGTAACGATTTAATTCATGTGGCTGCTTCAGTTAGCTTTGGAGAAGCAGCTGATTTTCCAAGACTTTGTCGATCGTTTCTTGCTCTTTCTCAAAAATCATCTGTCAGTATGATAACACAACATTACATGCATTTGGACCACCCTTTATATAATATAAAACAGACAGCTCTAACGTGTCGGTCATATGACTTGAAAATTATAAAATCAGCACAACCGGACTAATTGATTAAAAAACCAAAGAGCGAAACAAACGAAGAATCATTAGAGATGAAGAAAAGATTCAAACATCCAACAGGTCCTTCAACCCTCTCGTATAAGAAACGATTCTTTGACATCGATGCACCACGCCGTGCATCATACTTTCTCTGCATGACTAAAATAACGATGTGGCGCGCGTCACAGTATAAAAAACGTCGATGCGTCTCTTCATCATCACACACAGGGACACACAATCCTATTTTTGACATACCTAGTCCGTATTTTTGTGGCGCGCGTTCTATCAAGGTATATGTATACCTCTGTATTATAGCAAGTGTAATGTGACTAATACTGATTCGATTAAAAATAGAATGAAAATCAATTAAAGAACCATTCTTGCCATGTGGCCGTGGCAGGCGCTCTGTTGCTTTTAAATGCGTCATCGCTGTTCTTAATGATAACTATGACGAGGGAGAAACAGAGAAAGGAAGACAATAAAATCAACAACTAGGTTGTACGAAAATGCTTTGATTTATATATTCCCTTATGATGTTTATTTAAGAATTTAATTTAATTTTGAATCTTAAAAAAAAAAATTATGTGCCATCTTTTTAACGCATTACAAGTTTTAAAAAAATCAAAAACATTATTATCAAAAGTATTTTTTTTTTCTTTCTCCAGCAAGCTATTTGTCAAATATATTACATAAAAAAGCTCATAATTATCCCATTGACTGTATTTCATAATGTGTCTCTTTAACAATTTTGTTCATAATTATAATGAATTCTGCTTCTGGAAAACGTTGTGTCAGACTATCACGCCGAAGGTTTGGATTCGAGTCTTGAGTACACATATTGTTTTTTTCAAGTGCACTGCCTCTTGCGAAGAAATAATGAATCCTCCAAGAGTATCATTGTCATGAAAAGTGCATCTAACCTTAGTCGTTCGGATTCGACGAAAAATGTTTGGTCCCCTGAAATCCTGTAGAACTAACAACGCACACAAAAAATAGTTCGAAATTGTAAGTCACTGGGACGTGATTTTTCGGAGCTATCGGTTTTGATAGGTTATTCATGAATATCTTCACCGTTGAGCCTTTGTACGGTCTATTTCAAGTAGTATTGCTTGGTTTTAAGTGCGAAGTCTACAAAATAAATTATGGTGGACCCAAGGGTTCCGGTTTGTCTCCGTCTCTATTTTAAGTGCTTTTAAATTAAAGGAAACATTTTGTATCTCTAGAATAATACCATGCATATAATGTTTCTTGTCTTTCTTTATGTTGTCTGTACTTGAACACGGTGTTTTTCGGAGAAATAACCAGTTGCGTTCAAAGACAATGTTTGCTATTTGGTTGGTAGTTTCATTGCAGATGTAAGATTATTTTGCTTATTCAATTCAAAGTCAATCAATTCTTAATAATCATTAAGGCATAAACCCAATAAGGCGACCTTTAATTTCAAAAAAATAAAGAAATTACAAACAATGCAATAAATGCAAAAAAAAAAAAAATAATAATAATAAGAGACACTTTAAAAAAATTATTGTCTTTATTTGAGAGAAAATCTTATGTAAATGTATGTACATTGAAAAGGAGTCAATCGATGAATATCAATCAAAAAGAGGCATTGCGAGGAAGGAAGCTCGTTGAGAATATTATAGGTAGTCTCGCATTGAATAAAAGAAATGAAGATAAATCAAACAAAATAATTAAATTTCTGTTCGCTTCTTGTTTGCATTTATTAATTTTATTTAAAATAGACACGTGCACTTAAACAACTTGCCAATTAATTTGATCTTTTTATTATTTTTAAGACAACTTAAGTTTAAAGTTTCCATTATTAATATATTCAAACCTTTGCTTATGATTATCAGTTAACTTAAAGTCGTTGAATTACTAGGCATAAAATAATGTTTGCATTAATAGTAGAGTTGTAAAATTTAATACAATTTGTGGAATTTGACGTTATACCAAATTCAAAAACTACTATTTAGTAGAGGCTATCAATACTGCTAAAGCTGTTCATTAATGTTTCATTTCAATATACTTAACTCATGTTTTTGTAAAAAAAAATCAGTATTGGTTTGATAGGACTTGCCTTACAAGCATCCCACTGCGGATCAATGTCGATAAAAGGAGAAATAAAACACTTTATTCAATTTATCTAATTTTGATTGTTTAATTTTAAAATGTTGGTGCGAATAATATTTTCATGTTACTTGAATAATCCCATAGATATAACTTAATGCTGGTTATAAAAGAATTTTCACATGATATTATTATGGAGTCATAATGTCTTTCAGTGTCAGAACTTGTTTGCATTTTTTACAGATATGAACGAACTCAATTTTGACTTGAAATGTCATCGGAAAGCATAACAGGGCTTTTTGACACTGTAATTTTGCAAAAGATATACCTACCTAAAAAACATAAATGTTGACGTTTGTAATTATTCAAGCGGATGACTAAAAAAGATCGAATCTTGAGGTCTTAAAAACACAACTCCCCGCAAGCTATTATTAACACTGTGTCCACTTAAATGTTTGATATAGAGAGGTGCTCTTTTCAGCAGTTTTATACATTCAAATGAACATCTACGTTTATGAAGATTTAAATCGTTTAAACGTGTGCTTAACTGCTAACTAATGTATGTATCTAAAGTAAATCTAGAAAATTTTGCAAAAACTTGTAGGTACTTTATTGTTCGGAAGAGTTTGGAACGATTCTGAACAAGCTCGTTCAGCATTATTACAGAAATGCATTTGACCTAAATCCCTTAAAATAAAACTAAATTGTGTTAATAAAAAAAATAAATAAATAATGAATACTACTAAAAATAGATTAAACTATGATGAATCGTTTCATTTCAATGAGAATTAAAAAAAAACAAGCTAGACAACGCAATCAAATTTATCCTTGAATTCAAGTTGTTGAAAGAAAATCAATATCTGAACAAAGACATGCTTGCCCAGCCATATTGTCATTATTTACCCCTTCTTTACTTTATATGAGACATGAGGCTATAGAAAGTGTGAACAAAAATTAACAAAACAAAGATATATTGCTGCAAATAAATATGTAGCTGTGAAACGTGTGAAAATAAATTGTCATATTAAGGGCCAGTCTTTTCAGCTCTGGTTATGTTTAACCGTGGTTATATCAGTTGTTAACCATAGATTTTGTATGTGTTTCTATGGTTACCAGCTAATGGTTAAATTTAACCAGATCAAGACATTTATTATATTTGTGTCGCATTATTACAACAATTATTGTTTAAAGTTTGTAATTGAAATAAGATTTTTGAAAAATAACAAACAGTTGTCAAATAAAAACAAAAGCCATCACTCACCATCGGAGATTCTATAATTTTCGCAAAAAACACTAAATTTATGTCAGGGTAGGGGTACTTTAACATCTGTAAAGTAAACAAATTATTTGTGAAGTAAAACATTACCTTATCAGAAGTTGCTAAAGCTTATGTAAATAGCGGCCAATGTTAATTCTATTTTGGTATTTGCAAAAATTATAGCATCTTCTGATAGGGTGATAAGGATGACATTACTATGTGTGTAGTTCCTATAAAAGAATGTGAAAACGGTTCTATCGGAGGCATCGTCAGCTGATATCCATCAAGTTACTATAATTTAACACTATTTCTTTGAAATTTCCAAAATTTAGGTATTGGATTAATTGTCGTGCAACTTGGCACGCAATTTTTTTTTTAATAACCTCTAATAATGCTAATTTGAGCATTGAAGTTAGCATTACCATGATGATGGAAATAGTTAGCATACTTTTTTTTGGGTAACAAAAATTCCAACCAAAAATTATTTTTTTAATTTATATCAAACTGAACTGTCATAAGAAAGTGCTTTAGTGTGTTTAGTTGGTTTGATATTTTACAAACAGCCTCAGCGAGGTATCCGATAGAACGGAAAATTTTCCGATTTAATACGAACTATAGCATTAAATTGTCAGAAATCGCGAAATGGCTATAGAGTTATTTTGCGTGTATGTGTTATGAACTGGCCATCAAGAACGTGTGATGCGTCACAGTTGAAATTCTTTTTTTTGGGCTATGCATCAGATCGTTGGTATGCATACTCAATGCCCAAACAAAGCTTGAAAACCCGAATATATTTCAAGTTAAGGTCGAGTTATTTCTTGGAATTTCTGAAAAAGTGTACTTTTAATAAGAAAACATATGATTTTGAAAGATTTTATCTGTTTTTGTTGTTCCTATTAAAATGCAAAAGATAATTATTTTCTTTTTAGTTTAATGATAACGAATTTATGGTCATTATTATTTGTGGGGAAATCTGATTATCGTCAAAGTCATGCCAACATTTTTGAGTTTTGATAAAAATTTAAACAAGTTTGACTGATAAAGCATTTGTTAAACTTATTTTATTTGTACAGTTTGACATTTCTTCAATAAAAGATGCAATAAGCGATCAGTGTTCAAACTGTTCAAGAGTTATAGTAACTTTCTGTTGAATTCAAAAGTTGTCCATGCCGTTATTAGTCAGAAGTGGCACGAATGATTCGACGGGGAAACCTGCAAGAGATGCTCAAATGAATGAACTCTAAACCCTGCTGCCCTGAATGTTCTCATTACACAGCATCGTTGCGAATTTCTTCGCTGACTACTCACGTTAGGAGGATTTCCCGTGACTATACTTTTTTGGCGTGATGGTGTTGGTGTAAAGGCTATTTAAGGAAATATTTTGCACGATTTGCACGTTGTTTTTTGTAATTGAGAACTTGTTTTGAATGTAAAGCTCCACGGTAATAGCGTCTTACATGTAACATGTAAATCTGTATACTGTTCCATTGTACGAATTTGTTCGGCCATAAATTTCAAATACCGATCTGAAAACAGTTGTCAAAGTTATTAGGTTGTTTAATTTTTATTCAAAAGCAAAAAGTAACCCAATTAAGTCAAGGTACCCGGATTGATGGAATGTCATATCATATTTCTTGCGCCCGATTAATAAAGAAAAGAAAATACCACAGACAAGACCACCTTGGTAATACTAAAGGTAGCGAGTCGAACGGGAGCGGGTCAAAATGCTGTATTTTAAAATACTGTATGGTCAAAATTCTGTATGATACTGTATGGCCATAATACTGTATGTTTAATATTCTGCATTTCTGTATCTAAAAATGCGGTATGGTCATAAAACTGTATGGTTAATATTCTGTATATCATATTACTGCATTTCAAAATACTTCATCTCAAAATGCTGTATGAGCAAAACACTGTATCTCAAATATTTTTTTTTTTTTTTATTTTACTTCACAATCGATGTATTAATTTTAAAACAAAATAGCACTTAACACTTTAACTTGCACAAGCTTTTAAACTCCAACAAAATGCATGATCACGAGGAAGTTTTGACAAATCAATTAGTTTGGTGCAATTGTTTCTACAATTCTGGATTATGGTTATGATCAAAACAATTCATGTAAAAATGTAATAGAGAACAGGATACCATTAATTTTGTTTTTATTTTAATTAATTCAAATACTTATGAATTATCATAGGTACGAATATACATGTTATTGTTCAAGGAAAGTATATCAGTATCAGAATATTATGCTAATGAAATATTATTATGTTACATTCTTTAAAAAAGTATTCTGTTTTCAAAATTCTGTATTTCAAAATGCTGCAAATAGGCTGAAAAATAAAATTGTTTTGATAATGTAAAAAAGTGCGCACTTTTATTAAATATCAGAACGATTGAAATACAGAATTTTGAGATACAGAATACTTTTTTAAAGAATGTAACATAATAATATTTCATTAGCATAATATTCTGAAACAGCGGTTTAAATACAGCGGTTTGACCAACCAGAATCTTGAAACACAGAATTTTTACTTACAGTATTTTGAACATACAGTATTTTAAATACAGTGGTATGACCCATACAGTATTTTGTGCCCAACCCGAGTCGAACATTTACCTCGAGTCAAAAAGTTTTCTACTTTTCTCATTTTGGTTTCGGTGCCAGTTATTTTATATTGCTCTATTTACCAAAAGTTAATTGATTGCCAAAAACATTCGACTTGGTTCAAATTTCGATTCGCTATTCAATACGTGGTCGTTTTAAAAACCTTAATTATACCAAGATCTTAAATTCATATTAGTTGCTTATATCGAATTCGTACTTTAGGTAGTGTGCTATTAAACAATAAATATGAAATAGCTTCTTCCTCTAGGAAAAAAATTATCTTGTACTACCGGCACCTATAATATGAAAAATTGCTTAATTACAAAAAAATTACTTAACCCAACTAATTACGATTAACCACTTACGTCTTCAAATCCGTACATCACATTGAATCTATTTATACCTTCCGACAAAGTAATTTTCAAGTGTATAACAATATTTGATTAATGATTTTATTTACTTAAAATATATTTTAACTTTGAGCACGTTTCTCTTGGGCAAACATAAAAATGCCATAATTTTGTTTAAGTCATAAATCAAGAATAATTGAATAGTTTCGCCTTAAATTTCTCTATATGTATAATTGAGATGTATGCTGAAATTATCATAAATAAATTGTTCACATAAAAAGTTAAGTAAATGTATTTCAAAAACTATTTTATTGCCTGTCGTTTTTATGGTTGAACTTTATTTTGTAATCAAATTAAATGCTGACAACTTGAATCATTATGTCAAACTATGTACATATACATATGAATAGATATTAGTTATTAGTAAAAGTTTCTTGGTTTTGGAAAACAGAGTTAAAAGTAACAGGGGATCAGTTGTTGTAATAGCTGTCAAATATAGAAATCGTATGAATATTAAGGACCGTGGAAATGGTCGTTTGCTATCAATTTTTTTATTTATGTTTTGGACATCAACATAGAGTTAGGTAGGTAGGAATGGCGGCTATTCTGCTAGAATAAAACCCAATTAGCGCTTGGTGCGCCGTTTTAATACCATAAACTCATGAGACCTATTATTTTGTGGAGGTTGGGATAGCGTTTTGATGACTGTGGTGTTTTAAGGTATGGAATTGTGTTGCTAGCTCGCATGAGCGAAGAGGAACCTGCTCGGAAAGTTCTTTGTGGTACATTCTATGGCAGACGACAGCGTTGTAGACCATGCTTGCGCTGGAGAGATAGCGTAGACCAGGACGCCCGGAGCCTTGGGGTGCGAAACTGGATGGCGTCGGCTCGAGACCGGGATAGGTGGAGAGACTTGTTGAAGGAGGCCAGGACTGGACCCCGGTTGTCGAGCCGATGATGATGATGATGATAAATTGTGTTGCTTTTGAGATGATCCCTTTATTACCAGCTTCCATAAAAAAAACAAGAGATCCTCGAGTACCTCAGCCAAGGAAATTGGCCCATACCCCCCACCAGGCTTTATGCCAGGCTGTTAGCTCCGATATGTCTGTCTTCGCCAAAAACCTAAACAGGCTGAGTGCTGAGCCACTCAGCAGTAGGGTAGAACCAGTTTCCCCGTGAGATCTATTCGATTTAGGGAAAGACATGATTTCCGCAGTAGACATAACCCGCCTACACGGCTAAAGAAATGATGGGTCTTGCGGAAATCATGTAGTTCTCTTGATCCGTTTTGTCGGCTCATGGAAAAGGTGAGATATTGGACGGTGATTTATGTTGTAAGGGATTTAATCCCAATCAAAACAATTTCAAATGTTTTGATTGGGATTAAATCCCTTAGTGACCAACTTTCATTAGGAAATCAAAGAGATCCTCGGGTACCTCACCCAAGGGAAGTGGCCCATACCCCCCACAGGCTTTATGCCAGGCTGTTAGCTCCGATATATCTGTCTTCGCTAAAAACCTTAACAGGCAGGGTGCTGGATGGCTTAGGGTAGGACCAGATTTCCGTGAGATCAGTTCGATTTAGGGAAAAACATGATACCCGCAGTAGACTTAGCCCGCCTATACGGCTAAAGAAAAGGTTCCTGCATAAGTCATGTAGTTCTCATGATCTGTTTTGTCTACCCATAGAAGAGGTGAGATATTGATACGGTATGTTACCTTTTTTTAGCCATTTGGCTGTGTTTAAAAAGCCAATGAGATTACCTATGCTCACAACTGAAAGTTCGCTAAGGTTGTCAATAAAGTACTGACCGAAGAATTGGCATCTTGGATTAGCCAAGGCAGGGCAGCAGCAGAGATAGTGGGTCACTGTTTCCTTTTCCCTTTCATCTCCACAGCTACGACAATGAGTATTGTGCGGAATACCCATTCTTGCTGCATGCTTTCCTATTGGCCAGTGACCAGTGTTAACTGCAATGATTCTGGCTATGTCTGAACGAGTTCTACATAAGAGTTCATTTGTGCGGGACTTGTCATAGGTGGGCCACATCTTTCTTGAGATGGCATAGCAAGTCAGACCATTCCATCTACGATTGGATACAGATAGATAATGAGACATGAAAATGCCCTTCAGAGTTCCTAGCGGAATACTGCTTCGGCAAGTGAGTTGTGCATTCCCCTGAAAACCACTGTGGCCTGGGACCCAGATCAAAGTGACCTTCAGGCTTTCATTAGAGCCTTGGATTTCGTCTAGACATTGTTGAACGAGTTTGGAGGATATTGAGGCAGCATCAACTGCTTTGATGGCAGCCTGACTATCTATAAATATGGCAGTATTACGGTTTTGGTTTGGATCTTGCTTTAGTATTTTGCATGCTTCTTTGATAGCAAACAGTTCCACGAAAATCAGAATAACTTATAAAGGTTAAATCAACACTCAAATAATTTAATCAATCTATCTCCCCATCACTTTGATGAATTGCAAAAACTTCTATACCTATGTCTTATCTATCGCAATAGCAATGCCCAATTCAGAAAGAAAATACCTACATATATTGCGAATTCCAATCAAGTTTATATTATGTATTTGCATTGCCAGTTTCTTACCACATACAGTTTAACATTTCCCACCACATACTTTGGTCTCGAGTTTGAATGTTTGAGCACTTCTCTATGACAACCACAAATGTCTAACAAAATTTAAAAAAAAAAAGTAGTCAATCGCCTTAGTTGTGTCATGCAGTTGATTAAAGCCACCACCTGTTGTCACTGTTTCAGTTGTGCATGTACATATGCTTGTGCACGACGTCATAGTACCTCTTCAACTCGATAATTTAAAGCGATTGTATTAAGAACTCTCCTCTTAAGCCACCCAACCCCATTTATCTCCTGCTGTCACGTATCTTCAAAGTACAGTCGAAACTCCATAAGTGGAATTTCTATGGCAAAGATAAAATTTTACCTAATTTGGTTGTCACTAAAATACAAATGGAATGGAAATTTTGCTTTTATTTCTTAACAACGAAAAAATAAAGTTAGACATAAAATATTTCAACGTATTCCCTTATCTTAGCGGACGAAAGTTGGCGTAATTGAACGAATAATGTCTTAAAATTTACTGCAAATTAAATTCATTAATTAAAAAATTAAAAATGCTAAAAATTTAATCTTTCCGCAGTTTAAAGTGTGGTAAAAATTTCAGATAAAATTCGTTTCGCCAACTTTCGGCCGCAATTGAAATTTTAATACGAACTGCCCCTTTATTAATAAGAAAATTTCAATATTAATTTGGAAAAAACTGAACTTTAAATAGTTTATTATTTTAAAACTAAAAGTGGTTTGTGTAAGGGTATAATAGAAAAACGTAAACAAACAACCATATAAATTTAAAAAAATGCTTGGCCCAATTCAACATAACATTTTTTTCACAACGAACTTTAAATTCAAAACCTTCGACTTAAAGGGCTTTGACTATATTTATATGACATAACATCATCACCTAGCAGCAGATTTCTGTGCCCCCATACTGCGTCGTGTCGGCTTCATTAAATTGGGTGTCACGCTGTTTCACATCGCTATCCAAACACTTGTTATCTGGATGTATCTCATGTACCTAATACAAATTATATCTACCTACACCCTAACATACTGAATGGCCTTGAGAACAACCTATTAAAGAAACATGTAATTACATTTATTTAAGCTGCACGTTACTGAATATGTATCTATTTCTTTACCTGATAAGAAATCACTGAAGTATAGCAAAGTCACATGCGTCAACTTTGAAGTTTGAAAAGCGGATTATCTGATTTGGTTTGATTGCAAATGCAATGAAGCCCCACGTGCTTCCTCTGTTTCTCATTCAAGAATCAACTAGTGATTTGAATATTTTCAAAAATGTATTCTTAACGTTAATATGTGTCGTCGGCCAAGGGAAAGTTTTTTTTTTTTTTTTTTGTAATAGTTTACCTATTGTTTATAAGCGGTCCCTCGTTAATATACCTATGTATAAAAATATATATATATAATACAGTGTATATATATATACTTGGGTAAAACAATTGCTTCTCATTGTTTTTCCTGTATATAAATTTATTGATTTTTTTCGTTGGTTGTGCGGCTTATCTACACAAATGGTTTGCAATAAATTTTGTTTAGTGCCAGACTGTAATTTTTAAAAAGTTTTAGTTACCTAATTCAAATATTATGATATGTGACTTTGTTATAAGGTATAGGAGACAAGTACATACAATAAAATTAATTAAGCTATTTGGCACATTAGGTATATCAGCTTATAATATTTTTATTAATTCCAAAGTAGAAATGGCTGCCAGCTGAAAGCGGAAGACTTAGGACTAGTATAAGGTTCATTTTTAGATCAAGTAAACAAAGGTAACTTCTACAAAACTCGTAAAGCCAATTAAAGCCTCTGATGAAGCGAAGAGGATTTAGATAGATATATATTATTGTTTTTGTAGTATTCAGATCGCTAAGATTGTTGAGTGAAAAAACATATATGTATTTGATGCACTTATTTTATCGCTGAAGACATGTTTTACAACTTTGGTCGCAACAGATGTGAATCTTAAACATAAGATAAATGTATATCATGTCTTCCCTAAATAAAAGTTTCTTGTGTTGATATGGATTCATCCTCCGAAACACCACTTTGAGTTTTAAAATCTAGCGTCTCAAAGTACTTGTTCATCAATATTAGTTTTTATTCGTCGGTGTTAAACAAAATGATGCTAGTGCTGATGTCTTTAATTTTAAATTAAGTGGTTAAACCGCCAATGAAAACACAAAATAAAAAATAATGTTCTTTAGGAACTGTCGTTAAAGATATATTTTTTTCCAAAACGACTTCTAACCATAGTAAGATGCTTAACAAAAATAATTCACTGAAAGTTTTAGCAAAATCTTCGAAACCGTTTTTGTGAAATATTTGTTATCAACTAAAAGAGCAGCATAGCGGAAACAACATTGAGTTCACAAAAAAATTCCCTAGACTAAGAAAAGACGTGTCTAAAGTCTACACTTCGCCAATCTTCCCTAAAAGATAAAAAGACCAGTTCTACGAAAAAATCCACAAATTGAAACCCTGGAAACGTCGCTATCAATATCCCCACTTGATCTTTTTAAATGAAATTCTGCCAGAAATGAGAAGGAGAGTGACAGCCTTAAGACAACAAGCAAAAGCGGTCTAGAAATATATACCTAACGATCTAATATATAAGATATAATAACGTATCTGAAGCTTGTTGTTGTTTCACAACTAAAGTTGCTTTAAGTGGCCAGGAAGTCACCCCGAGGTGACGGTACGACCCCCAACCTGGAGAACCAAACACTTAGTATAACTCCAAAGGCGGGGAGCCGGGTCAACCGCTACATATAGGCCTGCGCTTCGAATGTGTAGTAGTAACCCGTATAAGGTTCACAAGGACGAGTTTTTCAGTATGGGATTAAGGGCCAGTCTTTTCAGTTTTCGTTATGTGTAACCATTGCTTATTTCAGTTCTTAATCATAGATTTTGTATGTGTTTTTATACCTGCTAAAATAACAATTGTTTAAATTTAACCAGAGCTGAAAAGACTGACCCTAACTCTGACTTAAGTTTGAAACCAGTTAATCCCGAATATAAATTAATTTCGAGTTAATTCACGAAGCAGTTTTTCAGTAAAGAATTAACTTTAATTAGAAAAGTCATTTTGCAGGATGACGATGAAGAATTAACGCTGCTCCATCAGTCGGTCAAAGGTATCGGTGAGGTCTATGCCGACATTGATGGAGCAGCCTGAATTCTTCATCGTCATCCTTTTTGACAAAAAGGATTTGAACAAGGTGATTCGCTGTCATGCAACTTCTTGAACTAGAGGCACAAACTTTCAAGTCCAATTACTTGCTTACGCCACTGACAATATTGACATAGTGGCACGAACAAAGCGTTATATCAGCATTGATTTTGTCAGAATTGAGAAGGAACGCAAGACTACGGGTTTAGCAGCGAATATATTCTGTGAACAAGAAAGGACATCCAACACCAACAAAATTTTCCGATTGATTTTTGGTCATGTCTGCACAAATGGGAAATAGAGAAAAAAACACAACAACGTACTATTCGAGCTGTACAGCTCGTACAGCTTAGACTGGTCCACATTAGACTGTAGCGCCAACTTAAGTAATTAAGTTAGCCGAGTCTAAGATGAAAAAAGTCTTGGGATCGTGTATCTTTTCAGACAACAAAATTTTAAATAATTCTTGTTTTCTTTTATTTTTCCTTTTCTATCTTGTCATGAAACATTTTATAGACGAAGCCCATTCTACTGGGTATCCATTAATCGTACATATGACTTTATTCTCGAAAACCTTTCAAATAAGTTGCAACGGAAGGCTGGTAAATCACAAATTCAAACACAAAAATCATTTTTATAGGTTTTATGGTCTCAAATCAGCAACGTTCTAGGCTTAACAGTTCACCACTGATAGAAACTACAATTTATTTTATCAATAACTCTTTCTGTAAGAAAAATTAAAATAAAATACCGACGATGTGATTAAATTGATTAGTAACATTTGTCTTTATTTAAATGCATCCCCAATTATTAATAATACCTACAACGATCTGATAACCTGACTGATAAAACATCAATTAATTCTGATTGCTTTCAATCGATTCTTCAACCAAGAATACAAAAAAATAAGAATTTCGTGTTAACTTCCTAAAAAAAAAATTCCACTTAAAAAGGAAACATTTACATTTTTTATTATTATTTAAATTTAAATGAGAAAAAAGAAAGTCTTTCATTAAAAAAATATTTGAATATTCCTGGAATCCGCTTCCACTTTTCCCTGAGATTGTGTTATGTAAGTGTGTGTGTCAACAAAAAGCCTTTGTTTAAATTTATTTTTCTCGATGAGAAATTGCTGTGCATACAAAATCCTTCCTTACCTAAAGAGTCATTTCCCGTTAAGTCAAAGCAAAAATATATAAATGAAAAGTTTTTTATTTCTCTTCAGAAAGGAGAAATAACAAGGAACACTTCCAAGTAGTATAGAAGCAGTAGAATAGGAAGAGAGAAAGAATTCTTGTGAAGCAATTAGGTTTTATAATGAAGAAAAATCCCCAACTCTATATCCCGGCATCCTTTGGCAATGCCTTACTTTTCTCTGTGTGGTACGTGTAGTTTTTCCATATAAACTAGAATGGTAATAATGCTAAATACACTTAAGTGTGTTCCTCACTGCTCGTTTTGCATAAAACCTCTTACATATTCCATAGCAGTGCACATTAAGGCGGTCGGTGGAAGCAGCAAGCAGCCAGCCAGCGACGCGTCGTCGTCGGTTGTCGGGTGCACTTAGAGCGTCTTCACTGTGCCTTTGTTCCCATTATTTTTGTCGTTGTCTGTACGGATTTCCGGGTCAATTATTCTGGTGTCTTGTCATATTTTCAGCTGTTGAAGCTCTAATTTATGCTAGCAACAGCTCTATGGAGAGATTTTAATTTTAACATCATTGAATACGAATTCATTTACTATACGACGCACGCTGGCAAATTAATTTAATGGGAAAATTCAATAAAAAAATTAAATGTATCTAATGCTTTGTTCAGATCAAATATCTGCAATTCAGTTTCCCTAATTGCTTTCAAGGCTAATTTTTATCTTTTCTTTTACATTTGCTTTATAACTTAAAAGATTAATAAATTATATTTACCATCAATTATCGAATAGATACTAAAAAAGTTATTTTCTTTTCTTTATTTTTCAGATGCCAATACTACGTCTACCAGCATCCATGGGTTCCAGCTTATCAAGGTGTCATCACGTTTTTTGTTTTAGCCAATTTTACACTAGCGACATTTATGGACCCCGGTGTGATTCCCAAAGGTAATGAAAGGCGGCTGTAGTTTTTCTTTGGTATACCTCTCAATAATGAGATAAAGGAAGAATGAAAACGGAAATGATAAATAAAATCAATTGCGAAGAAGTGATTGATTCGAGCAATTTACTTAAGTCCTTTCGGTTTCCTTGTTGAATAAAATGAATAAAGACGTTAAGCTTTTGCTAATTATTGTCTTTGGGGGGATAATAGATAATTAGGATAGATTTGATTTGTGGTGATAATGAAACAAGAAATTAATAGCTTGAATATTCATCGATTTAATGAAGGAACTTAAAGATAGATGTTTATGTATGCGTATACATAGTTAAAAATTCTCTTGTAGATAATAGCTTATATAAGAATTAAAAAGAGGAAAATAGCGATAAAATAAAGGAAACAACTTGATATTGAAATAAATTAAGGGTGGGCAAATTTATATTTTGATTTGATTTGTTTCATTTATTGGAGGGTGTAGCACCATACATTTTTCAAACAAAAATAAAACCCATTTTATCATCGATTTCTCTTACCTGCATAGCAACAGGCAATTTCTTCCCGAATGTTGACCTTAAATTCTTGTAGGTTGACATAAACGTGAAATTTCTACAAAAAATTGCAAGGGACCAAATAGGATATTGACTGGCTACTTTAAAACGCCCCTTATTGAGATGAAGTTCTTCGATAAGTGCTTCTTAAAAATATCCATCTTGTTGCCTCTCAAAATCGACCCTTTTTGAGATGAAGTGCTCCGGGAAGTGATACATCGAAAGAGCCACCGGTGCTCTTGGAGTGTTCTCTCCGCTTTTCGTATTGGAACCATGTGTCCCCTTAGTGCAATTAAATTCATAAAGTCGTGAAAAAAATCCTTCAACATGATGAATGAAACCTCTCTAAATTCACTCTCAACCACAGTTCCCTACAAAAAAGAAGGACCAACAATCCCGGCTGAGGGAATAGCATCCCAAACTGTGAATTAGGGTTGATGCAAAGACCTTAAATTTAATTATAGGGTATTTTCGTCAGCCCAGTAGCGCATGTTATGTTTTATGACGCATTCACTCAAGTAACAATGGAGTTCATCACCGAGCTTTTTCGAAAAACGCTTCACATTAGTTTATCGAATTTGCCTCGAAGGTAGACTCGTATTTGCAAGGGAGTACTATGGGAATTGCAGAATTTAAGTTCTCAGTACTTCAAAATTCTAAGGAGGTCTGATATAGACACTCCACTAAGAAAATCTAGTCTTGTCACTTGTCACACTCGCGGTTTGTCTGCAGGGATTGACCCATAGACTATTAATTTCCGGTTCAAAACCAATTGGTTGACATCGATTCGGAAGGCACGCTAGTTTGCCCTAATCGAACATCTGTAAAACACCACCAATAAACATTTTAAAGAACATTTTCAGAACTATTCGTAATTCAGAAAAAATAGTATACATAATTAGATAGAAACCCCAAATTCCCCTTGTTTGCTTTGTCTGATAAATAAGAAAACAGTTGCATTTAACAGAACACAATTTTTATATAGAAATCTATTTTACTGTCCGAGGAAAGCGAACGAAAGTCATAATAAAAAATCATTTTTCATATACACACTTCAAACTATACTATAGAACTAGGATCTAAAATCCACACCCCCAGACACTGGTAAGTGGTAACAGGATTTAAAAACAACAAAAAAAGCTGCACCATGGAATTCTCATCATGCAACACAGCTCATGCTCATTCATGACATCTCATTATATGTAAACCATTTCCAAAATAAACATTAACTTATGTTCTTTCAGCATCTCCTGATGAAGATCGTGAGGAGGAATTTCGTGCGCCGCTGTATAAAAACGCCGAAATAAATGGAATAACAGTGCGAATGAAATGGTGTGTCACTTGTAAATTTTATCGACCGCCAAGATGTTCACATTGTTCAGTATGCAATCATTGTATAGAAGTAAGTTGTTGGGTTTTATTATGCCGAATTTTGAAAATTAAATGTTATTCTATTTTTTTTTTTCAGACTTTCGACCATCATTGTCCATGGGTGAACAATTGCATAGGCCGAAGAAATTATCGGTTTTTCTTTTTCTTCCTTGTATCATTATCGATACACATGCTGAGTATATTCTCATTATGTTTATTTTATGTTCTGAAGAGTATGCCAAACATAAGACAAACAGAACCTATTGTAGCGTATCCTTTACAAAAAAAAAAACACATTATATATTAGGCAATCGAATTATTAAATTTAAGTTGCTTTACATCATGCTCAAATCAATCATGCTCGGCTCAGTGCTCATATATGTACCATTTCTGACATGATTAGGTTGTTGCTCAAGTAAGTTTTTATTTAAAACTAGCTGTTATCCGGCACGTCGCTGCCGCAGAAAAAATAAGGGAAAAAGCATTGATTTCGAAAAAGGAAATATATTCATTTTGGTCCAACATTTTGCCAAAAGCTTTTAAGCTCATATATAAGAGTTTTCAAAAAAGCTACCCCAGCGACATCTTTGGGATAATTTACTTCATAAAGTTCTTCACACAACATCAGCTATTTGTCAGTGAATGTCCCGTTAAAATCGGTCCAGTAATTTCTGATCGGTTCATATGTACGAATATGCGAAAAAAAGCGACCCGAGCGCCACCTAGGAGTAATTAGGAGTCCAGCAGTTCTCGAGATTAGCCGGAACAAACAGACAGACAGACAGCCAATTATGAGACTCCTTTATTTGTGGCAAATCCGAAGATGCCCCTTGTCTGAAGCAGTAAAGTGGGAGAAATGTGAACTGTGATCCCCTTCGAACATAGACAGAAATAAAATAAAAGAATAAGCTAGAACTTAAAACACAAACAATTTATATTATGGAACCGAACCGTAGAATTCGTCGTATGTGTTGTCGGATAAGGTTGCCTATGGATGGGTCCTTTCTTATGAGCACTGCTTGTCAGTTGTAAAATTTAACGCAACGCAGCTATGCTATGATTATGTAATTCGATTGGGTTTGATTGATTTCGCACAACACTGATTGCTGCTTGATCTTCGCTTATTAAGCCCCCACAGTCAGCTCGATATCTAGCCTCCCGCTAGTATAGCAAGTTGTTCAAAATCTCATTCTGCTTAAAAATGAATCAACGCTGCGCAGTTGATTTGCATGCTCTTGTCTCAGTCCTCTGGTGGTGTTGAAGGTTTTAGTGAAATCCCGTTCAATAATGTGGGTGCCTGTATAAGACTTTCTTCAGAATCTATCCAAAACTCGGCGGATAATTGTCAAATAATTTTTTAATATAATTTCCCGAAAACAACAACTTACTTGTTGAGGCAGGGTTAAGAACTGTGAAAAAAAAACAAATCCAACGGCACCAGCATTCTTTTGGTCTCGGAAATAGAATAGTTTTCTGTGGTGGTCAACCCGACGAACCCCACAATCGGATCTGTAGGTATTTGTAAAGTTGGAAAGTTATGATCCCATTTGAGATCAAAAACGATGAGGAAAAGGTTTTCGCTAGAATTCGTTGATCGTCCTCTATTTGGGCAGGCTTATCGGTTATTAGCATGGTTAATGATCCCTTTAGATGTTTTACATCGACAGTTTCCACAACCGAGTTCCTGCGCTGTCTTTACAATATCCCAAATTTACCAAGTCATTACTTATCTGCTTTATGTTCTCTAAGCAAGCATCGCAGAAGTAAGAATCCATAAAGTATTTACTTATTTTATTTACATATATTTATTGTTAGACTATCTTTTTATTTTCAATATAAAATTTCCTTAACTCCAAGTATAAATAAACAGAATTTGCCTAATGGGCATTGTAACAGTTTTGGCGATTCCAATATTTGGCTTAACTGGATTCCATATGGTACTGGTTTCTCGAGGTCGTACAACCAATGAACAGGTCACTGGTAAATTCAAAGGTGGATATAATCCTTTCTCACGTGGTTGTTGGCATAATTGTTGTTACACTCAATTTGGTCCACAATATCCAAGGTAAAATAAACAAAATATCTACATATTTATATAACTTCAAATCAAAAATTATTAATTTCAGCTTACTTAAGCCTGAAAAGTACGCAGCACGTCGATCGCATAAAGATAATCAAGGTATTAGTACAATAACCAGTGAAAGGGAGAATAACACAGCAAGTGGCGGCGGCGGCATGGGTCGCAATAATACAACTGGCCAAAATTCCACAGGAATGCAATCAAATTACTATGACCGGGATAGACATCATACTCAGGTAAAGACTTATACGGACCAGGGCAATGGTTATAATCAACGGTCGGGCAGTTCAACGCTTTATAGTAAGGTGGGTACACTTGTTGTTCTTTTGGAGCTTTTTTATTTTTGTTCTTTTTCTGTCTCTTTCTCTATCTATATTTGATTGTCTATCTCTTTTAATTTAGAATTAGTTTTTATTTGTTAGTTTCTATTTATTAATTTATTTTGTTAAGTTTAATAAGTTTTTTTTTTTCTTTAATTTAATTTTTGGATGAAAGCGTTTGGGTGTAATGCAAAATATTTTATAAAAATCCTCTCAGTACGTAGAATTTAAAGTAAAATATTGTAGTTAATTTTCGTTTGAATTTTTACATTAAAGTAACGGTTGGAATGATTTAAACTTGAAAAAAGCATAGTATGTAAATATTGCAGATATTTTAGAGTTTTCTTTAAATGCTAAAAGTTTAAGTAGAGTAATTTGAAATCGAATGCTTAATTGCTATTTGCGGGGCCATTAGCAACACGGAATGCGCTTTTCAAAGCACCAGCTGTTTAAGATTAAATTAAATTTAAAATTACTAAATAACAAAAATTTAATTAAAGCTTCCTGCATATCCATATTTGTAAATATTATCAAGTCATTATCAGAAGTCGGTAAAGGTATATCGGTTACAATTTTTAAAGTTGGTGACGAAACCTTCGCCAAATATTAAGGGTAGTTTTCTGGTGAAATGAATCGTTTATTTTGTGCCGAATCTTCTATAATTCGATAAGTAATTTTCCAGTTTTCTACGATAAGAAGTTGCACTTTGTTCAATCAATTGAAGTTTTGCGTTTATGGCTATATTGTTTTTATTGAGAGTCTTTTAGTAAGTTTATTTCTTTAGCTTCAAAATAATGTTCATATTTTCAAAGTCTTGGAGAATTGTACAAAAACCCGAACGACTTATTTGTTTTCTTACGATTGGGGTAAACAAAATTTCCGAATGTTTACATAAGTGTAGGTACATATTATTTAAACCAACTATTCTTTGACTTGATAATATTTACAAAATATTCTATGCCGAAAGTTCCTTTCCAAAAGGCTTTAATAAAACAATCAATTATTTAAGCATTTTTTAATTTTTTTTTACCTTAAATCTTGTGCTACACATTACTTTAGTTTGAAAATCTTAATTTACTTAAAGAAATTACATATAATTTTTAATATCTTAAAACGTTTTATTATTTTTAAAATTATGAATTTTGTTTGAAAAAATATATTATTTTCTGTGCTCACACATTATGTCACGTAGATGTGCGCATATGTAAGTTTTTAAAAATAAGGTTTTCCAAATAAAATTAAAAGTATATAATTAAATTTAAATCCCTAAACAAAATATCCTATATTTAGATCCTAATTCCATAAATGTTCTGTAGTTGGAAATTAATTTTTATAATTTTATATTTTGTTAAATAATTAATTTTTGTAGAAACCCAAAATGTTGTAGACTTTTAAGTGTTTTTTGTTTTTTTTATTTTTAATTTAAAAAAGAAACCTTTTCAAAAGTAGTTAGTCGGTTAGATAAAAATAAGTATTAATATTGAACTTGTTTAGCAGTTTAGTTGTTTTTAAACCCAACTAAGGGTTGTCTTTCCCCGGCGAGTTGGGATTTAGGTGTAGAAATGGTAAAAAGATAGTTCATTGAAAACCCAATTGGTGGTTTGCCGGTTTGATAAAGTACCTCATATGAAAAGTAATTTAATGTCAGTTGTGGTTTGATTATTTTAGGCGTCGAAACAAAGCTAGGTTCGGTGCCTCCACCAGTATAATTGGACTTTTCATAAAAACACCCGAAGATATAGTTAGGAGTGGTTTCTACTAAAATATGATTTACCTACACGGCTTCTTAGCTTCTTTAGAGTGTATCCTTTACCCCACTTTTAGCAAATTTTAAATCTTTCTTCTAATCTAAAGAAATCCTTGTTAAGAAATCTTAAAGATTTACCGCAGACAAGGTCAACAGCTTGAGACTTTGCAGGTTTTACAGGCACATAGCACGAATTTATTATATATGTATTAAAATATGTAGTTCGATTTCCAATGTTGATACAGAATACCACAAGAAGATTGATCTTTGTTTATTTTAGTTTTAATTTTAACGTCCAAGTCCGTACTAGGATAAGCCGATACAACCAAAGTTGATTTGTTCTATCTTCACAATTGATGTTTGTTGTAGAAGGATACGTTTATTTGTAAATTGGTTAGTGTTCATAATCTTTATTAATTCATTCTCCGTACATCAGCATTTAATTTTACTTATAATAAATTATATAAACGTTATAGTTAACTATAAGCAACTATGATTGGAAATGTTCTTCTATTTGGTTCGACAAACGGCAAAACCGTATCTGAAATATTTTAAAAAGATCGATTGGGATATCATCGGACCCCGATCAGACCTTCGGCTTTGTTGATTTTGATAAGCTTAATCGTGGTTTGGAGTCTTTGATATTTGGGGTTGGAAACCCAATAGAATTTGCATTTGTAGAACAATTGGGGTCCCATTCCTTCTAATTCTTCCATCTGGTTAGCTGGTTCTCAATGCACACCCATCACAGGATGATTGTTTTAATCTGATACAGTTCTTTTGTATTTTCTCTTAGAACCTCTGACAAACAGGTGATTTATGACATGTCTTATGTTTAAAAAAAAAAGTGCTACCCAGCACACAGTTATTAGCGTTAAAAGTCGACAAATAATTGGACCTTTCTGATAGTACGCTCAAATCCATTGTTGTTGGATCCGACTAAACAATTAGGTTACCCATAACGATAAATTATATAGTTAACGTAAACGAAGTTAAGAAGAGTTTAAAATACATTCTCGTTCCCTTCATTTTTCGCAGTATATTTTGCCTCGCAGATATTTGGTTTCAGAAGATATGATTACTATCTTGCCTTTGTTGCCTAGTAAGCGCTTGCCTCCTCATAAAAGAATGCGCTTGAACAGAAACAACACAAATTTGAGTTGTCAGGTGTTAATATAGCCGAACACATTATAATTTCCTTTATACTTAAAGTTTAACCACAAACATACTTAAATTAATTTTGCACTGCAAGTGCCCCTTAACTCAATTCGAATCTAACTGAACATACATCAAAGTATTTTTAATTATTATTAAAATTTCACTAAAACCTAAGCTAATTCTTGCCTTAAAACAAATAGTTAACACTTGGTTGAGTGCATGCTGATTTTTTTCTTTAAGTTTTGCTTACTGATCTTCTTTTGTAAATAAAATTGGTCATAAAACTTGTCCACACTAAAAGAACGCACCGAACCGAAGGTAAACCAATTAAAAAAATATTTGTTTTATTTACAACTACATCTAATCTAATGTTTATTAATATTATATTTTTTTTTTACAAATAGAATTTAAGATTATATTATTGTTCAATGAATTCATAATGTTTTTTTTTTTCGTATACATAATTAATATAAATTTCTTAACAAATATATAGCTACCTTTATATTTTTTTTTAATAAATGTTCATTGTGTTTTAACATAATTCTTATTTGTTCCATAATATTCTTTCTTTCAATTTTATTTATTCCCATCTTTCCAACATATAAATACAAACAAAAACAATGTGAATATTAATTTATTTAAATTTAAAACTAAAATAAATTCAATATACATTTTATAAAATTTAATAATATTATATAAATATTTATTAGAATAAACATAAATTAAAGTTTTTGTTATTTTTCCTTTTCGGTTTATATACAAAGCATTTTACAATATTTAACATATGTATATACATATAAATGTAATATATATATATACAAAATATCAAAATATAATCATATTACATTAATTATTAAAAACTAAATTATAAATAAAAGTTTTTTATGTAGTGTGTTTAAAAAAAAAGCTATAAGTATAAATTATAAGTTTAGGATTCTTATTGAAATATTAAAACATTTTGAAAGTATTATTATATTCCATTTATGCAGCTTTCGCCGGGTCGTGATTGTTCTGACAATGACATGGATCCACCACAGGCTTCACAAAGTCAAGATTGTGAGCCCACGCCACCGTTGCAACGGCATAATTCAAGTAATTTCTATTTGCCACCTATTGAGAATACAACCTTGGTGGTTGGTACAAATGGCGGATCTAGTGGTGTGGGTGGAGGTGGTGGTCCAGAATCTCCCCGCCACATGAGAATGTATCATCCGCGGCATAGTCCTCATTCAAGGCAGAGGTAAGTTTAAATCTATCACTATATTCAAATATTTATTGTTAAGATTAATTAAGTTGTTTTGTTTCTATAGATTCAGTTTGTTTGATAAACAAAAATTGTACTATTTGGTAATGAAAAACATTCAACTTAATTGAGTTCGCGGATAAGCTTTCAATATGTAAGTTGGTGCCTCTTCTCTTTGACTCTTCAACCAGTCATACTTCAGTCTAGCCTCCTACAGTTTTTTTTTATCTTCTTCCGCTTAATACTGACACAGTAGGCCTTCATGTCCTACGAACTTTCACTGTGATGGCTTATAAGGTCAAGAACATAAGATCTATATACGTATAAGTGGCATATTTTTTTGAAGTTCAATGCTGATGTTCAATGCTGATGTGTTTATCTATATTTCCATACAGTCGGTGCATCAGTTGTTTTTAAAAATTTTACTCCTGTCTCCAGTTCCTTCAGGTGGGGTATACGCGATTGTATTTTGTCATTGTCCATTTTATATATGTATTTTAATAGGTGTAAGTGTGGCATTTGGTCATCATCTTAGTTTAGAAGCTTGCAAAAATGATCTTTCCATATTTAAAACACCGACTGCGAGACTCTACTTGCACTCTCTGATTTTCGTCCTTGCATCAGGAGGCATCTATACGGATTTTTAGATGTTCTAAACTTCTAGTCAAATTTACGGATTTCAATACAAATTTCTATTTATATAATCTCGATTTTCTGTTGGGCTGGTCTATGTCATTCTTAATACCCAGTGTTATCATCTTCTCTTCTGCTTGTAGAGTTCATTAGCAGCGCTGGTTTTGCCCTTTGTATTTATTAATAGCCTTTCCATAAGTTTCCTTCGGATGTACATACATGAACACTTCGTAAATCGAACCGAGACAAGTGCAACCGTTTTGATAGCTTCTTGGCATAAATGCCATTGTTCTTCTTTAGGTACAGAAGTTCGAAATACTTATGCTTGAAGTTTCTATGTTGCTTTTAGATTGTATTTTCTTGGATTTTATTTATTCCATGACAAATGTATATGATGTTCCATGACGTTAAATCTACAGGACTACAAAATACATGACTTAATTTTCGATGCTGAATAACTATTTCTTTATTTATATTCTTTTCTTCAGAGGGCTTGAACCACAGCGAGTCTACAATCCAGATGCACTTTCGCCTGATCATCCAACGCACCCAGGCAATTCAGCAATAGTGGCAGCACAAAATCGAGCCGTTACCTCAGCCACACCCACAATGCAGCAACGAATCAAAGCACTGGGCGTAGCGACCCCTATAGCCATGTCTAGTCCAGTCCGAAGGTTAGTATAAAACATTCACTAATAATAAGATATCCTTACATCTTTCTGCTTTTCGTTACTTACATATTTATATTTTTTTCTTATTTGTTGTTTCTACTTCCGTTTTCTTTTTTTTCGCGCAGTTAAATAGTTGTACCTAAAAAATTGATAATAATTATGTGAAACAATAATTTTAAATTTAAATTTAATTCTATATCTGTTTTTCTTCTTCTTATAAACAAAATAATGTTTGCTCAACAATTAACAACTTTTTGCAAAAAAAATTGAAAAATAATGTGCATAAATGAATGCTTTCTTTATTGACACAATGAACATTTTATATATAAAAAAAAAACCGCGGTGATTGCGAACAGATGGACATAGCTGGAAGTACCTTCGATTAATATTTACCTTTACCGGTAATTAAAATAAAAAAAATTAATGAACTTAGAAAATTTGTTTTAGGTTAAGTCGACATCCAAATTCGTGATTGCTTTTACTGTTTTATTTTTTTTTCATTAAAATACATACATATATTTTAAATGAGTGCTGTAGTTTATATAAATTTATTTTTTTTAATTTTTTGATAGTAGGTTAGGTATGCATACATCGTCTATATATTTTCTTTAAATTTACTTTTGATTTACATAGTTTAATGAGTTTTTAAGTATTTATGATTTACATCTTCCATCGCAGTTCGCAGCCCATACACAGCGCTTATTTACACAAAATTATCAGTTGTATATTCTCTTCCTATAATATAATGTTTAAACATATAATAAATAGTAACATAGGTTATTTATATCATTTGTTATCAAGTGCAAGCAGTTATAGTATTATTTAAGTTTTTTTGTTTTATTTCAAAATAAAAGAGTAATAATCTATAAATGTTGCCAATAGGTTTTTCCAAATTATGCGATTTTGTATCATTCATTATTTAAAAATCTTTAGACCGAACTTTTGATTAATAGTTGTGCAACTAGAAATCAACAAAATGCTGGTAGTATATCTTGTTTAGTGTTATACGTTACAATTTGTTAGGACACTTTTATGTTATTAAGTTAGAAACTGACATTTTTGAGTTCTTGAAACGTAACACGATTATACTGGTCTACCACAAAATAAAGAAAAATGCGTTTCGTTGAGATTCGAACGGCATTCGAAAATAATGTGAAAAGCAAAACTAAAGCAGCTTTTAAACCATGCTATAAAAGTGCTTGCAGAAAGCAAAATTTCAGGGTGTGACGACTCAAAAAGTCCTCTGATGAAGGCTATCACTTCAAGTGATTTGTTTGCATGCAAACATTTATTTTTTTTAGAGGCAACCGAAAACCACGATGAAGATTTTCATTTTTGTTTAGTAAATTTTGAGCGTTAGGCTAAGGCGCAAATTATTTTGAAAATAAACTAATTAACACTTTCAAAACTGCAATAAAGTCCAAATTTTCGTTTTATTTTCGTTTTTGCCAATCACTCGATTACTAATCAAGTTTTGATTAGAATGTTTTTGTTTATTTTTATAAACGTCATTCCATTTTGGAACCTTAAATTCACTTTCAAATTTGAACTAAAACCATTACTGAAATAAAAACTAACGCCATATGGTAGTAATTCACGTTCGATTGTGTGAAGCCATACCATTTTCATATAACAGGTTTCTTGAAATTCAATGGAACCGTTTTATATGGTTTTTTTTTTTTTGTCAAATAACGTAAAGTAAAATAAGTCCAATTTTCAACAATTGGACTTACATATTTCACTTTACAAATCTCGAATGCAAGACAACTATTGAACTAAAATAAGTAGCTTTATTTTATGGCGTATAAACAGTGAGCTAGAAATGGGGGGGCATGTTGCCCCCTTCATTTCTAATTCGCATTTCAAAGTGAACTAACACCATTATGACGTTAGTTCGTATGGGGTTCGTTCACGGCACCTAACTTTGGCGCCAAAAATTGATAACGTTTTTCTGAAGAGCAGTCAAAAACAAGGTTTTTTCACTATAGGAGGAAGGGTCGATCGCGTCCCGTTTAGGAGATAGAGGGGGCAGTTTTAGAAAAAATTAACTTAAAATTCATTAACAACGGCAATATTTACAATATAGAACTATGTTGGTTTTGAAAACCAGAAATCTGTTTTAATTAAATCATTTAAGTCAATGGTTTTTGAAAAAAAAAACTTAGACCCTTTTTACAAAATTGTTAAACGAAGTGCGAAATTAGCTTTTTCTGGTTAATGCTTATTTGAATTTTGAATTGAACACAAGAAAACTAATGGTTTTATGTCTTCTAGTTTTTAACTGAACTATTAAGAAGGGTAAAATACAATAATTTATTACTAGACAGACACAGACAGATAGATGATAAGTTTTTTATTTTTTCAAAAGAATAAGATTTTTTTTTCTAAGAATAAGGACTACCGTCACATTTTATATAAATAAATAAAAAAAATTAAAAATGTATTATAATGATATAAACATAATTAAATAAAGTATTTCATTACAACAAATGAGTAAAAAACTTACGATGTTAATAAAACAATTTTCATGATTTGAAACATAAAATTAGAAGAACGATTTATAGCTACTTTGAATGATTTGCAACATAAAAAATAAAATGCACTACTGGGTCGCACGCATTTGCTCTTGTAGCAAACTATTGAACTACAAAAAAAAAATAAATTATTGAATTCTTAAATAGCGAACAATATCAAAAAATTTCCTGAGTGTGAGATCAAGTGTCAGGGTAACAACAACAGTCGTTTAGCAAAAAACTGTGAATAGCATTTTGTGTTAAATGCCAAACTTAAAATCTGTACCGAACTAATAAAAAAATCTGCTCAGCCGTTATCAAGTTATGGCCAAATTTGCAAAAAACCGTTAACGCCAAATCTACGTTATGTGCATTTTTAGCCAAAAAACCTGAAATGCAGTTTTATCAAAACTAACGCAAATATTACATCGATATTTGCGTTAGTTTA
This sequence comes from Baccha elongata, assembly GCA_951217065.1. Lineage (NCBI taxonomy): Eukaryota > Metazoa > Arthropoda > Insecta > Diptera > Syrphidae > Baccha > Baccha elongata. The sequence goes on along the minus strand of OX578272.1, from coordinate 20,011,155 downwards.
TGGATTATTTTAGTTTTTATAGCAAATTATAATTTTATTAGGTACCTAATATAAATTATGTTTATGTATTTGTAAATTTCAAATGATCTCACACGATGCAAAAATATCACACATAAATCAAAAACTGCTGATTCTGACATTTCTACTCGATATACGATCTACCTGCATTTCCTCAAAACCAAGTGTAGAAAATCCTACTCTAACTTACTCTGCTCTACTCTTAAAAAGCTGAATTAGCATCAAATCAAGCAAATCTAGATACATCTAGAGCAGAAAATGTGTCACTGAACAGTAAAATCCTGCTCTTTTCTACTCAGAGAAGGTTAGAGTAGGTCACTGAACAGGACTATTGTATACCTATATGTTTTAATAGTACTCTCATAACTCACTTTTCCCCGTGGCCATCTATTAGTGGAACTTGTTCACTGGCTTGAGTGGCTTGGGATATTTTGTAGACTTAAAGAATTTGGAAAACAAAACAGACCAACCGATTGAAAAAAGAACGAGAACAATGTATGGAAAATTTCAAAGAGTGAGAATGAGGTGTATGTATATCATACCATTTTGAGTTATAATAAACATTTATGTCGAATTCCTTAGATTTTTTCAGATTTGATCGGAAAAGTTGACTTTTTTTCCTTCCTATGGATGTTGAAACAACAAAGTTGCTTTTTTTCTGTAATTGTGTGGTGTATATTTTATAGACGCGATCTAAACAATTCACTTAAGTTCACTTTATTAACATATTGCACTATTAACAACAAGCTTCACGTACAATAGATTATTTTAAAATTATTTTATTTGAGAAATCTATATTAAAATAAACCAAACTACACAATTAAACGGCTCGCCTGACAGAAGAAATCAAATCTGTTAAGTATGTGTGCAAATATGTGTGAATCTTGCTATCAAATCGAGATTCAAGAAAAGTTGATCTGAGGGGAAAAAAAGCAACTTTTTCTTGTCTATGGATCATGATTTTCGGAAAAAAGCAACTTTAGTCCGAAAAAAAGCGACTTTAGTCCGAAAAAAGTCAACTTTTTATTTCAAAGGAATTCGACATTATTAGTTGTAATGGTACGCAAATATATCATTTTTGTTGTTGGTAGTGTAAATACTTGAATACAGTTAATAATAGCGTTTTCATTTGGTGGTTCGGAGTAGTTCGGAACTACTCCGAACGATTTGTTTACGTTCATTTGGCACAGTTCGAGTTCTTAAAAGAGGAGAAACTCTTTTCCGAACTTGAAGTCAGAATCATTGTATATAAATTTCTATAGTACAACCATGGAGCAGCGCCATCTAAAGAAAGTTGTGAACCGCACGTTTGGAGGTTCTTACATTTACTAAGTGTCTATTCTGTTACCCTAACAATAGTCGTCTACGAAACAAATTAATAATATATAATGTATTTTATTGGCTCTAAAATCCATATTTCCTTGACAAGAGTCGTAAACAAAACAAACGACTGTTATAAGAGTTACAGAATAGACAACTAGTAAATGTACGAACCTAAAATTGAGTTATTCACAAGTTTCTTAAGATGGCCAGGCGGTGATTATTCAGCATGAAAATACTATAGAAATGTATATACAATGTCAAAATCAAAAACAGAATCACGCATACTTGATTCAAATCGTTAAATGCCGTTATTTTGTTATTTGTTTTGGAAGAGTGATGGAGAAAAATATCAATGGATACCTCGCATATTTTAAGTTGCATAAATAACTTGTTATCACCCCTCATCGCCGAGATTTTCCTCAAATGAAATCAAAAAAATTGCATTAGAAGTTTCACACATACAATGATATGCAAATTACAGAATCAAACAAGTATCTTTGTGCGTTCATTTGATGTCCGGAATCGGACAGTTCTGCTTATCGATTCCAGACTACCAAACGAAAACGGATTTCTCTCAAACAATTTCAATTCTTTAATATAATCTTGCTTATCTATAGCATTGTTGTTTTCAGAACCTCCCTTTCCAAACAATTATCTTCATTCTTTCATTATACATATATAGGTACATGAAATATCCCACGTCAAATTAATTCGATGTTAGCTCCGCGGCGGTGAATCTAGTTCCAATATTACATACTATTAATTTAATATACAATGGTTTAAGTTTAACTTTAATTTAAGTATAGAGTGGTAAATCTAATAAATTTAAATATAATTGCAAAATATGAATAAACAGCACCAAAAATTTGTTTCAGTCAAAATTTAGTTCATTCGAACACTAAACTTATCAATGGGTCGTTCTTATAAAATAAGCAAATTCTTTTACTAGCAATTACTTTATTTCATAATTATGTATAAAAATTGGTTTCACTTTATGACATATTTTGTCTTATAAACTCATGAATGCAATAGCGATGCAATTAGTTTGTGTTTTTGGTGCCTTTATGTCGCATACGGAAACTTACATTCATTTACATTATGTAGAAGTAGATATACCTAGTAAAGAGTGCGTATTGAGTTTATACACATAGAGAAATCAAGATGATCATATCGAGTAATTATTATTGCTTTAATTCACTGTAACGAAAAACACTGAGCCCGAGACTAACAAAATTGTTCTGCGTACAATTTTATTTGTTTTTCTTTATTTCTCTTGCCTTTTAACTCAACGAGGAAAATTTGAAACTTACTTTTCAAAAAGATGATTTCTCTGTGTGTATAAACTCAATGATATCAGTTATCACTCCCTTTTTTTTATTGGAAGAGCTTCTAGTAATTGGATACTGGTTAACTTTCGGTTGCTTCAAACTTCCGCTATCCAATAGCTATCCGACCAAACGGTATTCTCTCATCCATTTAAGTCTTCATATAGATTAAGATATTCTAATTTGATTTTTTGTATGCGGAGACTTTGATCTGGCATCCATTGATTATATTTGTATTTATTTAAAGCTATAGGTCAGTTTAAGTAAGTTTTTGTTCATTTTTAATTTAAAGTTAATTTTATTAAATCAAATCGAATTAAAAATTAAAAGAATTTAATTATATAATATAAATTATTAATACGAATTAATTTTTAAATAGTCACCAAACATCAGAATCAAACTCAATTTGTTAATATCCCCGTCGTCGTTCTTTTCATCATAATTTATAGCAGGTGAGGTGAGTTTGTGAACTTTTAGTGCCTTAGAAAACGAATTTTGTCCAACGACTTATGTTTTTTTTTTTGTTAACATTGAAAAGCACTGTCTTTGCAAATGATTTCCATTCACCATATACATAATAATATCAAAGTTTGATAAAAGAATTTATTTTTGGAGCTGTGGTTGGGCTTATGTGATTCTGATTATAATATTTTTCTTTTGTTGTTCTTTACATGTATATTATAATATAATATTTATTTATTTATTATTTGTTAAAAAAAACATCTTGTAATGCTTAATTTTGTTACAAGGTTTTTTGTCAATGTTTTTATGCTTTAGATTTGTGTTTTGATTTATGCTTTAATGTATCCATTTTAATAAAACGTTAGCGTGATTAGATAATATTATATATTAATAAAAACATTCATAATTATGTCCGATTAATATAATAAAATCGTAAACATTTATCATGGGTATTTTCCGGTCCATTTAATAATTAAATCATAACCATAAAATAAAAACATTGAAAATAGGTAAATATATAAAAAAAAAACTAAATATGTATAATTAATATAATTAAGTAGACATTTGTTTTTAAATATGTACCTATTTAAAAATAAGATGTTTCTTCGAAGAAATGGTACCTACTTGAATTCTACTTTTTAAGTTACCTACCACCTGTAGTTGATTTTCGATTTTTTTAAGATTAAAAATATACCTACTTAATTGAAACTATTTAATTTTAATAAAATAAAAAAATAAGATAAAAAGCAAAAATTTTGGATATCTTTTTATTATTTCAAATATTTTTAACATAAAGTTTTGAGTCGTTTTAAAAATTATCCACACATTCATTCTCCACAAAGTTTGGAAAAAATGATAATTGATTAAAGAATCAATTGTATTGGTAACAATACCTAACTATTGATTAATACTTAATTAATCTTGCAACAAATTAAAATTAACATGTAATTGATATAAATTAAAAAATAATTTAAGAAAATTTCATTACTTTTTTCACTTTTTCATTACATATACATACGTAAATATTTAAATAACATTAGAGGATAACATTTTTGATGATTGTGTCAATATCTATAAAAAAATTAAATCATTTGTGAATGAATTCAGGTAAAATCTGAATTCAATTGAAAATCAATGGGGCATAATCATAGTTGTTTTTAAACTACAGTTTTGCTTAGCCTTGATTTAAGCAATGTAATTTAGATAGAATAAACTCTAATTTTTCTTAAAGACAGTGTCTATGAATATGCCCCAATGAATTTAAATAACTCAATTCGAAATTACTTCGGACTTGAGGATTGGTCATTCCTCATTCATTCAGGGTTTTAATTCAATAAATTCGAAATGTTGATGCGTTCATTTTAATTTTAGAGACTCAAATCACTGAATTAATTTTGCATTCAGTGACTTAAAGCATTCAAATGAATTTAATCAACCACCGAAAGATTTAATTCTTTTACAGATCTAATGAAGAGGTAGTGAATGTGGGTTTTTCGTGATTTCTTAAGGACTTTATCCAACAATATTTATTATTATTACTTTCTCATAATACATGTTAACTTGAAAAACTTCTAGAAGACATTTATTATTCATATGACACCGAATGAATAATAAACACCCATTGTCCGAAAATTTCAAATAGCACGTTTATGCTTCTGGCATAACATAACCGAAACAGAAAGCTAAAATAGTGATATAGTGATGCAACTACTGTTTTTGTTACGTTAATAATATTTAGGTAGCTACGGTTTGCTTCGGGAGTCTTAACCCATTCTCTCCCATTGTACTATTTAAAGTACATCAAAATGCTGTTACTTTATGTTAATATAAAAGTAGGCTATGAAATAAAAATTACCTGTTTAAATGCCCTTTTGGCTTTATTGAGTGTTTTTGAATTTTTCCAAACATTTTTTTTTTAAATCGAAGCAGGCGTATGTTGAATTGTCTTTTTGCGCAAGGCATTTTATAATAATTTTTCTTTTTGCTTCCACCAAAAAAGTTTTAGTCTCAAAAATATTCTAACAACAATATTTACCATAAACAAACACAGAATTTATTTATAAATTAGTTCCCACATAATTTTGTATAAACGTACGGAGGTAAGCAAGGCTAAAGTAAGATGTACTTTATAAAGTACAGTGGGTTCATGCATACATTTTTTCTTTTAAATATGCAGAATGGATTTTAAAACTATTTCGACTAAACATTTTTATGGACGACGCTTTCACAATCTCGATTCTGCCCTAGAGGAAATAGAAAATAATACGGAGATAGTCAACGCGGATATTGTCATGCTTCCTCCACCGGTGGACTATGTTACGGATGAAGAATATATTGATGACGACAACATGAAGACCGTAGAGTTACCACAAGATGTTCCAGGTGAGGTCGAGATTTTTGTGGAGTCTTATTTAGCGCCAGACGACGGTGAATTTGACAGCGACGATGACATTCCATAGGGAGTTTTACCATCTTGTCAAAGCTCACACTATGACGAAGACAGATTGAAATATGTATCGCGCTTTTTTCAAACTGTCAAACTCAAGATCTTGCAGAAAACAATTTGGAAATAATTTTTAAATGCGGTATTCTTTTTGTGTGAGATTTGTGATTTCCGTGGCTTAGAAATTTATTTTAATTAGCAAAACCAACAATTTTCACAATTTTCTCGCACAAATCTTTAAAATTCCCGCTTTTGTTTTCAATCAATTTGTCAACAATGATAAAAAAAATCAGCTGTTCGTCATACTGCTGTTTTTGACAATTCTGTGAGAACGAGAAAGAGATATATCGTTGTTACCTAAAAAGCCCTATTGTCTGAGCTAAGAAAGTCAATTGCTCCACCGTTATGAACAAAGTCTATATCATCAACAGAAGGAATTAATCGGACAGAGAACTATTTGACCAGAATTCAAAGCTGCGCTTCAGATTTAGTTGGACTAAACGAAGTACAGGTCTTTGAAAAACTATTTGATGCTGAGGTAAGGCAACTTATTGTTAGCCAAACAATGTTGTATGCAGGTCAAAAAAAACAACACAGCTTTTCGTTCAATGAAGAAGACTTGAAAATTTTTATTGGTATCCTACTATTTTCGGGGTATCATTCTGAAGCAAGAGAATTCATGTACTGGAAACAAGCAGCTGATACACATGTCCCTTTTGTTGCAAACAGTATGTCTAGAAACAGATTCCAAGAAATAAAAAGATTTATTCATTTTGCTGATAACAATAGCCTTGACGTGAACGATAAAATGGCAAAACTTCGTCCGCTCAGTAAACTTTTATGCCAAAAGTTTCAAAAGTGGGGGTATATGCATGAGCATTTATCTATAGATGAATCGATGGTGAAGTATTTCGGTCGAAATTCTTCTAAACAATTTATAAGAGGTAAACCTGTAAGATTTGGGTTTAAAAATTGGATGCTTTGCAGCAAAGATGGCTACATGTATAAATTTGACACATATTGCGGAGCCAAAAACGTGAAGCCTTCTTTGAAAGCCCTACCGTTAGGGTCAAAAGTGGTTCTCGACCTTCTAAAGGATATTGACTGTCCAAGTGACCACGCTATTTATTTCGATAACTTTTTTACTAGCTATGGCCTAATGAAGATTTTAAAGAAAAAACAAATTTAGAGCAACTGGAACAGCTCGTGATAATCGGCTAAAAAAATGTCCCCTCCCTCCCAATAGAGAATTTCAAAAACTGAAAAGAGGAGCTTTTGACCACCAATTTGATAAAACAAATGAATTGCTTTTTGTCAAGTGGAAGGACAACAGAATCGTAACGATGGCCACGAACTACGACCAGATCGAACCCCTTGAAAATGTAAAGAGGTCTAGCAAGGACGAACAGAAGAAAGTCAATATTCCTCAGCCACTACTTTTCAAAAACTACAACACTAACATGGGTGGCGTTGATTTGCATGACCAGTTCATCAACACTTACTCCATTAAAATAAGAGGCAAAAAGTGGTGGTGGAACCTATTTACAGCTATGATCTCGTCTACAACATCCAATGCCTGGAAGCTCCACAAGCTTGCAAACAGTTACAAAGGCGATCTACTAGAATTCACAAGAGCAATAACACTCCATTACCTCAGATTTCATAATTTGAACCAAGGACATCCTAAACTCACTGTCAAACGAAGCATTGTGGAGAGCGCAGGATACCACTTTCCCAAAAAACTACCTAATCAACTAAGATGTCACCAATGCTCCTTTAGATCAAAATGGTGCTGTGAAATGTGTAATGTTACACTGTGTATTGGAAAAGCGTGTTTTAAAAATGTTCATGTTAATGAAAATTAATATTATATTGCATGATCCCATTGTACTAAAAAAAGTACACCGTCATAACTCCTAACTTAAATTTTTTTTAAATATTTTTTATTTATTTATGTCTTAACTTTCATCTCAATAAACAGAAAATATTATAAAAAGCAAATATTTTTTATTTTGAATACCTCTGGGTGTTAATGGGTGATAAAATAATAGAAGATGATTACGAGGATTAAAAAAAAAATTTAGTTTTTAGTTCAAGTTTTTCTGTGTAGTTGGTATCAAAATTGTAATTTTGTTTGTCTTCTCATCGAGCTTTTTAGATCTCGATTTTTCTAAAGAGTACCTGGTTTCGAGTAGCACTTTCACTCACATCAAAACTGTTTGTGTGAGTTTGTTTTTAGCTTGTATAATATGTACACTGCACTTTGCTTAGTTTTTTATTCTACAAAAATATTTATAAACCAAAAGAACTAGGCCTCACCCAATAGGTTGACTCTTTTAAAACTAAAATCCGACTTTTGCTCCTAGTTAGAAATACATTTTTGATAATGTCTGTAAATGTGAATCATACACTAATCTCTTATCGTAAAATGTCTATCTATATAAAACTCAAAAAAAGGAAAACAAATACACAGGTAACTAGTTTCAAAATTAAAGGCAGCCATGCAACTCAAATCGTGCGCGGTGGACAAGCAGAAGTGACCAGTTATAAAATAGTTTCAAATTACTTTTATATCAGTGGCCTTGTGCTTAATTGTATCCACAGCCTAGAATAAAACTCTGACATTTCAAAATGTATCCATGTGACAATTAGAAATTATTTTGCTGTTCTTGAAATGTATAATGTATTATATCCCAAGTTATGTGTGGGTCGCTCGAACAAGCTCTTGTGGAAGAAGTTAGTTTTCACGAATATTAAAACATTATTGAAAAGAGTACAAATGTTTGATTATCAATTATTATTATTGGGTTCCAACTATGTAAATTAATTGCAAACTCCATAAAAGCCAATTCAACAACATGAATTGCATGCATTATAGATCCAGAAATGTTTTGTTTTAATTTTCCAAATCTTTAAAACCTTTTTTTATGGAATTTTTTTTTTGTGAACCTTATCGAAAACCCTAACTGGAGGGTACCGTCAGACACTGTCCAATAGTACCAAATCAAACATACAAATATGCGGAATTTTATTTCTTTGCTTCGGTTATCATGGTATTAATTGTTATTTCTATCGTTTTAAACAAAAACTTCGCTTGTTTAATGTGTACTGCATTCAATTAAAATTAAATTTAAATAGTTTATGCTAATTAAAAAAAGTAATTAATAAATTTTTTAGATCAACAGTTTTCATTCATTCGAGGCAGTCTTCATTTCAATATATATAAGATTCTTCTTAATAATATAAAAATGTAGTTCAATGTTCAGTATTTCATTTTCACAAACAAAAATATCTAACAATACAGATCTCACAACATTTCAAGGCATTCTGACGTCCCAAAAAAAAACTTCTTCATTATCTATAATATCTTAACAATATCTGCATTTTGGTTGAGCATTAGTTTGTGTTTTTATTTTTGTTAATTACAAAACAGTCTGTTTTGCCTGCACTCTATGTTGGCACTAGAATACAAAAATATTCTCATTAAAATATGATTTCTAATCAAATTTGTTTTATCTTTTTCTTTGATTTAGGTCTAATCCTGGTACCCCAACTCAACCACGTCGACCAGACTTCATAGCCGTTGGCTTAAATCAACAACAATCGCTACAACCAAACAACAATCAGCAACAACAGTCACAAATTTATTATGAATATGCTCCTGGCTTGCCCACCCAACAACAACAGCAGCAGCAACAAATGATGATGCACCATAATGGTTTATCACAACAGCAACAACAACAACAACGTGGCATGGGAGTTGGAAGTGCCATAGGGGGAATGATGTTAGCCAATAATAGCCAATATGGATCGCCCCAGCGACGTTTTCTATCTGAAGGCGAATTAGTTCGACAAGGTGGAGGAAGCAGTGGTCCCTCCGCCAACGAATTGTCATACGCTCGAACGAACAACACAGTCGATAATATACGAGAGCTGGCCGGTAGCCCACAACGCGGTGTCTATATGTGGAAAGATACATCGCCTGGCTTTAATAATGGCTCCAGTGGTGGTGGCGGCGGAAATAGTGCAGGCGCTATGCCCAATCATCACCCTGCCCAATATATGAATATGGCTCAACATCCGTTGAGTCATGTTCTCAATCAAGTCCGCCTACCACTGAACGAATACCATCAGCAACAACAACACCAAATGCAATACGACATTCATCACCATCGATCGAATCCGACGAGTCCAACTATTGTTGTGGCCACATCACAGCATTTAACACCAAATCCAGTTCAAACATCACAGCCATACGGAATGATGCGATATGGTGGCGGAGGTGGTAGTAATAATCCTTCAACGAGTACTGTTGTGGCTCAATCTTCATCTACAAACACGATGGTTGGCAGTGCGGGCAGTGGTAGTGGCTATCAACCAGCCCTAAGGGGTGGGGTTCCTGTCTTTCCTCCAAATCCAAATCTACAACAAACACAACCCTCACCACAGATTAAAAGAAAACAAACACCAACGCGGCCAATGTCATTTGTGCGTGCTCTTGAAATGACCGATTCCATGGAGATGCAATCAATGGATCAACAAGCACAGCAAGCTCGAAATAATGGCAGTGTAGTGAATACAGGAAATAACATGTCGGCCAACAGCTTAGGCCCCTCGTCATCTGTAGGCAATCAACAGAGAGCCACTACACCAACTCCAGATCGAGCTAGTGTTTATGATATGAACTATGAGATATCTGTATAACCCATTAAGAAAGTTTCACCCAATCCTGCCTTTGGTCCAACTTCGAAACCTAAAATTTTGTCAACGTTCTTTTGAAAAACTTCTAATGTAATTATAACTTTAGAGCTTCTGTTTCACTGAAAGATTCAAAAATTTATCTACATAATTTTGATTTTATAACATATGACTTCTAAAATTCTTATTTTAAAGCTTAACATTTTTAAATTGATTAATCAATAATAATAAAAAAACAAAAACAAAATTAGCAAAAAAAATTGACTTCAAGGAAATCCTATTCTCTAAGCGTTGATATTTAACTCAGATTCCTTGCATCGATTCACGTTGTCAATTTCGATTTGGTTTAATGTTGCAATTTTTAGATCTGGAAATTAAATTCATTTTTAAAATCTATGCTGTCGTAAAGTGCATAGGTTGCCGAAATTTATGTTTGCTATTTTTATGGCTTCGGACCAAAATTAAAGGCGGGATTGGCTCTTTGCTATTCCCTTCCCATAGATAAAGTATTTATAATTTCTTTTTTAATCTTCATATTTTAAAAAAATATAAATCAATTTTTCTACTTCTAATTACATTAATATGTATGATAAACTAACTTACCCTCAAGCCCAAAGGAAACAAATGAAAAAAAAGAACAGAATAACAAATTATTGATAAAGTTAAACCCCAAAACAAAAGAGTTGTAAATTATTTTTTTACATGAATGATTAAACAAAATAATTTTACTGAAACAAATAAGAAATAATTAATAATTAAATGTAAATGTGAATTTAAATGCAATGAAAGAAGTAAATTAATTATATTAATATATATATAATATATAGTCATTTATATATCGATTGAATGGTATTACAATGTGGTTAAATATACATTTTAAGACTAAAATATTAAAAAAAACAGAAAAAAAAGAATTTAAAATAAATACATAATAATAATATTAATTTAAATTAATAAAACTGTGTAAAAAGTAGATCTATCCATAAAACCATTATCTTTATATATATATATTATATACAACAACAACTCCATCCCCAAACAGGCTAAGTCAAACAAAAAGAAACCTTAAATTGTTTTATATTATTTAATTTTTAGTTTTTAATGTTTTTCTATTTAAATAAAATTTTAATGAAAAAAAGAAGAAAATACATACAAATAAAACAAAAATGAAGTTTAACTTTTTAATAAAAATTAAATAAATTAATTCATCATAAATAAGAGATTATTATTTTATATGTATGAATAAATAAATAAAATGTAAATAAATTTATTTATATTTAAATATTGTATAAATGCAGAATAGTTTTTTATACCAAATTTAAATATTTCATTCTTAAATTAAAACTAAAAAAAACTTAAATTATGATAAAAAGAAACCTTCAATATAACATTCAATTTAAAAATTTGATTTTGTGTGTACAAAAGTGGACGTTAAAATGATTTTGTGGATAAGCTTCAAATTTTACTCTCTAACTTAATTGGAAAACACAAATAATTATTTTTCAGAACTTGACATTGGTAAATATTTGTGTTTTACAATAAAGTAAGAGATTTGTTAATGGCTTGTTCTAGCAGTATTAAATTTACCCAAGAAAATAGAATCCCAACTTTTTCTGCCCTATGTACGTACACAATACAAGTAGATTATAAAATCTTTTCGGCTACACTGTGTGATCGACGATCGTGTGTCGGAATCCCTGCCGAACTCGTTCGCTTAGGTGCAAGTTATCGACTGAGAAATCTCGCTATCAAGAAGAGAAAAATGTCGACTTCATCGATTGCCCTCTTTCATATACCCAATCTCCCGAATCTCGAAGAGAAATGGCTATAGTAATATGTTCCTAAAAATACTAATAGTTCAATACTATTTGCCGACGAGCCATGATAAATATCCTACATTCTTGACTTATACTGCCCATTTTCTGATCCACACAGGGTTACATTGCACGTTTTTTTAAAAGAAATATGGCTCCCCGTCCCCAAGTGCGAACAGATCTAAATCAATAGCTAAGTGGAATGGATTAGTTAGCTAAGTGGAATGGATTAGTAGCGGGAGTGGAATGGATTAGTTAGCGGGAGAATTGTGCCATCTTCTTTAATTTGAAAAAAGGTTCGACAAAGCATTTGCTGATCCAGCGCTTACATACTATTCACAATGTTAGACAATGTACAAAAAGAATGAGCACACACTGCAACAAGATGAAGATGCACCGATACTATAATTCATTTGTACGTTGACGATTTAAAATCGGGAAGTTTGCCGACGTTTTCTGAAATGAATCCTGCAAAAACAAGCAAATCAGTAGGTGTAGCGTTGAAAATTGAGAGTTGTGCTCGACATCATCAACATCGTTGAAAAGAAGAATAATATCGAAAGCGTTTTTGGGAATAGAATTTGCATTTCTTGATAGTAATAGGGTTTTCATTTGGTAGTTCGGAGTGGTTCGGAACTACACCGGACGATTCTGTTTGCGTTCATTTGGCACTAAATGACAGTTCGAGTTCTGAAAAGAGGGAAAACTCGATTCCGGACTTGAAGTCAGAATCAAAAACAGAATCACGCATACTTGCACAGATTTAAATATTCAAATAGTGAAATGTCGTTATTTTGTTATTTGTTTTGGAAGAGTGATGGAGAAAAATATTTTGCTTTTTGAAATACATAAATAAATTATTCTAAATAAAGTCTATATAGAACATCAAGGGATACTTCGCATATTTTAGGTTGCATACATAATTTATTATCACCCGTCATCACCGATATTTTCCACAAATTGAAATTTTACAAATCCAATTATATGCAAATTGCAGAATCACAAAAGTATCTTTGGGCGTTCATTTGGTGTCCGGAATCGGGCAGTTCTGCTTATCAATTCCAGACTACCAAATGAAAACGCTATAAGATTTGTTAGGCTATAAAGAAAGAACTTAGTATCTGCAGTGCATGAACCTGTTTATATACAGGCATGTCGACCTCATAGATTGACAAATTAGGTTTGTGTAAAAATAAACTCGATACAATTAAAAGGTGAAAAGGAAATAAATTTTTCTAGATGGCTCCCTTGTGGCACTCCCGGCACTGATTGAGGTTGATAACTTTTATCGAAAAATTAGTCTTTATTTAAGATCAATCCCGACTCAGGATATCCACCGTACCGTAACGTTTGCCTATTGTTAACTAGTTACTTTTCTGTAAAAAACAAAACAAAAGAAATTGCGAGATTTCTTCAAATTGAAAATTTTATTATCACAAATAATTCTTTGGGTCATTTGTCATCGATAAATATAGCATTTTTGTTTCAAATAAAATCAGAACATATTTAATTATCGATTTGAAAAGTTTTTCCTGTTTCGTTTTCCTGATCGCTATAACCGGCCCCTTACACGGGAAATCGTTCGACGGGATGTTAACAAATTGGGACATGGTTTAAAAGCTTAAATAAAGTTATAATCTTTAGAATTATTCTATTGAAGGCTTTGCCAAAGTCATTTTGCGGAAGACGCAAACTCAATGTTAGTAGTTGTGTTGTGGATCTGCCTAAAGAATTCATGCCGCTTGTAAGAAAAAACGGAATTAAATTGAAAAATATGTAAACACTTCTCTCAAAGAGTTTTGGTAGGTACCTATACGTTTCGGATAAAAACTTATTTGGGTGTTTGAGAGAAAGATTTTTCGAGTGATTTTCGGTCCTGTGTGTATCGAAGGAGTGTGGAGAAGAAGATTCAACGACGAGCTCTACGGGCTATATAGAGACATATGTAGATCTAGGTCAAAAAGCTGAAAATTGAGCGGCTGTAATGTCTCGGACACAGCGAGCATATTGACACCAACGCACCTATCCGATCAGTTTTCAAATCCAACCCTGATGGTGTTCGCAGCAGAGACAGACCCCCAATAGATGGCGCACACAAGTGGAAAAGAATCTCGCCCAACTTGCTGTGCTTAACTGGAGGCAGCTAAGAACAGAGCTCGCTCTTAAGCCGCGTATCGACTATGCGCGCCAAACCATCGAACATTGGCTCGCGCGGCAGCCGAGCATAATGGATACTTGGCTGCTACACGAGGCAGCACGAACATTGCCGAGCACGAACATACCTCACCGGGAGCCAATATCGATGGATTTTTGTGCGCGGCAAGCGTTTGGCTCGCGAGCAAAAAAAAGTTTATATATGTGGATAATTGAGTAAAAGTTAAAAAAAAAACTATTTCAAGGTACCTAGGTAGCTTTCTACCTAATGATTCTGCGCGGCAAGTATGTGGTATATGTGCTATTACGTACCTACTGCAGGTATTACATATGTACCTACTGCAGCTTGCGCTCTATAATTCCATTTATTTAGGTACCTAACTTTTTATTTATTTATGCGGAATGTTCTCACTTGAATGAGAATATCGTTATTTAAAAATTGTTTTTATGAATATGGGTACCGTAAGTAAAAAAGCAAGTAATCATTCAAAAACATTGTAATAAAATCGTTATTAAAAAATTACTTACCAGTTAAAATCGTAAGCATTATAAAAGATAGGATGATCGATTTTTTTAATACGAGCAAAGACTTAGGTCGTTTTCAAAGGATTTTTATTTTCATTTATTTATTTTATTTCATAAGGAGAAAAAAACTTGCAATAGAAAAAAAGCCCAAATAATAACTACATTTTTTATTAAACAACGTCCATTTACGACAAAAACACTGCATACATCAACACACTTAATGAAATTCGCAAATAATTTTATTCTTTTGTTATAAAAACTAGAAAAATAACCAAAAACTTTAAAAAATATCAACCGACGTTTTTTGAACAAACATAACGGGATTTAACAGCACGACCATGGATGAACACGATCAAATTGGAAGAGATTTTATTACCCAAAAATAACACTTCAGACATTAGATCGAATGGAACTTTTTTACATATAAATTTAAGATAATCTGAAACACATATTTAACATTTAAATAACCGCACATTGAAAATTTGTACACAATATTAATATTTTTTTCGCAGCACACGCCAACCGAACCGAACCGCGACCTCCAAAAACAAAAACTACTTGATTCTGTCTGCTGAGTGCTGAATAGGGCTTTTTAGGTAACAACGATATATCTCTTTCTCGTTCTCACAGAATTGTCAAAAACAGCAGTATGGTGAACAGCTGATTTTTTTTTATCATTGTTGAAAAATTGATTGAAAACAAAAGCGGGAATTTTAAAGATTTGTGCGCGAAAATTGTGAAAATTGTTGGTTTTGCTAATTAAAATAAATTTTTAAGCCACGGAAATCACAAATTTCACACAAAAAAGAATACCGCATTTAAAAATTATTTTCAAATTGTTTTCTTCAAGATCTTGAGTTTGACAGTTTGAAAAAAGCGCGATACATATTTCAATCTGTCTTCATCATAGTGTGAGCTTTGACAAGATGGTAAAACTCCCAATTGTCTGATAGGGAGTTTTACCATCTTGTCAAAGCTCACACTATGATGAAGACAGGTTGAAATATGTATCGCGCTTTTTTCAAACTGTCAAACTCAAGATCTTGAAGAAAACAATTTGGAAATAATTTTTAAATGCGGTATTCTTTTTTGTGTGAAATTTGTGATTTCCGTGGCTTAAAAATTTATTTTAATTAGCAAAACCAACAATTTTCACAATTTTCGCGCACAAATCTTTAAAATTCCCGCTTTTGTTTTCAATCAATTTTTCAACAATGATAAAAAAAAATCAGCTGTTCATCATACTGCTGTTTTTGACAATTCTGTGAGAACGAAAAAGAGATATATCGTTGTTACCTAAAAAGCCCTATTGACATAATTACAAACATGAAACAAGAAATTGAAAATGATGTTTCTCTCTCTCTCTCTCTCTCATTCTCTCTCTCTCTTATTGTATATTAAGCAAAAGAGCGACTTAATGATGGATTTTAAAAGCGCATCCGATATATGTATACATATGCAATGCTACAAAAATGTTTTGTTTGAGATGCTGCATTTTAAATTTTATTTTATAAGAACATTACCTATAAACATTTGTTGTGTTTGATATCTTATTGGACTAAATAGGAAAGGGAAAATAGTTGGTTAAAATTTTTGCTCAAATGAATTCCTTCAAAATTAAATTTCGACGATCCTAGTGATCTAAAGAACATAATGCACATATTCCTTCTCTAATAGAAGGAATAACTCCCGATGATGATAATAAATTTTGCCAGGAAACTACCTATTTCTTTCGGGGAAATTGTGATCACCCAGAGTTTTAAAAACTGTCTAATATGAATTTGATCATGATAGGTATATTTTACTTATTTGTTGTTGGCTAGAAACTTTGAATATGCAGACATGTCGGAAATTTAAATTTATACCAAAAATGTGTAAAATTTTCTTTTCTTAAGATCAACTGGAGGCCAGATAATCAGCCCGTTTGGAACCGAAAATTCTCCGATTAATACAAATTTCATTTTGAAATTTTTTCGTAAAAAAATCACTTGATCCCAGTGCCGCCCAAAATGCTATTGTACGTTCCATCGAATTGTCCATTCGGAAAAATATTTATTGCAAAAATCCTGCAATTAGTATAAAATCGGAGACTTTTCTGTTCAGAACGGATATCTCGATAGGGTTGAATATTTAGTTAAAAATGATTTCCGTTTCCAGAATTTCGACAGTTTTTAGCCAATAACTTTTTATGCGAAAGAGCTTTCAAAAATTATTGTGACACAGAGTTGAAGAGAATATTTTTCCTCACAAAGCTAAAAAGTATAGCATCCTACTAAGTTTTTTTTGTAACATAGTATGATGCTAAATATGTTCTAGTACCTATGATGCTTAAATCGTTTAAACATTTGCGCCTATATTATTATTCGACCTATAGAAGTCGAGAAATTCCCATGAATGTTTTTTTCAAAATGGCAGACAACGCAGATATTTTTTTGTGCGATCTTTATGTATTCAGTTCAGACTCTCCAAATGGTACACTTTAAAACAAAAATATAATCTCGACTACAGTATTTTTTGCAGTTATTGGTATATTTTTCTGCTATTTTTACTGGACTAATAGAGGTACATATATCAAAATGGGTCAAATGTTCCAAATCCAAATCATGGGCGTTTGGCACCCATTTTCAAATAATTTTTTCACTTTTTTTTGATGCGACAATAATTTTGCATTTAAGTTTTTTTGTTGTTAACATTTTCATACATAAATTGAATTTTTATATTTTTTATTTTTACTGGCCAAATAAATCAATTTGTTTGGCCAATAGAACGTGTTAACTGTCAAAAATTAAAAGCCGGTCAAAAATTGATTTATTTTACCAATGGAAAGTCCCAATAGTAGGTATACAAAATGCAATGGGCAAATAATTTCAAATGAATGTAGATATGTGGCATGTAAAATACCTGCCATGCAGTATATCTACTTATATTTCAAAATCTTTGCTTTAAGCCTAGTTTAACCAATCTGACACTCGAGTGTTAACTTTAGCCTCCTAATCAGAAGAACTCTAGTTAACAATAGGCGTTTTTCTTTTTAAGCTCGGAGCAGTTCACTGAGCTGTTAAAAATAGCTCAGAGCGCTCAACTTGTGTTTAATTTTTCAATCAGATTAGAGCTTGCTCGGAGCGCGCTCTTTGAGCTTTGGATACAATGATGGAGTCGACCGAGCACGAAGCAGAGTGCGGCCAACTTCATGTAGTTTTCATGTTATTTGACAGATTAAGAGATGATTTCTACTGATATGACAGTGTGAGTGAGGTGGTAAAGTGTGTTTTATAATTGATCAGAGATTCAGAGCGCTCGGAGCGTATACTCGCTGCTCAGAGCTTCCTAGATAAGCTCAGACTCTACTCCTAAACGCCTATGACTATAAATATGTGCCTATATCTTTAAAACTGAAACAAAAAAATTTTAATTTTAATGTTTGTATTGTTAAAACAAAAGAAGAACAAATCGTCGAGTTCTGGCATCAGTATTTCTTTTTTTTTAATTTTTAAATTAAGCCTGAAAGAATCAGCAAGACCCTTCATTTGAGAAGTAGATACTTTTTTATGTGAAAAAAAAACTGGAATTCCATCAAAATACAAAAACGATGCAATAAATAGATAGCTCTAAAAAAATTTTATCAAGAAAAAAAAATCAGAAAAAACGAATTTTTTTAGCGTTATCCGATGGATCTCAAATTTCGGCCATCTGAAAATCGCAAAGACTGATCATTTTATGCGGTTCCCTCTATAAATCTATTTGTATTCGATCGTATCCATCAGTAACGAATTCACGATCATGATTCATAGTGTGTATGCAGTATGATGCATCGTGTTTCATGTATTAAGCGGCATGACAGTTAAGCGATCTAAAAATACTTTTTTGTGACACTGGGAATTAGATCATTACTGACTTATATCTAGAGAATAGAGAAACAAGTTAATTGAGACACAAAATCAACTGTGAGCTGTGAGAAAGAAAAATAACTAAGTAACTTTCTTTACATACCTACAATATGTCGACTTCGAATGGCTATACATTGATTCTATTCAAAATAATAAAACAAATGTATTTGCAAGCAAATTGGCATTCAAAGAGTTTAATCTTATAAATTATAATCAAAATAGTATTAAACAAAATTAAGTTGATAAGGTCAATTTTTGATCGAAGATATCGATTCTGGAGTTTGCCTACAGTAAATAAGGTTTAGTAAAGTTTTTGTTTTCATCGAGGAAAGAAGTTGTTTTGTGAAAATGGGCCCTTTGGAGATTGTAAGACGATATTTTACATTTGACCTTAAATAATTTATTTAAACAAAATTAAATGCCTGCCAAATCTTTCGTGATGTGAAGCCCCACAAAAAAAAAATAACATTTACCTAAATGCGATTATGTTTCAACTAAAAAATCAATAACATCCATTTTTGTTTAATACTTGTCAATCTCATCAGACTGCATTGTTTTTTTTTTTGTTCAGATAAATTAGCACGTAGAAAAGCGTGCATTTGTAAGCTGCATAGTAAATTTATGTTTAATCTTAGATATAAATGCAAATGATTTAATTCTGAAGAGGTTGATTCAAGTTTTTTTTATCACTTTAATTTATTTTGGCGGTATAAAATCTACTGAAAACCTAGGTACTCTAAATTCTATATACGAATTTTTTTTATGAATCTTGAAAAAATTAATTAATTAAAAATAATTAGGTTCATTACGAGTTTGTAATTGGATTTAAAATCTGACCCTGATTTGAAAATACGAAGCGAATCGTTTTTGCTGGCATCATTAAAAGACGGAGAGCCATCGACGAAAATACTTACACGATGGACGAAATGTGGTAAAAAACATAATATCAGACAGTTGCCAAATTTTCGAATTATAAATGCGGACGGAAGTACCAGTTTGTCCATAACAAACTCTTATCGAAACTTGTTGAAACAGAATAATACGACGCCCATTATGGGTCTTGTAGAAGTGTACTACAATCATTCAATTCCGAACGTATACGATAATTTTTTGTATTTTACGCGGTCTGTCCCAGTTTTGAGAAAACACGAAAAGCTTATTAATTTTGTTAAACATCTCCTTAAATATTGTTCCCATTTTTTCCAGTTGCTGATTTTAATCGTTGCTACAGGGAGTGTTCTTAGCATTTCTTTAACGGTAAGTGTTGAATAAAATTTCCAACATCTTTTTGAGTAAACAAACCGATCATTAAATTTTCCTTAGCTACATGACAATAATTTTCCAATTGTTCTTGTTCATGGAGGTGCTGGTGATATATCTGACGATAAAGTTACGGGCAAGTTTATCGGAGTAAAACTAGCCGCTCAAATCGGTTACAAAACCCTACTAGATGGCGGAAGTGTCCTAGATGCAGTTGAGGAAGCTGTACGTTCAATGGAACTAGATGAAAATTTCAATGCTGGTTATGGTGCGGTGCTCACTTGGGATGGTGAAGTTGAAACTGATGCTTCCATTATGAATGGCGAAGATCTAAACGGTGGATGCACTTCAGTTTTAAAGAATATTTTACATCCTATTTCAGTTGCTCGTCGTGTTATGGAAAAATCTCGACACACTTATTTAGCTGGAGAAGGTGCAATGTGTTTTGCTATCGATCAAGGCTTTGAAATCCTTCCAAATGGGGCCTTAGTTACAGAATCGGCAAAAAAGGCTTTAGAAAACTATAAAAATAGCACATCTAATTTAAGAAATAATAAAAATTTTGGTGAACCTGGAACAGTTGGTGCAGTAGCCATCGATGCGAAGGGAAATGTAGCTGCTGCTACTTCAACTGGTGGTATAACTGGAAAACTTCCTGGTCGCATCGGAGATTCTTCGATTTTAGGTGCTGGAACTTACGCCGATAATGATATGGGAGCTGTTTCTGCAACTGGTCATGGGGAATCAATAATGCGCTATAATTTAGCCTCACGGATTTTAAATCTTGTCCAACTGAAAGGAATGTCTATACAAAATGCTTCAAAATATGCTCTTGAAGCTATGAAAAAGCATTTTAATCAAACAGCTGGAGTAATCTCAATTGATGTACATGGAGATATTGGAATTTATTTTACATCTAATAGAATGGCATGGGCTTATCAGCGAAATAGTAATGAAATACATTTTGGAATTGAAAAAGGTGAAGATAATTTAGAAATAATTGGAAGACCAAATGTTTGAGCATCTATTAATAAAATCTGATTTAAGTGAATTAAAAGTGTTTCTTTTTTACTTGATTGCAGTTGATTTTACTTGATTTATTTCTTGAGAAGTAGATAGATAAAAACAAAGTTTGTTCCGTAAATCAGTCTGTCTGTCGCTGAAAGCACAACCATATTTTCTTTAAATTGGAGTTTTTAGAAACTGACACATTTGCATAACTAAAATGCAAATGATATTTTCAAAAAAATCAAATAAAAACAGGTAAGTTTTGACATTATTTTTTAAGAACTGAAGGCCATTGCTGAAGGCCATTGTTCAACATAAACTCTTATGTAGTAATTTTTCCTCTGCATAAACTTTCACTTAAGGATTTAAGTTGAACATAAATATTTAAATATCGTTAAGCAAACGGGCCTTAAATAACTACTGGATATCACAACTTAAAACCAAAAAAATTTAAATAAAATTAAAAATATAAAAGCACTCATACGCCATAGTGCACCACATTCTCCAAGGAAATTTTATAGAAGATGAAAATAGAACCGATGAAGTAATAAACAAATAATTGAGATTGATTATGCACAGTTTCTAATATGGCTATTGTTCTACTTTAAGAAGCAAAATATGAGGAACTGTTTTGAAACGAGGAGTTTCTGAAGCCTACGTAAAAGTGACCACATATTTAGGTACATCAGTACTTTTGGTTAAATGTTAATTTTAGTCAATATTTCTTAAACTCCCTATTAAATTAATATTGAAGAATTTTCAATCTTATAGTTGGTGTGTATCAAGTCATTTGCTTTGCTTTTACAACTAATAAATAAATCTGATTGAATGGTGAACTGGGGTATATAACAATGGAGATTATTATCATCTTCGGAAAAAAAAAACAGAAGCATTCCTGAAAGAAATCGTTTTATAACAACCTTGATGCAATCTTATAGAATGATTTTAGATGATTTTAGTCGCTCTTTTTTTTATTGTTGGGATTTTTTTTTATCTATGACTAAAATCTTTTACTTCATCTATGTATGTATGTATATATACCTTATTTCTTAAGGTGGGTATTCGTATTCGTTATTAAAGCTGAAATAATGAAATATGAACTGAACAGATAAACTCTAATTTCTCTCAATTAGAATATAGTTCAAAACTTTATATAAACCATTTGTAATTGTTTTCAGTCAGAATTTCTTTAGGCAGAAATATTTTGTATAAAATGAGTAAACAGTATGCCAAATCAAGTTTAAAATTTAGCCTTGCTCTTAATTAAACAACATAATGTAGTAATGCAGTGCAAACTTACTTCTGTTTATTACAAAAGTATTCAACTATTTGATCCTAACAAAGCTCTAACACTCGTAGTGGGACGTCAATAAATTGGCGGCACAACCCAATCCATATTCGATATCTAGTGCATGCAGTTGCGTAGTTAGTAAGATCGAGGGCCCTGGTCCCAGATTCAATATTATTGGTATTTTTTTCAATTAATAAAAATGTTTTTAGTACTTAAATAATAAATTCAACTTATTTAATTAATAAAAAAAAAATACACAAACAAAAATGAAAATAATTGTTAAATTGATGCAGTTGTAGTTTCGCCAACCGACCGATGTTTACCACAATTTGACATATTTTAATTAGCTATATATAAGTTGTTTGTTTGAATTGTTGTTTTTATTTTCATTGTATACTAACAAAATAATTAAATAATCTTGTTAATCAAATCGTTTGTTTTGTTTTGAGATATAAGCATGACGAAGCTATTGGTGTCCAACTAAATTTGAGATTAAAATACCTTACGATAATAATCGTTAGAGCAGTTATCAAAGGTAGAAATTAAAAAAACTGATACAGTTAAATCGAAGTTTTCTTCTTTGGAACTATCAAAAAGATTTCACAAAGTTTAAAAAGAAATCCATGAAACAGCTTAGGCTGTATAATTTTATGAAACACAAGTGGTTCTCAAAATTCGCTGAATAAATTTTATTCCAAATTCGTTCTCAAGAAATTATTAAAAAAAAAATTAAAAAACACTTCAATTATACAGGGTGATTGGTATAAGGCGCACCAAAAAGCTTGAGCGTGTAGGTGGAGTTAAGACAAGAAAAAAATCGTTCGGAGGGGGGGTCTATTTCCCCCGTTTAGGCGGGAGGGGCAATTTTCTAAAACATTGACTTAAATCAGAAAAAAAATTATTTAAAAACAACGGTGAATGATACAAAGCCTTTTTATATCTTTATGGAAAGCCAGAAAACTATTCTTTTATTTTATTTTTAAATTAAGTTATTTAAATGAACAGTTTTAAAAAAATTAATTTTCAAACTCAAAATTTTGAAAAAAAAATTTTAAAAAAATGTTTAAAATTATTTTTTTAAAAATTTTATGTAACTATTATTTTTTTTTTTCAAAACTCAATAATTTTTAGTCAAAAACAGAAAACCAGATGCCAAAATGTGTCTTAGTTTTTGAGAAATACTAGAAGTATTTTTTTCCAAGAAAAATACTTTTTTTTTTGGTTTTCCCAAATTTGACCTGCTCATCAGGTCAATTATTAATTAGGAAATTATCCCTTTTTTATTTTTTATTACATACCATCCGATTTTAATTAAATAATAAAAAAAAGAATTAACTTTTTACTTTACTTACTAGTTTTACTTTTATTTTTTTTTAATTTCTCAAAAACTAAGATACATTTTGGCATCCGGTTTTCTGTTTTTGACTAAAAATTAATAAGAGCATTGAATTTTGAAAATAAAAATAATAGTTAATGATACAGAGGAAATAGACCCCCCTCTGATACGATTTTTTTCTTGTCTTAACTCCACATACACGCTCAAGCTTTTTGGTGCATGTTATACCAATCACCCTGTATACAAATTCTCAAGAATTTTTTAGAAAACTTTGATCTTGTTTTAGAATAAGCATATTATAATTGCATACGATTTTTTGAAATCTTGTTTGGATCCCAATATATTATTTTAAAGAGTCATGTCTTCTAAAAACACATTATTTCGGGCACGCAAAATAGTTCTCCTACAGATAAATTTTGCTTAGGGATAAGGAGTTTATGTGCATAATCGTGTCGTCGGGAGCTTGTCAGTAGTTTTTTTATTACACATCAGTACCTGAGTTATTCGTTGCTCCGCTTATGATGTCCAAGAGCGGTAGAGAACTATTTCGTATATACGTGAAATTGATGCCTTATTCAGATTAGACAGTTCCACATTTAAATTTGAATCTTCAAAAATTGTTTATTAAATTTAAATTCATTTGTTTGTTCAGCCTTCAGGCAACTTACCAGAAGAGCAATAAGTTTTTCCAATCCTCCTGTCGTATGCCTTTTATTAAGTTACAATTTAAATTTTTGTTTTACAACTTATATAATATTTTTTTAAATCCCTAACTAAAGCAAAAATCATGTGTTAATCGAACGCCCTATTCCTCAACTCTATCGGGCTAAGCTCCTCAAGCACCACTGATGCTTGTATGTTTTCCTGTTCCGCAAATTGTCTGCATACAATGTTGTTACATTCAAAAATCATTTAAACAGCATTGATCTGATGCAATTTTGCATAAGAATTGCAATCATAAATTCATATAAATATACGCAGCCCCAAAAGTTGATTATCAAAACAATTTCTAAGCTTCTAAAGACAAGAAGTCATCCAAGAGCCCACATAACCGACACAATATACAAAAAAATGAGGGTAAGTTTTTTTTTTAATTGTTTGTAAAATGATTAAAATTTCAATTTTATATTATTTTATGTTTAGACTTTTATCTGCTTTGCACTTTTCCTTGCCGTTGCAACAGCTTCAGGTGTAATTGGACCACTTGGTGTACCAATTGGATTGGGTGCTCGGATCTCACCATTGGGTCTGGGTCTGACACAACAACAGCTTCTTATCAATGGACTGGGACCTCAGGTTATTTCTTCTCCGTTGGCACTTGGACTGGGATCAACTAGAATAGTTGGAGCTGGCTTGCCATTGAATCTAGGACTGGGTGGAATTAAATTAGGTTCCCCCTTGGGATTAGGATTGGGTGGACCACTTATTTCATCATTGAATGGAGGAATTATTGTTGGAAAATAATCTTGTCTTCAATCGAATACACTCTAATATTACAACTATTTTGTAAAAGTATCTTAAATATGCTTATAAGAACGAAATAAAGCAATTCGGGAAAATTTGTTCTTAATTTAACTGCTGAGTTGAGTTGTTTTGTTTTATTTTCTTAAAGAAAAGAATACATTTATGGATCTTCAGAAATACATTAAAAAAAAAAAACGGTTTGCTCTTGTTCTTGACAAGATTTCATAGGGATTGGGGTCGAAATTCTAAACCTCAAAACTCTTTTTCAAAACTCTGCTTTCAAAACTCTGTTTTTTAAAATTCTTATTTTCAAAATTCTGCTTCTCATGATTTTGCAAATAGTAAAGAAAAAAATATCTTTTTTTATGTTCCCATTCAATATCATGTTAAATGTAAAATGTTGACCAAACCAACCAAATAATTAAATGCTTGCTACACGTCCAAAAAATAAAAAAGTTTTTGCTTTTAACTGTAATCTTCATTTTTTTATTGTCATTTTCAAAGAGTCTTCCGTTGATTGCTTATTTCTTTAAAAGAGTACTGGCAACAATAGGGCTAGAGTAAACAGTTGGGGCAGCATAAGCAGACCTTACCAAAGGGCTAGCAAGACCAAGACCAGCAGTATTGTACACAGTTGGAGCTGCTAACCCTGCACTATACACCGATGGATATCCTGAATAAGCTGCCAATGGAGCATTGTAGAGAGCTGGTGCTACACCAGCTGAGTAAGTGGTGTAGGGAGCAGAGTATGCGATGGAATTTTGTACTCCAACAAATCCAGCTTGAGCAGCGGCGAAGAAGAGGGCAAGACACACAAGGAACTGAAATTAATAAATAATAAATTGTTGTTGTAAAATCACTACATTTTAAGTGCTTACTTTCATGATGAATTTTTGATTTGTTATTTAAGACGGCTTATTTGTCACTGATCCATTAAAGTCAAATCAAAGACATTTTATACTTTCAATTAACAATGAGGATTTTGTATCGTTTGCAAGTCATATTGCGGAACAAATTTTTTTTTTTTTTAAGATAACCTTCCTACTGTTTATGGCAACCAGTTTGGTTACTTAAATAGGTTACATCCGTGATGGTGGTATTTATTTTTGATAGTTATAGTATTGTACCTATATTCATGACAATAATTTTAATATGGGATCTTGATGCTTGGTTCTTTGGATGTGTGTCGTGTGAAACATTTTTATTATGAAGTCAATGAGTACTTAAGATTTGAAGCACTTCAAGGGATCAAACGACAAAAGAGACTTTTTCAAAAACCGTTTAAACAAAATTTCCTTACTAGGTAAAATTACATAAATAATGAAAAACTGTAAATTATCGATAAAATTATAAAATTGTCCGAATGTATGTCAACCTGGTTGTATCAGCACCTAAATCCTAAAAGGCTGAGCTGATTTGAAGAGAGAGGGGAAATTGTAACTTTTTTTTGCTCAAAAAATAACGGTTAAATGCCATGTATGTGGGAGATGGAAGGAATC
This sequence comes from Baccha elongata, assembly GCA_951217065.1. Classification (NCBI taxonomy): domain Eukaryota; kingdom Metazoa; phylum Arthropoda; class Insecta; order Diptera; family Syrphidae; genus Baccha; species Baccha elongata. The sequence goes on along the minus strand of OX578272.1, from coordinate 19,984,648 downwards.
AAAACGAGTTTTTTTATTTTTTTAATTTTCAGTTTATAGTTTTAATTTTATTATTACAATTCATAAAAAAAGTAAAAAAAAAAATTGTTTTGATTAAAAATAGATTTAATTTTAATTTAGGAAAAAAGTAACATTAGTAATAACAATTAATCTTTTCGGGAAAACTTGACTTTGACTTTTCTTAACTTTTATTCTTTACACTTAGCTTTTGCTTCTTTTCTATCGCTTGTCTTTACATCGAATCTCCTCTCAAATAAGTTTAGGTATACGTAAAATTATATAAACCAAAAATGGGAATGAAACATGCGTAGGGCAAATTATTTATGTTTGGCAAATTAATAATGTTGAATAGTAGTTTATGTGGTCCTTCATATATATCGAGCCAGTTTGTTTGTAATTGTCTTTCTTGTGAATTCAAACAAAATTTGTCAAGCCTAATGACGGTACCTCCCATAGAACCCTAATTTTTTTTTTTTGAAGTTTCTCGTGGAGGAGTTAATCGATTTCAAGCCCAAAGAAAGACTTGATAATATTTCAATACACAACATTTTTTCAAATTGCTTAACTTTAATTTTAATTAATTTATTAACTTATTGTAAATTTGTTTGTAAATATTATTTGAAAAACAGCTTAACTAAATTTTTTCTATATTTTGCGTAATATGTAAGCTAAATAGTACTTAAAATTGGCCTATACTTCAGTTTCGAATTAATTTTTTTTGAAATAGTTTTTTTTTGTTAAACTTAAATTTATGTGACTTTTGTTTGGCGTGAAAAGTAGTTTTAGCACTTATAATTTTTTTTGCATTTCTTTTTTAATTAAGTTTATATGTTTTGTATAAAGTCCGCAGGCGATTCGCCACAAGAACAATTGTGCAACCCAGTCTAGATCGTGCATAATTAGCTTCGGAATCAAAAGCCATAGTTCGTTTATCCAGACCCAGGAAAATAACTTAAAGTTAAAAAAAAAGTGCCCAACTGTGTCGCAAGAACTTGCTCTTGGGGCAAGCTATTTCACTACTGAAATCTGCAAATGTCTAATTTGATATGGGAACCAAATTGTTTGTCCAGATTTGTTTAAGTATATTAGTTTGTCAAAACAAGCTTAACAAAACTCTTAAATCGCTTAATAGATATTCGGTATTTAAGAAAATGGTTCTATGGCAAGAACCGTTAATAAGGTTTTTTCGGAAAAAATTGATTTCGATGAAAAACATCACCGTTGGAAATAATAATCCCGTATAAAATTTTACCAAAATTGATCGGTGTTTGAGAAAAATTGAATTATCTGCAATGCTTGTATGGCAAGTCCCGTAATAAATTAATTATGAAAAAAACAAGAATTTCACAGTTGCTAAAAAATCTAATTAGAAAATTTATCAAAATTGATCGCAGACAGACATGACAGACAGGCAAACGGACAGAATTGGTGTACCTACTTTTTCGTCTTCTTTATCATCGTAATGTTATGTTTGATTGTAATCTAATAAAAAATTCCGCGGCTCACAATCAAGATTGTTTCATGAGGATACTATGAGTCTGGGTGTTTGTGAAATATCCGTGCATCCAGCTCAACTTTAGCATGTATTTAAAATAGCTCAGATTCTTCTGTTCCAGGAATGAAAATTTCTTAAAAAATGTATGTTACATTATAATTGTTCGTATTCATTATCTTCTCATAAAATACTATCCACAGAACACAGTTATTTCTTTGAGTATCTGAAAATAGTAAATCAACATTTTTTTATTGCGACATCTTGTACATAGATCATAGGTTGGTACTTCTTAAATTAATTTATATACATGTACATGTATCATGAACTCAAACTGGTTACCAAAACACAATGCCAATGTCAGCAATCAATTGAATGATCAAGTCTTACACTTCCTATTGTCACACAAAAGTATAAAATGGTATTCAATTCATTTGATGGATCAGTTACAATTTCGAAGTCAGAAATAACTAATCTAAAAATTCATCATGAAGGTAAGTTGCTAACGTGTTACCTATTATGGTAAAGATTTATTTCAATATTTAACAACAAATATTTATTCACTGATTTCAGTTCCTATTGTGCCTTGCCCTTTGCTTCGCCGCTGCTCAAGCTGGACTTGTTGGAGTACAAAATGCCATCGCATACTCTTCTCCCTACACCACTTACTCAGCTGGGGTAGCTCCGGCTCTCTACAATGCTCCATTGGCATACTCAGCCTACTCAGGATATCCTTCAGTTTATAATGCCGGATTAGCAGCTCCAGCTGTGTACAATGCTGCTGGTCTTGGTATTGGTAGTCCATTGGTGAGGTCTGCTTATGCTGCTCCAACTGTTTATTCTAGTCCTATTGTAGCCAACACTTTTTTGAAGAAGTAATATTTAAATAAATGAAAAATAAAAAAAAAGATGACGATCCTGAAAACATACATCTAGATTTTGTTTTTAACATAGATTCATAGAAACGACCAAGTCTTTCGTTGATATCGCATCATTTTTGTTTTTCGGGTGATTTTTTATAATAACAATCGAACAAAACTAAAAAAGCATAAAACTAAATTTTGGGCTATTTTTCATTCGCCTAGTTCTGATAATTTGACTCGTACCGCCCGCATCCCCGCAAAGCTCCCCTGCATCATTTTTGAGCGTTTATTTATTATTTTTTGAAAAAAGTTTTTTGAAAAAAGTTTTTTTGGGCTTTCTTGCATTTGTCAATTATTGGGTGATATTTTCTTGACACAAATATTTTGAGTGATTTTTTATAAAAAAAATACTGTTTTGGGCGATTTTTCATCTATATTTCTTGCGCGATCTGTCATTATGAAAAATCACCCAAATATTATAAAATGAAGAATCACCCAAGAATATTCTTTGGTGGATTAATCATTTTTCAGTTTTGGGCGTTTTGTTTTTGGCGGTTTTTCACTGAGTCTTTTCAATGTTTTTATTCAAACAAAAGAATTGATGTTCGAACTCTAATAAAACTTTTGTAAATACATACAGTCATTTTATGAATTACACCGAACCAATACAAATTGTAAGAACAATTTGATTTGTTGATTTCGTATACTGGTATAAGCCCAACTTTAGCATATCTAATAAGGTTGTTAAAAATTCAGTCAACAAACTATCAATCAACGTCAATATCGTGTTATCGACTGTAGTAAACATAATTAGTGCAGCTTAAGTCTTTCTTAAGTATATCACCGTAAAAAATAATTTGTCTTGGGGAAAAATAAAAAAATTAAATTGAGTTCCTCCTTACACTTAGAAGGGTTGATTTAAAAACTCAATTCAATTAATTTCAATCATTCAAAAACTTCAAACGCACTTTGATTATAAACATCGCCAAGAGGCAAAGTGCATATATGGCGCCATAACATTAAATCGCTATTGGCGCTAGAGCTAGCGTTGGGGATCCTTACTCGTGCAGAAAGGACAGTATTTTCAAATGTTAGTTAAGCAACTTTTGCTCCTCCCATATATTTTATTTATGGAACGTCAGATTTGCATTTTTTCGCAGCACTGGATACAGTTTTACTAGTTTTATGCTTTTCTGTATTTTGCTATATGTATAATGTATGTATATATTTTACATACCCCATAAATTTAATTCCAAAATATTTCAGATTTGTCAACGTTTTTTTTTGTACATTTTTTTAATTTCTTAAAAAATAAAAAATAAATACATAATTAAATAATATAAACATTTATATTCCAACAACGTACTGCCATTATGTCGGTTCATCGATTGTTTTCATGTAATTTTGTATTCCATCAAGATATTTTTGTTTGTTATAAGATTTTTTAACTTAATTTCATTTACTTTTATTAGGACATGTTATAATTGAATAGGTCGAGCTGTAACAGATGATCTTACAACTTCAATTTGTGGTTTTCCATTCACATTAGATACAACACCAATTGCCGAAGATTTTATCGCTGGAATAAGTATTTGTGACATCACAAAAGGACTCATCACAACAGTTGCCATCAATAAAAATACAAATAAAATTGTCTATAAAAAAAACAAAAAAAATTAAAAATTTGTTATATATATTTATTCTATAATACAAACCTTGAAGTTCATTTTGTATGTGAAGATTTTTCCGATGCTGATATTGGAATGAATGATAAGATAAAATTGCATCACCAATTTATACCAACGGTAAAATGCGATTCCTTTATCGATTCAAGATTCTTCTTTTCATGATTTCTTTCTTTAAAATATTTTTGAATGCGTCAGTAAGTGTTATTTTTATTTACCTTTTTGCGAAGTGAATCTTAATGATCTTTTGTGATAAAATCAGTTAAGAGTATAGAGGTTGATTCATATAACATAATTAAATAAAAAAGATACAATTGGCAAGTGCTGGATTTTTGCATAAGACGTCATAGTGCCTGGGCTCTTGTTGGTTTCTTTGAAATATAAATCATTTTCTCGCAAAAACCATCAAGTAAAATGTTAAGATGATTTTTATGAGGATATATTAATGTCTGTGCTGAGTCCCCATCTGCCAATGAAAGATCATTGCATTGATTTAATTTTAAAGTAGCAAAAATGTTAATACCGTTATCTATACATGGATTTTATTATTAAGAGGAATGTTTCGATTTTAAGGAAACTTTTCGTCTTTAAAGTACTCATACGCCTAGTTGTACGTACATATAAGTACTTGAATTAATTGCATCTACAGTATTGAAAGTTTTTAAGAAATGTACTTACTTTTTTTGTTCATTTGTGGAAAATATCAAAGTACGTTTTTTTTTAATTATGTGGAAATGAACTTTAAAATTTTGCTTAAATATATCTAAATAAAAATTAAATGGTTTTTTTTCAAAGTATTGAAAAAAAATGTTTATTTTTAAACGTTCTTTATTTTGTTATCTCAATTTTTTTTCTTATATTCATTGATTTTTACTTCTTCAACAAAGTGTTTGCAACAATTGGACTGGAATAAACAGTTGGAGCGGCATAAGCAGACCTTACCAATGGACTGGCATAAGCAGCATTGCTGTAAGCAGATGGAGCAACTAATCCAGCACTGTAGACCGATGGGTATCCAGAATAAGCTGAGTATGCTAATGGAGCATTGTATGCCAAAGGAGCGTTGTAGAGAGATGATACAGGAGATACTCCCGCTGAGTAGGTTGTATAAGGAGCAGAATAGGCAACAGCATTCTGTAAACCAACAAGTCCGGCTTGAGCAGCAGCGAAACAGAGAGCAAGGCACAAAATGAACTATAAAAATGAAAATTATTATTTTTAGTTTTTTTTTGTACATAAAAATAAATTTATGGTTTCGTAAACTTACTTTCATGGTGATGTTTTGATTTGTTGCTTGAGACGGTATAATTGTCACTGATCAATTATTGTCAATTGAATGGTTTTTATAGGTTCAAATAACATAAGGAAGTAAATTAACTGTATGTGTTGGTTTAGAGTTTAGACTTTAAGTAACTCCTACAGTCTTAATTCGAGTAAGTGTTTTTTTTTTCTTCATTGTACACTGATGGTTAAGATTAGCCTATTGGTCTGATTTTGGTAACCAGTTTTATTATTGTGTTTTTTTAAGCTGTACAGTTGTTAAGATCTTATTATTGATATAATAAGCCTTAACCTTGGAGTTTGTAAGTTTTTATGTGTTTGATAATCAATCTTCAGTTTAAAATGTGCATATAGAGGAATGTATGCTAATTAATTCTAAGAAAGCTAAAAATATTTTAGTCTCTCCTTTGTCATGTAAAAAGTGTAAAGTTTGCATCGATGTTTTACTTCTGTATTTGTGTTACTTAAGGGAAAAATCTAGCGTTCTCAATTTTTTCTAGTTTAATTAACAACTACTCGACGAGGAAATTTTATTAAAGTTCAAACATCAAGCACGAAGTTGTTACAAAGATGTCACGTTTACCTTAAAAATACTACCCAGTCGGGAGAGTTTTGTTTTCATAATTCAACAGAATACCTATCCATCCAATTTTATGATTGGATATGGTTCGTTAGTCTTTCAGGAGTAAGATTTTAGGATTTATAAGATTTGAGTTATCCGCCATTTTGAAAAACGCGTTGTCTTAAAAAACCACGACTCTCTCACTTAATGATGATGTCATCGCATTTGATTATTCCATCAGGAGTTGATTATTCCATCAGGAGCCTGCCTCCCCTTTTAAGCGATTGTAATTGAAGGTATCTTTGAAAGATTCCAACGCAACGATTCGATGTTGGCAGTCTGTGGTGGCCCATGTAGTTTTGGTGACATCAAATTTTATGGTTACAATTCAGTTACTGATGTCAAAATTATGTCGAAATAATGACGGCCTCTATTTCAATCGGTATCAAAAACACACAGCGTCAGGAAAAATAATAAATTTCCGCTCAAACCAACCAAAGCATATTATTGTCAACATGGCTTATAATCTTGTCATAAGGTCTTCGCGTTGAGTGACAATCATTTTCACTCCGCGAATGAGAAAATCGTCACCAAAATTCTCTCAGACAATGGTTACCCCGGTGTCCTCATAAGAGGGTTATTATTCCATCAAAAACACAAGCCCCAAAAAAAAACAAAGAAGTTGCTGTTGACAACGGTTTACTCAAAAGTATGTTGTACCTACCGAAGCTTGCGAAATTTGAAGGAAATTATATCATCGAAAACCAAAATCATACAAATGACATATTGTGCGATTACAATACTCTTGCCCCTCTTTTCACCCGTCTTTAGGTAAAAACAGAAAAGGACAAATGCATGGACGTCGTTTATAAAATAAATCGTAAAGGCAACGACAACGAAACTTGTGATCTTTGCTATGTTGGAACAACAAAACAATTTTTAAAGCAAAGAATTGCCAACCACAAGTCAGATATAAAAAACTACAACTCTGCTAAAACAGCTCTTGCTATGCATAGCATTACAAAAGACATGCTCCAGACTTCGAAGACGTTAAAATTCTTCGAACCGAAAGAAACTACTCTAAGCGCTACACTTTAAAAACCCTCCACATATTGAACACCAATAATAACATGAACAGAAAACAGGACAAACAAAACATTTCAGCCATTTATTGCCCTCTCGCTTCAAAAAAAATTAGTTAAAAGACGACAAAACTTCTTTAACAGAAGTGCTAGTGTTTTAAAAAATTTTAAAATTTCAAATTACGAGTAATTCTACTTTTTGTAATTTTACAATAAGTTATTTTTTTAATTTTTCATATGTACCTACATATTTGTTTTTATTTTCTATAAATGTAAGTCACCTCAAAAAACATTATTTAAACATACATGTTTTAAGTACATAGTTGTTATTTTATATTCTTCTTTAATAGGGAACCCCTGAAGAAGGCCACAACCCTTGCCGAAACTTCGGGAAAACTCAATGTAACATTGTTTCATTGCAACTTACAGTGACCATAAAAAGCCAAAGGAAGATACTTCCAATAACATAAAATATCATATATATTGGTCAACTTATTAAAATTATAAAACAAATATTGGAATTTTTCGTCTTGTGACTCTTGGGAGTCATTGTTTTATATTTTCGAGATAATGTTCACTCGGGTTTTTTTTCTTTGAGATCATTTTCCAACCCAAATCTATCGCGTTCTACTCTCAGCGGCTTTTGCTCTTGGTATAGTAAATGCGGAACGCATGAAAAGAGTAATTTACCGCTCTCATCACGAACAGCTGAAATCCATCAGTTTGTCTATGAGTATGAGGCTGGAATACTTCAGTAAAGAGCTATCAGAAACTTTTAGCTGGCTTCCAGTGTACTCTTATGTGTTGTATGAATCTTTATAAGTAGGTATATAGCATTTGTCGTTCATTTTCAATAAAAGTGATGCCTTAATTTAATTTTTCTCAGCTAGAAGAGCTTTGTCGGATCCAGCGAAATCTTCTCATCGGTGGAACTCACTGGTTGTAGGTATACTGAACAGACCCTGACTCACCTTTTGCCACTTAAAGTGCATGGACATCATTACTTTTGCTCTTGTAAAGTGATTATGATCTGATGACTGATCGTTTTTTTTATGGTAATTTTAATTGAGGAGATACCAAGCAACAAACAAATTTTAGCGATTGTTTTATACAGAGCCATAATAAAAATACGACTATCAACAAAGCGACATAGTCAATTTCCTTAGCCGATTCCACCCCAGGTATTAATGGTAGTACCTAACTCACAGAAGATGAAAAGGTGGTCCACAACGCACCGAATCCTCACCAAACACAATAGAGGCGGTCGTAGCTTGTGGTTTTCTCAATCGCATCGCCATCAGAACGATATCGCGATCTATGTTAATTTCTTCGAGAGAAAGGGTTTTTTCAAAAACGTCAGACTAACAATGATCTGCAATCACAAAAACGCATCGATCAAAAACAATTCCAAAATGTTATTTTACATCAATTTTGTGATTGCAGATCTTTGTGAGTCTGACGTTTATAAAAACATCCAGGATATATGTACGAGTGTTGAGTATGTTGATTAAACCTTTTTTTTATTTTGATTATTCCACAACATTTTCTACTGGGGGTACTTTAATGATCATGGAAGAAACAAAAACAATTTCACTGGAAGAAGCGACATAAAAAATCAAACGCTCTGTCGATTTTGTACTCCGATCATATCTTTACTTATACATGTATTATATAAAGGGATATAATTATTTGTAGACCTATATTTTACAAAAACGCAAAACTATTTCTTACCAATAAAACCAAAGGCTAATGCTCGTGTCTATGAATCCACTTAAAAGTAAAAGATCTTGATGTTTTCAGGATAATAGTTTTTTTATTTATTTCTCATTGTCAAATATTACTTTTTCAAAAAAGTGTTGGCTACAAGTGGACTAGAATAGACAGTTGGAGCAGCATAAGCAGACCTCACAAATGGACTACCAATGCCAAGACCAGCAGCATTGTACACAGCTGGAGCAGCTACTCCTGCACTATAAACTGATGGATATCCTGAATAAGCTGAGTATGCCAATGGTGCATTGTAGACAGCCGGAGCTACTCCAGCTGAGTAAGTTGTGTATGGAGAAGAGTATGCGATGGCATTTTGTACTCCAACAAGTCCAGCTTGAGCAGCGGCGAAGCAAAGGGCAAGGCACAAAAGGAACTGAAATCAGTGAATAAATATTTGTTGTTAAAAATTGAAATACTTCTTTACCATAATAGGTTAGACGTTAGCAACTTACCTTCATGATGAATTTTTAGATTAGTTATTTGAGACTTCAAATTTGTAACTGATTTACCAAATGAATTGAATATCATTTTATACTTTTTTATGACAATCGGAAGTGTTAGATCATTCAATTGATCGCTGACATTGACACTATATTTTGGTAACCAGTTTCATTAGATGACAGATTTAGATTCATTGTACGCAAGTACCTACCACCAGTATGTACTTTATACATATGACCTACCTTCTATTTTAAGGAAATAGAGATAGATGAGAATTCAACAGCTCTTCCTCTAGGCTTGTCGCCTTGTCGTCCCAGCCTTAGGTATCTTTGCCTTTTTCGCAGTAGTGCTCCGCATTTTTTTGTGATTCAAATTTTCATCATGTTCATTACAGAATCCTTATGTTCGGCTGTTTACCACCACAAGAATACTAAAGTATGTCTCCTTTAGAGGATAATTCTAAAGTTATTGATATTTCTTAATACAAGTAATTTCAACTAAAACTGATCCAGTCTTTAGGTAAATTCAAGACAAATAAAAGTTCATATGTCAAAGGGTTTCATTTGAATAAGCACTAACTACGCCAAGCCCAGAAGCTATTGTTAACACTAGCAGTAAAGTTCATTGCCTTTTACCGATTCTCATATGTAAGTAAGGTAACAATATTTCAATGTATCCGGTTTTTGTTAGTTAAAAAATAAAAATCGCCGACCTCAAATTCATAAATTCAAATCCTATTTTAATAAAAAAAAAAACAAGTACTTGATGCCTTGTCTATACAATGATATACACATATACGTTATAGCTAACATAATTATGAAATTCGACCACAATCCCTCATCAACGTGATCTTGTATTTATTCTTTTATTGTCGAAGTTGGGACAAACTGGTTACCAAAAGCGTAACAAATCCCATTCAAAAAACCTATCTGTATTGTAGGAGGTATAGGTTACTTCCTATTATTATTTTTTTAACAAAGGTATAAAATGTCGCGACATTGATACTAATAGATCAGTAACAATTTTGTTCTTTCAAAGTACATTTATTCAAAACTTAAAACCATGAAAGTAAGCTTTTGAAATGTTTTATTCTTTTTGGTAAAATAACAAAGCATTTTTTTTTTTATTTTATAGTTCCTTTTGTGCCTTGCTCTTTGCTTTTCCGCTGCTCAAGCTGGATTAGTTGGAGTACCAAGTGGTGTTGCTTACTCTGCTCCATACACTACTTACTCCGCTGGAGTAGCTCCAGCTCTGTATAACGCTCCTTTGGCATACTCGGCTTATCCTGGATATCCAACAGTGCATAGCGCAGGATTCGCTGCACCAGCTGTGTACAGTGCATCTAGTTTGGGACTTGGAAATCATATTGTTAGCTCTGCTTATGCTGCTGCACCTGCAGTTTACTCAAGCCCAAGCGTGTACAGCACATTGTTGAAAAAGTGATTGATTTCTTATGTTGATGATCTGAATAAAATATAAATGATTTGAAATTATGACAATAATTGGCCACCATGTTTATTTTTAAGGGTGGGCCGTTATTTTAGAACATATCTGAAAAGGCCATATTATGTACGAAATATGACATATATCTTCAATGCCTGACGCGGCTTGGCATATTGATATGGTAGAACGAATTGAAGAGGTTTTCAATGCGCACGTACCGGCTGAATCGATTGGGTTATGATGACTTTGATGGCATTGGCATCGGTCTATTCGGCCTTATTGGGATAATGGCCTGTATATTTAAGTCTTATACATCTAACACGCACACCAACATCGTTTTTGAAGAAGTGCATCTTCAGCTGCTCAAAAATTCTCACGAAACATTGATTTTTTATGCCTGTTGCATCGTGTTCGTTGTCACTTTTTTTTTCTTATTAACATAGCCATTTATTTAAAAATAAGAATGACTTTGCCATTGTGATTGATGTCGCAATTGTTGAATAATATAGATTTGACAGACAACAAAACAACAATAAGCAATGGGTCCTTTAGCTTATTTTGAAGAAAGAAAACAAACGCCATTTTGGTTTTGAGGATTAATTAAATTACGTCTATGAATCATTCTACTCTTTCACTCTCTTGATTCTCAAAAAGAAGAGACCAGAAAAACAGACACTCAATACACTTTGCACCGGAATCACTGATAAAACATCGTGACTACTTTTTCGCATCATTTAAGGGAATTGCGGTCCAAGCTTTTCCAGATTAGATTGACCTAAACCTTGCACCAATGCGGGCTAAAAGATAATTTTAGATAAAAAATGCCAAAACATTTGTATATGTATCCAATTTAACTTTAATTAACTTTATAGCCTTTAAAATTTCCATCAATCAGACAAAGATTGATGAGATATATCTTAATACAAATATCAAACTTTATATAACATCTTATTGCGGACGCACACTTGGTATTTTAATTGTTCTTGAGTTGACCACTTGTCTTACACTTCTAGCCTGAGGTGTTTCGTTCACATTTGGAAGCATTTCTATTGAATTAGTTGCTGGAATGAAGACTGAAGCCATAACAAGTGATGTTTGGAAGAGTGTTGTTAAAACCAAAACAACAAAAACCATAATCTACATAAAAGTAATTAAATATAATTATTGCTCACTAGTAATTATTCATAAAAAACACTATACAAACCTTAACCTTCATTTTCTATTGAATGTATGTACAAAGTACAATAATTGAACAGCTTTATTAAAAATCTTACAAGCTTGGTCAACTGCCGGTGCTTGAATGAATTTTTCAAGAAAAGTACCATTATTTTATACCAATCAAATTTCATTCATATGGCTAACCTGTGATATAGTGTATTTATTTTCAACAATAATGACGATGAATGCAAGAATATGATCGGTTTGGTCTTTTTGCACGTAAGTATATTGCGTCAGTTAAAGTTAATCTTGGAAATCTTAAAAATAAAACACGATAATACGTTTTTGTCCAATGAACCTTATGTAAATGAACATTTCAAAATGCATTAAAAAAAATTTTAACCCAGGGACGGAGCTGTCACCTCATTACCTAAATAAATTCAACCTCCATATAATTTTTTCTGTACGGCCACCTCATAGAATCCGTTACTTGCCTTTTATTAAATTTATAAAAAAAAACTGAACTTTGTAATTCTATAAACTGTCACTAGCTTATTTTGTTAGTGTTTACTTAATATCAACTAAACGTATAGAAAATAAAATGCACGACTATGGGTCGCACAAACTTGCTCTTGTAGCAAACCATGGAATTGAAAAAAAAAAATTTAACAAATTATGTTCAAAAAGAAGAAAAAATATCAGAAAATGGCCTAAACGTGAGACCAAGTTGTATGGTAGCTACTATAACACGTTTGTTTAGCCAAAAACTTTAAATGCCATTTTGTGTTAAATAATCAAATTAACTTCCATACTAAATTTAAATGAAATCGGTTAAGCCATTATCAGTGTATGGACAAATTTGTAAAAACCGTCAACACCAAATCTCCGTTATATGCATTTTTAGCCAAAAACCTGAAATGCAGTTATATTAACAGTAGCAAGTCTAAATATAACGTACAAAATGTTTTATCAAAATCGTTAGAGCCGTTTTTGAGAAAATTTTGAAAAACTAAAATCGTTATATGGGAGGTATCCGCTATAGCCGCGCTAAAGTAAAAATTAAAATTTTTTCTCTAGGGAATCGACAAAAAGTGCTATAAACGACGTTTGAAGAAAACCCGTCAGTCAAACTGTTTAGGCTGTAGAACGGTGCACAGACAACCGCACATCCGCACAGACAGACCGACGGACGGCATGACGAAACCTACTTTTTTGGGCTTCACTAGTATCGTAATGTCAGGTTTTATTAAAACCTCGATTTTTTTTACATGAAACCAATACTTGCCCTATTGAGCAAGTAAAAAAATCTGTTATGTACTTTGAATCAAGCTATCAGTTTAATCCGTCATCTGAAAGCTCGCATTGGATTCTATTGGAGTACATGTCATTGGATTTAAGATTGCTTGTCATATTAATTAAGATCTTTACATTATGTTTAGAGATTTTTTCGACGTAAGTTGATGCAGAAATGACATCTTCATACATTATGAACAACATAGGAAGACATTAGACGTGCGCCAGCAAATGTTTCCTCATTGTAGAATCACTGTCACTTTGACGGAGGCGGAGAAGTTTTTTTTCTCAAATTCCTCCGCTCCTCAAAAATTGCAACCTGCAAATACAGCTGTTATCGTACTATGCCTGATTTTTTTTTCTTGTTGAATTTCCATTTCAAAGTAATTTATTTATGATATTGACAACTTGCTAAAATTTCATACAAAATCTGACCCTGGGGTGTGAGGAATCCTTGAAGTCATCAACATTTATTCTTGTTGTGATCCCTAAGTACCACTACTTTGTTAAAGATCTAATAAAAAAAACAACGAATAGGACATCCTCTCGTCGCTTCCTCCTTCTAACTCAAAAGGACTTTTTTTGATCAAGTATGGGGAAGTTATACAGACTTTGTGACAATTTTTGTATGTATACATTTTTTCTTTTCATGTTATACATAGATCTGAATCACGATGAATAAAATTAAAAACGAACTTAATGAAGTATAGAGAAAATCCACTAGTGCAGCAGTCATAAATGATGATTCCCAAGGCCCCAAAAAAACATAAGTTCAGACTTGGTTTTAATTAATTTTATTGGTATTTTTACGGAAAAAAATAAAAATGCTACTGTAACCTATTCTTTGTTGTATAAACAAAATATATTTATAAGTGGTATGATAATTAAAACCAACACTTTAGTTAATTTATTTGATTAATTGACTCCATTAAAACCATCAAAAAATCTCACATAAAAAATAATAACTTTAAATGCTTGGCTCTGACTCATTTCAGTGTGATTTCCAACTGTCATGATGTAGTGATGTGATGAGATGTGACCCAAGTTATTTTTGAATAATAGATTACCTATTTCGGAATTTTATATATGAATTATTTAAACTGGTCATAAATATATTAAAGCGATAATCGGAAATGGATGTTTTCATATACATAATTTTATTTCGTTAAACCATACAAAGTAGGAATGATAGGATTTAGGTCAATATAAAAAGAAGGACTTCCATATATTTAGGATTAGCTAATGGGTATATTGAATCGCACTGTTTGCCAAATTTTAGTATGTCTAGTGGGAGCTTTGTGCAGTTAACATCAACCACAGATGCATATTCCATAAGAATTCTCATATAATTAATTTAATTTGCATATTTTTAATTAATAAAATGTGCAGATTGTGCTGATTGATTTTGGAAAAGTGTTTGACAACCCTATACAAGATTTGATATGAGTGACCATAAGGCAATGAGGAGTTTTGGAACTTACGTTTGGATGATTCAAACCAAAAGTGAGATGATCTACAGAAGTAATAGAAGAATACACAAGGATGGTTTACACCACGGAAGCGATTGGAATTTTTTTTTACATTTTATTGCAGTCATTGACTATCAGCTTGAAGGTAAGGTGATATCACGATATGTTACCGAAAATGAATGTATTATTAATTTCCTGAGGAGTGGACCCATCATTATATTCTTGATGTTTTTAATTTATTCACTTCATTTTTTTTAACTCAATTAAAGTGTGGATTTTTAACGAGGTAATAATATGGAATTGGATATAACTTTCGGATTTGATTAAAGTGTGGATTTGACCGCACTCAAGCTCACACCTGGAATTGGCCTTAGTTTTTTGGATTAAACTTAATTTACGCCCGGATTTTAAGGTTACATATACCTGGATTCCACTCATTTCCATTCAACTAGTCAATATAATATGGACTTAAGGATCTAATTTTCGTATAATATTTGATTTACATCCGGATTCAACTTTAACTTTATCCCATCAATATTCAACTTAGTTATGGACTTAAATGAACGGATATAAGTTCACAGTTAAACGATTTAAAATTCAACAAATTCACTGAATTTGTGATAATCAAAATCGAATCTTGTTTAAATATATTTAAATTTTTTTTTGTAATTCCGTCTAACTTATGAAAAAAATAAACTAAACCAAATTTTAAAAAAATAGTCGGTCACATAAAATTACAAAAACAAAACAATGTATTATACATAGATTAGGGCTTAACAATTCTTTATTCTAAACGTGCACTCCACTTTTTACAATCCACTGTTGTTTTTTGCTCGAGCTAGATTTCTTGATGAAGAATAACCTGAATCGTGATGTCCTGAGCTGGGAGAATTACTGACAGGTACAACTGCTGGCACAGAAATAAGCACTGGTAAGTAGGATGCCTTAGCAAAAGCAATGAAAATTAAAATGATAAATGAGACCATCTGGAATAAAATTCAAAAAAATTATCAAATTTTTTGTGTTTAATCTAAAAGAAAATATTCAAATTCACACCTTGAACTTCATTGTAAGTATTTAAGTACGAGATAATCTTCTTGACAAGTTATCTGATTAAATAAAAAAAAATAAATGATTTGCTTAAGCCAACAGGACCGGTCTTTTTATATCAATATTAAATTGTATTTCAGTTCAATTTTTTTTATTCGGTTGTCATAAAGAAGGAGTGGTACGTAATGCTTTATGTATGTATATAATGTATGCATATAAATAAACAAATTATATATTGTAACTTTCATATATGTATCTGAAGCAATTTATATAAAAAGTATACCTTTCGATTTTAATGTTTACATTTTGAAAGAAATCCATAATCCATGTACCAAAATTACAGATGTATGAAAAAAAACACAGGGATATTAATCATTGAACTTTGAATTAATTATATTCGAATGACTAAATCAGTATTTCGGAAGAATTCCGGAAACATATATCGAAGGAGATTAATAGCTAAAAACCAAGACGTCCAGTAAAAAACATTTTCCGACAATTACCTGCAAAAAATCAACATCAGGTTATTGTCTAAAAAAGGAATTTTTTGCTGCTTGATAAAGATCAACAACAAAGTTTAAAATTGAAACTGAAGATTTCTTATAATCTCATCTCATTCCATTTTAATTGAACCAATAAAATTAAATTTGTTGATGTGCTATTAAAATAAAATTTATACTAAATTAGCTGTCTTAGGAATTTCTAAAAAACAAAACAAACCTTTAACTGGTTTTAAATGTATTGAACAGATGAGTTCAAAAATGTGCATAGCTATGCAAAATTTGGTGTGTCATTTTAATTTGATGAGCTAAAATTTCCAAAGTAAAAAAAATTTATTCAAATTAAAAATTTAAATGGTTTTTCCTTAAACATCGATTTCAATCATTTGATGCCATATTTCAATCATCTAGCATATTATGTTAAAATAAAATGTCATACAATTCGTAGTCGAGATTTAAGTTTGATTTACATACCTTTGAGTGCAGACGCAGAGCATGAAAGCCGAGATTTAGCATGTGCTTAAGGCCATAAACTGCCCTCCCGTCCGTATTTAACGAACGAAAATTTGACAACTCACCGACTGTCCACATACGTTTTCTAACTTTCTTGAAGATGAGTACATTATGACAATGGGTAACTTGTTGATTTGGCAGATCGGCAGGTAACATTTCTTTGGGTTTTGACCTGACAAAACCATTTTACTTATGACATTAACTTCCGTTTTCTTTCGACTAGCTTGGGCCTTTAATTGAGGGTTCTGTTCCAGATGTCTTAAAACCTAAAGGTGCAACTGTAATACGTATGAGCTAGTGTCAAAATCGTATGTGTAAATGAGCGCATACATGTGCGCATTTCGCTGAGTTTCTTTAAGCATGAGCTACGCATGTACGCTCTAGGAATTTGATAGTCCGAAAAAAAAAATTAATGGCACTTTTCAACACATATAAAAGAAATTGAAAACAAATGATTTTGACAGATAGTCATGTCATTGGGCCGTTCTAATAATCAAATTTAGTAACAGTTAAAATTAAAATCTACACACTTTAGAAAACATTTGGTGTGTATATTTTGTCTAAAGTGTGGAGATTCTATTTAAGCTGTTATTAAATTTGATTGTTAGTAAGGCATCATGTTTGTATAAATTCATCATGTTTGTATAAACATGACAAAACAGTTAGTTTAATTTTGACAGTAGTTCATTATACTTAAATCCATCACGGAAAGCATGACGTATTCTTCTGAAAATATGGCTGCCGTTGGTGAAAATGAAATGTTGAAAATTTAATGGGAGCATAGCATTTGGTTTGTCTTCTTCTTCTATGAGAAAGGTATATTACCAATAATTCTTATTACTTTAGCCAAATGTTAACTAAAAATGTATGAATTAAGAAGATATTTTGTTTAAGCAATTTATTTTCGGAGTATCAAAATGAAGCACCCTTTGATTGGGAGCATTTTTTTACGAAAATAGTTGTAAGATCGTATCAAAACAGCGCACCAAGCTCTAATTGGGTGCTGCTAGCACAGAACAGACACCATTTCGACCTCTCTAATTTTAAGGTGGTAGGGTATATAGTGGGACTTTGATTAATAAACTTGTGAAAATTGCGTTCTATTGAAACTGGTATTGATGACCTAACTTTAAATTACCAATAAAAAGCACCAATTAAAAGTTTTTGATAAATGCACAGCTTATATGCATCATAACCATAAGCAATTTTACATAATTTCAAACATTTATAATATTTTTTTTTATTGATATTACTGTGTATTTTATACCTATATGTACGTCCTAAATATACATAGGTATTTTGTCGTTATTAAGTTGTGTAAACATGTTTTAGCAAATTAAGCTGACCATGGCACGTATGCACCACTTTGATCGGAATATGGAAGACTTGGCTTGATGATAATATTCCTGCGTGGGGAGGTTGGAACAACGATTGGCCTGTATGCTGTTGGTTTTGGCTTGTATGGTGACAAAGTTGGAATTGGCTTGTATGATGTCCAATTTGGTTTTGCTTTGTATGGTGTATAAGTTGGAATAGACTTGTATGGCGTTAAAGTTGGTAAGGGATTGTATGGTGCCAAAGTTGGGATTGCCCTATATGGTTTCAAAGTAGATAAGGGTCTGTATGGTGACAAAGTTGATTTAGGCTTGTATGGTGAATAAGTTGGAATTCCCTTGTATGGTGACAAAACTTGTAAGGGCTTGTATGGTGCCAGAGTTGGTATCGGCTTATATGGTGAGTAAGTTGGAATTGCCTTGTATGGTGCCAAAGTTGGTAAGGGTTTGTATGGTGCCAAAGTTGGTAAGGGTTTGTATGGTGCCAAAGTTGGTAAGGGTTTGTATGGTGCCAAAGTTGGTATTGGCTTCAAAAGTTGTGGTTCTGGCTGGTAAAGCGGCAAAACTATTTCTTCAGGTTGCGACAACAATGAGACTGGACCATCTGCGTAGCATGATGCAACAACGGCTAACAAGGTCAAACACAGTTCGAACTACAAAGAAATGAATGCAAAATTTATAAAAATTTGTTTGTATTTATAAACATGAAAATGAAAAAAAAATACTTTCATATTGATGGGATTTAATCCTTTCTCTTTGATTATTTTGTGTTACTTCTTAGATTGGAAGATGGATTTTGATGCTGTGTAGTACGTTGCATTGTTCTTTTATACCTTAATTTCTAAATTTCACCCAATTTGAATTGATATCACATAAATTCTAACGCCGCCGCCGCCTTTGACAAATTAACCAATTTAGAATTTTATTGAACCACTTCTTTTATGAAATGCAAGATATTTTGATTTTGAAACAAGTTGCAAAATAATAATAACAAACAAATCCCAGTTTTTCATAAAAAAAAACATTTTAATTGATGAATCTATTTAGGTTAAAGTGGGTTTTGTGATTAGAATAGGTATTGCATACAAATTTATTTTATTTTCGTTTTTGTTAATTATTATGTGTTAAAAAAGACAAAGTGACTGGTCGAAATTGAAGGTGTGTACTGGATCATCAAAACACTTTTAATAAACAGCAAAGACCAGTTTAAGATACATTTTTATAAATAAATTTGCAAATCTAGACTTAATTTATCCAGCAGTATCATATATTTTTTATTACTAATAGGAACTTAACATTTACAACTGACTCAGCAGTCGGTACCATCAACTAAACGTTCTCATAATTTTCTATCTAATAAAGCTAGTTAAATTCACCTTTTGACCGATTTAATAGATTTTATTTCTTATTAATAATAATAAACGAAAAAAATTGATTTTTTTATCTTTTACGACTTTTTATTCGATTATTATATTTAGTAATATTTAAAAGCTATAGGACACCTCAGTTAAATAAAATAAAGGGCACGACTGGGTTGCAAGAACTTGCTCTTGTGACCAGTTACCTTCGTTTTAACTACTGGGAAATTCGTTTGTTCAGTTTTTTTTGAAAAAAAAATTTCTGTATGTATTTAATTAAAAAAAAAAAAATTAAAAAAAATTAAAATGTAGGTATACAATGTTTATTAAGCATAGCAGAACTAACTGAATAACGAATTTCATCAGCATCAGTGAGTATTATGTTTAGAAGATAATAGAAATAAAAATTCGAATCTTTGGGAAGTACCTATACTGAAAGTTTATTTCAAAATATTCAGCCCTATCGAGGAATCTGTTCGGAACCGAAAATTCTCCGACTCATACAAATCCTTTTTTAAAGTTTTCAAAAATGTCGGAAAAAACCAGTTCCATTAAAATGTGCGTTGGGAAAAATATTTCCTGCAAAAATTCTGTAATCAGTATAAAATCGGAGAATTTTCCGTTCAGAACGGATACCTCGATATGGCTGATTGGCCCCTATTAATTGTGATTGTCGATTGCTGATTGACAAACGATAACAAGCGAACGGCATTGCGAGTTACGATTATGAACGACAGTCGGCAGTTTTGCGATCCATTTTCGTGATCGTTGTCGTATTGCTTGTGGTAAAACAATTATTTGTGGACAACTTAGGGTTATTTTGTTTATAAAAAAATGTTTGCTGATAAACACAAAAATGCTTTTTATAATAATAATGTAGGGACATAAAACTTTTTTGAAACTACAAAATTATTGATTCTTGAAAAACAATTCAGATTCCAATGAATTTGTACCAGGAAGTAAAAGATTGTCTAGTGAAAATGAAAGTTAATTTTTGTCTCTGTTTTTTTTTTATAGTTTCTAACATTGCACTTGCATTGCATCTTCAGACTCAGAATAACTAAACCATACATCGAATGTATTAATTTTCATTTTACTATTTTTGTACGAAAATAAAATATTTTATTGAAGTTCTTCGGTAAAACAAACAAAACACAATCTGAACCAAATCACTTCTGTCAAACGTTTATAACACAGCTCAAGAAAAAAAAACGGTTTTATGGGAGGTACCATTAATAGCCTTGCAAACAAAAACCAATCTCTAATTTTGTATAAGAAAATTGTTTGAGCAGTTTTTAAGAAAATTAAACTTAACTGTTACATATATGGCCGTTAGTTTTTGACCTGAAAAAAAATAAATTTTTCCTCTAACGAATGGTCTATAAACCCTACAAACCAAATTTGAAGCAAATGGGTTCAGCAATTTTGGCTGTAGACTGCCAGACAGACAGACAGAATTTTCAGACCAACTTTTTTCGACTTCGCTATCATCTGTAATGTCATATGTTTGATTATTATTTCAAAACTTTTTTTTTGTAATAATAAAAAATATTCCTTTTTGTAAATTCAATTCTTGTTGAATTTTGTAGTGCCCCGTGGCGTAGTGGTTAGTGTGACGGACTATCACGCTGGAGGTCTGGGTTCGAGCCCAGCTTCGAGAACACCTTGTTTTTTCAGGGACACTGCCTCTTGCGAGGTCACTACCTCTCAAATTCTCCAAGAGTATCATTGTCATGAAAAGTGCATCTCACCTTAGTCTTTCGGATTCGACGTTAAATTGTAGGTTCCCTTCAATCCTGTAACTAGTAACGCACACAAAAGGATTGGTTGAGTTGTAATAAGTCACTAGGCCTCGGTTCGCCGGAGCTGTCGGTGCCACTAATTATTATGATTATAAATTCAATTCTTTATTCAAAAAAAAGTGTTGCAAATTTGTAGTTCTACAATACGGCGTATTTACTTTTTTATTAAACAAAAATATATTTTTTTGATTAAAATCGATATCAAAAAAACCCTATTTTTGTAATTTTCGACATTACAAAATTACCTAACAAAATAATTTTTCCAAAAGCGAAGCATTATTTGGTGACAAGAAAGATTTTGTTTTTAATCTTAAAAATCTCTATGGAAGGTATTGGCATCGAAAACTAATATAATTATTATTTTAAAGCAATTTTCTTTTTCCTTGTTTTTTTGCGGATTTTCATAAGTGGAAAATAAGCAAGAGTTTTCTTCATCATACGAAAAATCTCGGTATTTAAAATATTTTAAATCCTTTTTCGTTTATTGATTTATTTTAATTAGAAAAATATAAAATAATATTTCTTATAAACCTTTAGGCAACAAATTAGGCTGACCATGGAACGTATGCACCATCTTGTGGGGAACTTGAAAGACTTGGCTTGCTGATGATATTCCTAGGTGGGGTGGTAACAACCTTGATTGGTGCATACGTTGGTTTGGCCTTTACAACTATAACTGGTATTGGCTTGTACGGTGCTAAAGTCGATTTTGGTTTGTATGGTGCCAATGTTGGTGGCTTGTATGGTGCCAAAGTTGGTTTTGGCTTATATGGTGTTAAAGTTGGTATTGCCTTGTATGGTGCCAAAGTTGGTGGCTTATATGGTGCCAAAGTAGGTTTTGGCTTATAAGCGGACAAAGTTGGAATCGCCTTGTATGGTGTCAAAGTTGGTTTTGGCTTGTATGATGCGTAAGTTGGTTTTGGCTGATAAGCTGGCAGGATTACTGGTCTAGACTCTGAAGCGAAGGGTTCAATAGGTGCAACTGATTCATCAGCTGCGACTGATTCAACAGCTACGTCAGACTCAGCTGTATCTGGTTCAATAGCTGATTCTGGTTCTTCCGCTGCATGGACAACAACAACGGCCAACAAGACCAAACAAAAGGCGAGCTACATTAAAATAAACAATGACAAATTAAAAGAAATCGCTACACAATCGAATGAAAAATAAATTATCAAAACTTACTTTCATATTAATATTATTTTTTTAATATTTGTGGTGACTTCTAAGATATAAAGGTAACTTCTGTTGCTGCATTGTACATTGTTTTGCTCTTTTATAGCAGTTTTTTTTTAAATTTCATCTAGCTTCATAAACAAAATTAAAAATTAATTGCACATATATTCTGAAATGCAAAACTTTTTATTTCAAAACAAGTTATTTATAGCTAAACAAATTTTAAATAACAAACATCTGCTGATGCTAAATTTATTATTTTAGGGATCTACATAATTATAAATATTCTGGTTAAGTTTTTTTTTTATTCATTTTGAAATTATATCTAAAATATTAATAAATAAAAGGCACGACTTGGTCACACAAACTTGCTCTTTCCTTGTAGCAAGTTCTCTATAGCTAAAAGCATTAATAAAAACAAAATGAATAAATCATAAAGAGGAAATATGAAAAAAGAAATCGATTTTTTAATAAAATGTTCTTAAAATTAAACAATCAAAATATAATGCAGACAAATACTTTAGATAAGTAGTTATATAGAATAAGTTTCCGAATTTACAAAACAAAATCAAAAATTTAATTTAAGTGAACTTTTGATAGGGATACCTAAACATTTTCTTATATAATTATAAAGCCAAATTCGATTGAGCCATTCAAAATAAAATTAAACAAAAACAGTTCTGTTTGAAATTTGTTTTGACCAATTTAGATTGTAATTGTGGATTTTGGATGAAATCTTATTCTTCCTTCGGCTTATTTGGTCATTACAATGAAACAAAGTTTACATTGATTTTCCCAACGTTTCGACAGAGATTTCTGTCCTCTTCAGGGGATATTACTTTAAAACAGATTAACAAAAAAATATAAAATAAACAATCAAACTTTTAAAAAACTAAATAATTTAAAATTTAAATAATTCAATAAAAAACAATTAATTTAAATGAAAACAAAAAAAAAACAATTTTTAAATAAAGCACTTCGACTGACGAAATATTGTCGAAAAACAGTTCTGTATAATGATGTACCGTTTAATAAGCTTTATTTATAATCACCCTTATTGCGATAGTCGTTTTACTCAAACGCCTGGAAAACGACACAGCCCTAGAACGCCACTAAAACGACACGGCTCCTAAGAGTACTGCTGAGGTTTTTGTAAAATTTAAATGTCAGGATTATGTTCGTTGGTCACTTATTTTACAATTATTTCCATTTAGCTTTAAAAAAAAAAACAGACTTCCGTTCTAGAGCAGTGTCGTTTTACAGGCGTTTTAGTAAAACGACTATCGCAATAAGGGTGATTAGTTTCAGTCCTAGAACAAAAATTCTAAAAGCCCCGTGAATGTCACCATATAGGCCCTAGATACCAAATTTAAAAGCATATCGGCTCAAGCGTTTAGGCTGCAGGTGCGAATGACAGACAGACTGACTGACAGACGAACACACATACTGAATTTCAAGAGCAATTTTTTCGACTTCATCATAATGTTTAAACCTATAGTCGTAAGTAAAAATTGGAGCGTTTTTTTTAATCTATTCTTTTTTAATAAATTTTTTAAAAGTGCTTTTTCAAAAACATACCAAATTTAAAAGCATATCGGCTCAAGCGTTTAGGCTGCAGGTGCGAATGACAGACAGACTGACTGATAGACGAACACACAGACTGAATTTCAAGAGCATCGCTATCATCGTAATGTTTAAACCTATAGTCGTAAGTAAAAATTGGAGCGTTTTTTTTTTAATCTATTCTTTTTTAATAAATTTTTTGAAAGTGCTTTTTCAAAAACATATAAGTTTTCAGAACTATATTTATAACACAATGAAATCTCCTATAACGAACAACTTCCCCAAGCTGACTAATTCTTGAGGCCGTGGATATAGGATATAAATTCCATACATTTATGTTTCTTGTTAAGCACACAATGACCCGAAAGTTATTACTGCAAACGTTTGCTGCTAGCAATTTTCTCGAGTGGTGTAAACGCTCCTCAAAAATATTGTATTTAACAGTTTTGCTATTTAGTAAGTTCGTTATAGTAATGGACAAGAAAAATATCTTATTTTCATTCGAAAGTTTATTTTCATTGAAAAATGTGTTACGAATCTTTCAATATTTTATTGATAAACCCTTCTTTTTAAGTATGTATTCTTCTTCTTTTTTTTAAAGTTCTTCTTTGCAAGTTGGTTTTGGATTCAGAAGAAAGATTGTTTTCGGTAATGATTGTGAATGTCTATGGCTTGATTTGGTGATTGTTGTGGTTAACAAAAGAGTTTGAAGTGGGAGGTGTTGACGTTACTTCCGATGTTATTCCTGAGTAATTTTGATTCAAAATTACTTCTGGATAATACATGGAACGACGAGTATTCGGTCGGAACTCTGGTGTTGATTGATGAAACTTGGATCGGGTGGAATCATTCGTAGTTTGAGGTGTTGAAAACGAAGGCAAAGATACGCATTCATTATTTTTCTGGCAAGAAAATTCTCTTATTCGTTTGATTGTGTTAAGCATTTCACAACGAAAATCTAGTTTTTGGTCTTCTGTAAAATCTTTTATGGATGGTAGTATACTTTCAAAAAATAACCTATCTCCGATTTCTGACGCTGATACCCCAAATGGAAAGTTTGGCCTTTTAATTATATCTTTTAAACTCGACTCCACACAAGATTTTGTCCTTTTTAAACAATTTCGAATGATTGGGTTTTGTCGAATAGGTTTTTCATTAAAGTCCTCGAAATCTTCTTTTTCATATTCATCGTTGCCCTCTAAGCCGGACTCAGTTTTTAATTTTAAACCAATAGATCGCAAAAAAGATAACTGCTCTGTATATAGGTACTGTTTTGATGAATCGGCATCTTCTCCGAAGTTTTCTATTCTTTTTAAACTCTTAAAGTAGTTGCATTTCACTCTATTCCATTTACTTGTTAATTTTTTGCCTGAAAATAATAATGTGTTACATGTTACAGAAATAAGTTGTTTCTAGACAAACTTCATTTTTTATGGAACATTATTTAGGTACTTATTTCAACTTACATAATTCGTTTTTTTCCTCAGAGTCCTTATCATCAAATCCTTCACAAAAAACTCTACAGACTTGCATCCAAGCTTTCTTTTTCTTAGATCTGTCATGATAATGAGCATTTGTGTTTTTCCATAACTCAGGATGGCTTTTTATTTCTTCAATAAATATCTCTGGATCGATGTCATCGAAATTATCTGAGAGTCCGTTAAATTAATTAATTGTTTTACTTAAAAATAAATAAAAATGAATCTACACACCTTTATGTGTCGAATTTAACGAATGTTCAGTACTAGAAGATGGTTGTTGATCTGGTATCACTTTCATCTGATGCTTCGATGCCAAATGTGTATGCAATCCTTTGGTGGAACGATCAGTAGTTTTTAGTACAGCTTGACATATTTTACATTGTGCAACGCTTCCACCTATTGCAACTAAAAAATGACTCCAGATGGAAAGATTATTACCATCTTTTTTATGTTTGATAAATATAATGTCTTCCTCTGACATACTAAGGAGAAAAGAAAAATAAATAAAAACGATGAAGATAGTAGGTTTATAATTATGTAATAATATTTTTAGGAATTTTATTATGATGCAATCAGCCAAAAATGATTTGTTTATACTAAAGTGTTCTTCCTTCTTTTCCGACGACTTTTATGATCTCGATTATCACCACAGAAATCTGTCTTTCGTTCCTTAAAATTGTACAAATATTTAAAATTCATATTTTTCGTGCATATTTTCGAAAAAGAAATAATATTTTCGAACAAATATAAAAAACGTTACTTTCATAGGTATGCACGCACAAGGACCGTTAAACTTTTTAATTCAGAATCAATAAATTGTCTTCGTTGGCCACAAGTAAGTGAATTTGAAAAGCTGCATATTCAATCATTGGAAAAAATTAAGGATTTTTAAAAATTAAATACATATATGTATAAAATGTTTAATGTAGGTAAGCAAATAACTGAGAACTTTGAGAAGTATGTCAATGTGTGTTCTATTAATTTATTGATTCATTTGATTTGATACATTATTTAACAATTCAATAAATATTAAAGCTATGGCTATTGCCGTCAGAATGATAATGATATGGGCCCTATTTAGCAAAATATACACATTGTTCAGTTAAAAAATATGTATAAAAAGCATAAATAAAATTAATGACACGGTCCAGGAATATTGTGCTAGATTTTCAAACTACCTACCCGAAAAATTATAAGAGCTTGGCACAACAGCAAAAAGCCATTAGCAAATCAGCAATGCAGACGAAGTTCGCATTATTCTGGAAGAACATTTATTCAAACAATTTTATCGGTTTATCAAGAACGGTACGTGTTAGATCTACTACTTTTTTCTATGTTTTTTCTGAAGTAACTATAAATAAAAGCTGCCAAACAAACCTATTTTAATTTTTCTACTTATCTGTAAACAACTACTTTCATGATACACTACATGAATACATCCCAATGAAAACTGTGTTTTGCTGTTTTCATATCCCAAATACATTTTGTAAATCGATTTTATTGAATTACCTGTTTTGTTTTACAAAAATAATATTTTACGATTAAAGTATTTAACTCTTATCTCTAAAAATCCACAAAATTAAATGCACTACTACACAAAACAAGAGCTGAACTTTCTTTCAACTTTTTGACATTTTGACGTTTAAAAAGGAGTGCGTTCTGGAATACTGATATATGTACCATAGATAAGAGAATTACTCAGATAAGTGACTGGAACCACCCTTCCAGAGAAAACTCGTAGATTTGTTTGCGAATTTTTCAACAAATTTGTTGAAATTTGATGAAAATTAAAAAGTTTAGAAAAAACACAAAGTTTATAAAGTGAAAAAGATAATAAATAGTTTAAAGAATATATTCAATTAAATTTCCAATTCATTTGTATTCGGAAGTGGAGGAAAATTTGCGTTGATGTTTACCACTACTATGAAACACATAAATCGAATTCGCTCGGTGTGCTTGTTCGCTTGTAATCCAGGATCGGAGAGCTCTTTGGGATTATCATTCGAAAACGACATAATAAATTGAAAGAGCGGACTCTTTTTGACTTTTTGTACATCGAAATTCTAAATGACATATGTATGTATATATACAGAGGTATATATAAAATGATTGAATCAATTTTTTGATAGTGTAAGGTTCGCTTTTGCTATTTTTAATAAGTTCTTTATAGGTCATTATAAAAAAAATAAATAAAAATATGATTTTCATTCGAAAATTTATTTTCACTCAAAACTTAAATTTCATTCTTAAAATTAAACATTTTAAAATATTCTATTGATAAATCTTTCTTTTTAAGTATGTATTTTTCCTCGTTTTTTTTTTTTGAAGTTCTACGAAAGTAAGTTGGGTTTGAATTCAGAAACAAGATTTCTTCGGAATGATTTTGAAAGTCTATGGTTTGAGTGGATGATTGTAGTCGTAGGTGTTGACGTTGCTTCCGAGGTTATTCCAGAGTAATTTTGATTTAAAATTACTTCTGGATAATACATGGAACCATGAGTATTCGGTCGATACTCTGGTGTTGATTGATGGCACTGGGATCGGGTAGAATCATTTGTAGATTGAGGTGTTGAAAACGAAGGTAAATTTACGACTGATGTAATTTGATGAGAAATTTCGTTTGTTGATATGCATTCATTATTTTGCTGGCAAGATTTTCTTAATCTTTTGATTGTGTTAAGCATTTCACAACGAAAATCTAGCTTTTGGTCTTCTGTAAAATCTTTTATGGATGGTAGAATACTTTCGAAAAATAGCCTATCTCCGTTTTCTGAAGCAGATACCTCAACTGGAGAGGGTATTGGCCTTTTAATAATATCATTTAAACTCGACTCCACACAAGATCTAGTTCTTTTTAAAGAACTTCGAATTATTGAGGATTGTCGAATAGGTTTTTCATTCAAGTCCTCGAAATCTTCTTTTTCATATTCATCGTTGCCCTCTAAGCTTGTTTCACTTTTTAATGTAGAACCAGTTGAATGTAAAAAAGATAACTGCTCTGCATATAGGTACTGTTTTGATAAGTCGGCAGTTTCTCCCAATTTGTCCATTTTTTTTAAACTCTGAAAGTAACTGGATTTCACTTTATTCCATTTAATTGTTAATTTTTTACCTGAAAATAATAATTTGTAACTTGTTATGGAGATAAGTTGTTTATAGATAAATTTTATTTTATATCGTACATATAACTTACAATTATTTCTACTTACATAACTCGTTTTTCTCCTCAGGGTCCTTATCATCGAATGCTTCGTAAAAAACTCTACAGACTTGTAACCAAGCTTTCCTTTTCTTAGATTTGTTATGATAATGAACATTTGTGTTTTTCCATAACTCAGGACGGCTTTTTATTTCTTCAATAAAAATCTCTGTATCGTTGTCATCGAAACTATCTGAGAGTCCGTTATAGTAATTAATTCTTTTAGTTAAAAATAAATATTGAATCTAATCACCTTTATGTGTCGAATTTAAAGAATATTCAGTACTAGAAGATGGTTGTTGATCTGGTATAATTTTAATCTGATGCTTCGTTGACAAATGTGTATGCAATCCTTTCGTGGAACCACCAGTCGTTTTTAGTACAGATTGACATATTTTACACTGTGCAATGTCTCCATCTATTGCAACTAAAAAACGACTCCAGATGGACAAATTATTACCATCTTTTTTGTGTTTGACAAATATAATGTCTTCCTCTGACATACTATGGAGAAAAGAACATTAAATGAAAACGATGAAGGTGGTAGGGACATATATGTAAAATAATATTTTTAAGAATTTTATTAAGTCAAATGAGATTTGTTTATACTAAAGTGTTCTCCTTCTTTTCTGACGACTTTTATGATCTCGATTATGAACACAAATTTTTCTTTCACTGCCCCACCAAGGGCCTTTGTAAAAATATTTAAAACGGGGTTAAGGTATTTTTATCTTTCAAAGTTGGCTACTTTAGGGCCAGTTGGACAATCGTGGTTCAAGGTGATTCAAATTTTTAAACCGCTGATTTCCATAGATAATCTGCCAAAATCGGTGGGTTAAAAATTTGAACCACAATTGTACAACTGGTTCTTAAATTAATTTTAGTTTAAGATGCAGGTAAGTATGTGATTATATGTATATAAATACATGTAACACCCTCACAGCAGAGCAGAAATCGAAAGAGCAGAAACTTTTTTATTTTATTATTATTCTATTGGATGCCACATAGAATATATAACGGTACAAAATCTATGATGATACAAAAAAAAATGGTCACCAGTAGCCAAAAACTGTAATGTGAGAAGCAACCGATCTGATGCGTCAAATCCAAATAAATGAACGAATTGACTGGCGGACATACGAACAAAACCACGATTTAGCTCTGTACGTAGTTCTAACAATAATTTTGCACAAATATTTATATATTGATATTTAACAACTTTTTATTTCACTGCAAAAGTTCCACAACAATAATCAATAGAAGATTGATAAAATTTTTGCAAATGTGCAAATGAAAACAAGTGCAAGTGATTTGCAACATTTGCACACTCATTTGCAAGCAAGTCATTTGCACGCCCGAACTGATATCATTGACGTCACGTGTGCAAGCATTTGCAACTTTTGCAAATCGTCTGAACATAGCATTAGAATTTCTATTTTTATCAATGTTTTGACAGACTATAAATAAAAGTTGCTAAGCAAACCTATTATTTTAAATTTTTCTCGTAAACAAAAACTTTCTTGATATTCACTACATACAAATAAAAACTAAGTTTGCTTTGTATTTCTGTACGACCGAACTGATATCATTGACGTCACGTGTGCAAACATTTGCAACTTTTGCAAATCGTCTGAACATAGCATTAGAATTTCTATTTTTATCAATGTTTTGACAGACTATAAATAAAAGTTGCTAAGCAAACCTATTATTTTAAATTTTTCTCGTAAACAAAAACTTTCTTGATATTCACTACATACAAATAAAAACTAAGTTTGCTTATCCGAACACATTTTGTGAATCGATTTTATTGATTTACCTGTTTTGTTTTACAATAATAATATGCTACAGTTTAAGTATTTAAGACTTATATCCCCAAAAATCTACAAATGAAATGCACTACTTAAACTTCAACCAAGAGATAAATTTTCTTTTAACTTTTTGACATATTTGACGTTTAAGGGAATGTGTTCCAGGATACAGAAATACAAAGGAAAAGCGACGTTGAACCATAGACAAGCGAATTAACTAGATGCAGGGCCAGGCCTGAGGATGGAAACTCGAAAGAGCAGAAACCTTTTTATTTTACTATTATTCTATTGGATACCACAAAAGCTAAGGTTTCTAACAGCCTTATTAATAAAAAAATTAATTGTAATTTTAAGTCTTATTTCTGAGTTAACTAATCCATGGATTAAACATCTTTGACACTCAACGTCAAATAGTCAATTATTCACTGTTCCAGTTGGTTTCAGAACATTAGTAATACATGGAGTACATGGATTAGTTTTCTTGAAAGTTCGACTTAAAATCACAGTTTATTTTTTATTAATATGGCAGTAAGTTTTTGAAGGTTCAACAATCTTTCATAAATCTTGTAATTTTTGTCTAAAGATTCCATTCTAATTTGAATTAAAACAGTTGCCTAAAAAAAAAATAGTGAATTTTACCATCTTGTCAAGAGAAAAAGTGACAGCTCGGAAGACAGATTGAAATATGTATCGCCTTTTTTTCAAACTGTCAAACTCAAAATTTTATAAAAGTATTTTGTAAATAATCCCTTTTTTTCCTGTGAAATTTGAGATTTTCGTGACTTAAAAGGTACTAAACATGTTTTCAATCAACTTGTCAACAAAATTTAAAAAAAAATGTCAGCTGTCATCTATAGAAAAAATGGAAAAAGGCCAACATTTTACCCCGTTTCAACGCACACGACACTCTTTTTGTCTACAAAGCTTGTTTCCGTTCAGTTGAAACCTCCCAGTGAGGGTGATTTATGTGACTATATAATATAAATTATATAATATTATAAATTATTAATATAAATTATTTTTAATTGCAAAATGAGAACGGATATTGTATGAAAACTGGAACCCATAAACTGGTTCAATTAATACAATGATTTAACTCATATAATTTTCGGTTGGTCGCCCAGAATATATATATATATATAAAAAAAAAAACAAATATTACTCTACCAACATAATTTTATTGGTATAAGAAAAGAAATACCTACTTATGTTCCGCATATAAAAGAACATTTTAAGATTTTTAGTGTTTTAAACGCTCCTGCAAATATTCGCAAAAGTCCATACGGTACAGTATACCCGACTCACGGTTGTCTTTTGGCACAATCTCTTGCACTTGGTACACATTTGTCCATTTCCATAACTGACGACGTATGAAACAATTTTTGAACGAACTGAAAACATTTTTTTCTTTTGGCATACGATTGGGGAAGAATGATTCCTTGGTATCAATATTGTAATAATATACGGTCTTGTGTGTATTTGAGAAAGCCGTTACAAACTGGTGCATAAGCTCGTTCAAAACCATCATGCCACCGACTACATAAAACCGTTCAGCAGTATCATCGCCCGAACGAATTCGAATTCCCAAACGTTCGTGGCTATTATTTTTCATTTTGTAATAACGCATTTGTAGAAAAAAATTATTTAAATCACGCAGTGGAATAAGTTTCTTGCAGCGAATGGGTGCCATTTGGACATGATTACCATCGGGATTTGTAGCCTTTTTGTTTGGTTTATTGAGACTGCGTGCAAACTTATCACACAATTTGAGGCGCTCTTTAATTGGCAAGCGGGCTATATTCATGCCTCCCAGACAAATACCATCGATAATGTGCAAAGCCCGGACCATTATCCCTTTGCTTCCTTCGCCGATCTGCTCTTGAACAATCTCTCCGTATATCAGGGTTTTCGGTGACATTTCAAGGATACAATCACACGGCTCCCAACGTCCATTTGCAGACAACTTTGTGATATGTCCACGCCCACGACTTAAAAAGAAGGTCGCAGAATCACGGGCGTTATCCTCACTGCGTGACAAAGGCACAAAGTACCAATCCGGGACGTTACTGATTTTGTGGTAAAGTTTTTCCTTGCTGTCCAACCTATCAGCGGGGTTAGACATAAACGTTTTATCATTATGCCAGTCACAAGGTTGAAGCAGCTCCGTCAACAAAGCATCTGGACTTCTTACTTCTGGAGCTTGTCGCATCTTATCTGGTAAATTCCAGAGCTCTAAGCACTTACTGCGGTACTCTGCCTGACGTGGTTCTTTTAAGTCAGGATTGTTGAAATAGGCGGCAATTTTTATTAGTCCTACTATCTGATTATGGCCTAACCGATCGTTGCTTTCAGTGATGTAATCAACAAATGCTTTATCTTGAAAGAGAACATCAAGCGCTACTAGTTCCCTAACATCTGTCTCTGAATTCGGATTGTCCCACATCTCTTGGTTTATCTCTGAGAGATGTCGTCGCACTACTTCAGTGTTTGATTTTTTCCACTTGCAGATAAGATATCGCTCTGAGTTTGCTGGTCGACTTGTATTAGGCTTGCAGATGCTAATTTCTTCAAAGCACTTGAACATCAGATAAACGAGGCCTACACTGAATGGAGTGAACAAATCGAAGAGCTTGCACACAAAGTGACCCTTATCGCGAAGAATGCTTAGAGCTACCAGGCACTGGCACATGTACAACTGCTTAGACAGAATTTCTTGAATGTTTTCCTTGCCATCCACAGAGAATCCTCCGTCTGCCATAACAAAATGTACACCAGCTTGTTCTGTTCCTTTAAGAACATACTCTGCAAAAGACGTCTGGTTGGCTGGATTGAAGACATCTCCATCATTAGCTGTGCCATAGAAAGGGTCGAAAGTTTCTGGAGAGGCTGCGAAAAAGTTGTCCAACTTGAAATCATTCTGACCACGCAAAGTAAAACCAAATCCTTTAGCTTGCCAATTCTCTTTGTATAGCACATATTCAGTGAATCCTCCAGGACCTACAAACAGAAATACAACTCCTCATCTACTTAAGCGATCCTGAATCTTTACTCACCAGCACATATATCAGCAAAGTACAACAGATCATCTTCTTTTACTAAAGACATGCCGTCCTGATCTTTCGGTTTCGTGAACATGAAGTCACACAGCGAGTCTATGTTTGCCATCTTAACTGCTGCACGATTTTGGAAAATGGATCCACGAATAGTCTCAAACGGATTAGAGCGTGTACGAGCCCTCCTCATGTCGTTCCCATCAAGTTCGTCAAAAGCACTTTTAGAACTCAAAACATTTTTGAGAATTTGTGGATCGCAGAAATTTGTTTCATCGTCAATAATTTCTTTTTTCGGTCCATTTCGAACCCAATCTTTGAGGTCTGCCATTGTTAGAGAATCCAAGTCATTCGATTGGTTTCGAATCCAATCAACTCTCTCAGGGATTCGAATTTCCTCTAAATTCTCATGCCATTGTTCGGCTGCGCTTGAAATCTTTTCTAGTTTTAGGCCAAGACCACGACGACCATCTTGTCTGGCTGCTTCAACTGGTTCCAGTCTTCCTTGTCCTAACTTGCCAAGACCTTGATTAGTTTTGTAGCCCATATTAGCCATCATTTTAAAGGCGGTACTCGAATAGCTTTTGGACCATTCGCTTTTAACTTTTTTATGTGGTGGTTCATCTGGAACAGCTTCTTCGTCTGGGACAGGCTCGAATTGTTCTGAGGCGGTAGATTCGGATCCATCCGAATCTTCTTCGGACGACGATGACATATTTTGTTTCTTTCCTTTTGTTATTTGTTTAAGTAAAAAGTTAACAATTCTATTGTTTATGTGAGCATAAAAAACAAACCTTATTGAATTTGAAATAAAAGTTTATCGATAATTGTTTATTTATACAAATTTTATTTTGTTATCAACAAAACAACACTTGATTTGTGAAATATATTTTTTTCAACATGCGAAAAAAAGAAGTGACATTCCAAATATTTTTTGTTGACTTGGAAAATGGAAAGAAAGACTGGAAAGTAGGTTCGTTTGGTGTTGATTAATTACGTTTAATTTATTAAGGATAAGACTACATCACACAGGTCATCAACTTGTAGTCCTCCGTCTCCTCCCGTAGAAAAAAAAAATTACACGTGCTTTTCTATACATGAATACGTGTGAACAGCAAAATGCAAAATTGTAAGAATGTATGGTCTAGCCAAATTTGACATTCCCATTTGAAATGCACGGGCACGCATACAGAGTTAAATCTCTGCAGTTTTGAAAGTTTGTTGGCAAAAGTGGGTGGAGCCTCCTGAATTGATGTTCTATTTATTTATTATTCTATGCTACATCATTACGTTTTTGTACAATTTTTAAACGGTGGCTCCACGAGCAAGAATTCATATATTACCATCTGTCACTTTTCATAGAAAGAAAATTCGATAGAATCCTATAAAATGTAAGGTGGGCATTTGATAGCTTACTATTTCAGTCTAATTAAACAGAAAACAGAAAAGTCAATATGAAAATGACAACTCATATCTCTAGCATACACGGTGTCTCCACGAGCAATTTAATAACAAATTTTATACGTGCATTGTAACACGGTGTCTCCACGATCTAGATTTCGTAGAATGCAAGATAGCGTTCTATTAAAAATTGCCTATGGAGACCGCAAATAGTATTCTATGAAAAATTTCTTGCAATACATTGCTCAGCTCATAGCATGCTATAGATAGTATTCTATGAGCTGTCATTTTCATATTGACTTTTCTGTTATCTTTGTATTTGGACTGAAATAGTAAGCTATCAAATGCCCACCATACATTTTATAGCATTCTATCAATCGTTATTTCTATGGAAAGTGACAGATCGTAATCTATGAAATCTTGCTCGTCGAGACACCGTGTAACAAGCTGTCTTCACTAGCGATAAGTCGAGGGCAAGCTATAAACCAGAGTATCGCTTGTGCAGACCAATATAGCAGCTTTTTTTTCATAACATGATATGCACTGATCTCTATATATGTACTGATCTTTATATATGTAGATAAAGAGATCAGCGATGCTATGGGGACTAACTACAGCGGTAATAGGCATGATTATTTATGCCTCTTACTGTTATCGTTCACCGCTTACAAAAGCTGCGGTTTTCTTTGTCGAGTCGTTTTTCACTACACACGACAACGGTAAAGAATACGCAAGAGAACATAATGTGCACATGGTAGGTAAGCTTTGAACTTCAGTATAAAATGTTTTTTTTTTTTCAAGTATCCATGTTATACAAACAAAATTTTAAGATGTTTTCAAATCTTTTATTTTTTTTTTAACTCAGTCAATATCCCCCAAAAGAAAATAATTTTATAATAATAATGATTGGCCCAGACCATAATTAAATCAAACTTGATTTCTTTTTTCTATAAATAAAACCTACATAGGCTAGAAAGCCTTTATTTATTATTGTTAAACCAAACAAATTTTGTATAACTTTATGTAGAAAATTGTGTAAATAAATGTGATTAAAGTCCATTTAGCGTTTAACGTCTTAACACACTTTCAGAACGTTTTTATATGTGTGTGGGGGTTTTAAATGCTTAAGCCTGACTGCCTGAGGTAGATATCAGATGATAGGCTTCGTTTATGTTCTTGGTGGATTTTTTATGAATTCGCTGTACTTAAAATAATTCTAGTATTTTATATAAATTATTCTTAAAATTTCAAAGATTTCGCAATTAAGGCTGCCGTGGCTTGTGTTTTATTGCCATTTTGCTTGCGTAATTCTGCTATGACATCATCACGTTTAAAACCCAATTTTACAAGGTCATTGACATCAGCTTCGGTAAATTTCTCATCATAGGTTTTCGATTTAGAAGGCCGCGAGGTAGATGGTGAATCTAATTATGAAATATTAAAAAAAAAACTCAAAAACAATATGTATGAAGTAACATACCTGTGTCCATCTTACTGGCTTCAATAGCTTTGCGAATTGCATCATCTTCTGCACTTCGTTTAGATTCTTCTACGACACTCATTTCTTCGTCTGTACCACCAGAAAGTCGAGCACAATCTGGCAGTTCATTTTCAGGCAAGAATTGGGTTTCAGTTCCCGTGGTTCCTATGCGTAACACATTTCTTTGAAGATCGATGTTCATCTAAAAAGAACATTATATCCCAGGTTAAGATTTAAAAAGATGTAAACGTTTTCTGATTTGATGTTAGTGTCTCTCAAGGAAAATTATAATAATGAATATAAGATCTGTAGAAAAGGTCTCCTATAATTATGATTCTATGTTATTCTGCCACGATTTATTGAAGTACTTTATTTGTAACTTATCACTCATCAACAGAAAAGTTCAAAGAGACTGTAATGGAAAACTTGCCTAAAAAGTTTTTTTGTTTTGTCTATGCATAAGTTTTGGTTTTCTACTTCTAGAAAAGTTATTAGGCTCGCCATTCAAATTTAAACGAATTTTTAGTAGATCGGATCAAATATTGTAAATCTTGCAATACTAGTTGTGTTCGTTGAATTTCCATGGTCAACCCAGGTTTTCTTGACAGCCGCAAGAGCTGTCAAACAAACCTGGGTTTTTCGGTTCTCAAAAAAACGTACAAGGGTAGGTTTTGTGTTGTTGACAAAAAGGAAGAAACAAAAAATATTTGTTTCCGAAATTAAAACTTGAAATTTGTTGCTTTTGGTACATTCTTAAACATAAAACAATTACATTTTGTTTTATTTGTATGTTTTCTGTTTATTTTTATTAAAATAAATTTATAATTTCTTTTCTTTGCATTGCAGAAGCAAAATAAAATATTCAGTTGTAAACATATTATGTTTGACAACACACATGTCAATTTGTTTACCTCAACTCGCCCCCGCAAAATACCGAGATCTACTTCAGGGCGAGTTGAAGGCGACCCCAGGTCTCAAAAAAACAGAGAATTTGTTAAAAAGGGCGAGTTGAGGTTATTCCAAAAAACACTATGGAGCGACTTCAGGGCGACCCAAGGGCTCAACGAACACAACTATTATAAATAGGTATAAGAACTCACCTGGTGACGTTTTAACATGTCCAATCCCAAAAGCATATCCATCGGTTGCTGTTCCAACACAGAGAAACTAGATGTCAGATGGTCATTTTCAATTTGCATTTGAACCATGTGAATGCGTCCAATGATCCGTTGTGTGCCCACTCCTTTTGCAATTCCATTCCATCTGCAAAAAAACAACAAACAAAAATCAAAAAAATGTTGTCACCCCCTCCGGCGGCTGTTGCTACTAACCTGGTATCAATTAATCGATTAATATGGCATTTTTCCGCACAAGAAGCACTCATGATAGTTGTCTGTGCCCCAGAATCGATAAATGCTTTAACAGGTATACCATTCACTTTGCAATTGATGTACCTAAAGAAAATATAAATTATTTCCATTACCTTATAAGGACATACCGGTGTACGATATGTTGCGTTGCAAATAAACTTACAGCATTGTCACTGTACCAAAAATCTCAGGGTTATATTCGATTGCAGCAGCCATATTATCTTGAATATTCTTTTGTTTTATCTCTTCGGCAATCATACGTTGTGCTTCAGTATCAAAGGGGTCAGCTTGCAACATACGTAAGCGTTGCATTTCTCTTTCTTTTTTCTCTTCGATTTGTTCACGCAAAACTTTTGCAAACGCATCCAAATTACCTGAAAGCAAAGCATCTGCTAGTCGTGGATTGTTTTGCTTTAATAGTGACAAATGTTCTGGACTTGTGAGAAACATTTGCCTTACACTTGCGGGATCTTCGTCTTCGCCGACGGTTACTTCTTTTGGCTGGACATGTGATGATGTACCAGGGACGTGTATGCCACTAAAATCAAGTGAACTCAATGGCGATAGAGCACCAGTGCCTGTAAAGCAATAAGATATCTTTATTTTTAATTTATAAATGAGCACAATGTATATTTATGTGTGATTTTAGTAGATGTTATTTTATAAAAAAAGATGTGTATGGAATTTCTAAATTTAAATAAGAATTCGCAATGTCGGTGTATTTTTTTTTAGACAATGATTTTAATGGTATTTCTAAAAAATTGTGCTTTGCTGAACATTGAAACATTACGAGCAATTTAAAATGACTATGACTACCTTTCTTTTAGGTGACTTAATCAATGAGTACTCTGGTGATAAAGTGTGTGCTAGGGAAAAGTATATGTCGTACAGTTAAGGGGCATAAAATGATGTACATGGAGGCTTGAATGGAGGATGGCTATCGAAGATATGTTAGTTGAGTAAGTTGAAGTAAGTCAGGCTCTCATTACGAATAGCGAATTGAACGTTTGACTCAAAGCAAACGTTTCGGAAATTCAAGATGTCTTAAAATTAGATACGCAACCTTCGATGTACGAATGGAAAAAATCGCCTTTTAAGAAACTTTAGTTTTTTGCTTTTAAACAAAATAAAGGGCCCTAAGTCAAATGATTGCTCTATTCGCCACAGCGAGTATCACACTATGAATTAATCTAGATAAAAATGCATTGCACCATAGCACTTACAGTAAGCCAATTTCGAAACTGATTCACCGAAAATTGTAAAATGCTTTAATTTTGTTGTACGAAGAAAAGCTTTTGCTAAAGATAACGATTTGAAAAAAAAAGTCATATTACCAATCATCGCAATTAAAAATTAACACAGTTAGGTAATTTTTTGTATATAAGTATCCATATCGCCTCTGATACTAAACTCATCTTAATCACTTTAATAATAACTATATTTGCTCATCTTCGACATAGTTAATGTTTTTAAAGGTTTTATCTTGCTGGAGATCATAATTAAAACTCACACGGGAACCAATTTTGTCATCGTTTATGTACATTGCACAATATGTTTTGTTGTTTATTTAGCGCATTAACTTTTTTTAAAATCATTTATGAAATTTCTAATGTAAGTCTTTCAATGAATTTAATTTATTTTACAGCTACAGATGAGTAAAACAAAGTAAAAAGCTAACGGTATTTATTATTTTTGCGGAAGAGTTACTTGGTAGCGTCTTGACGGGAAAAGATACGTTTTTGCTTATATCAACCACTTTTTTAAGAACATCTTAAAGGAAGAAGGGATTGCAAGGTAAAACCGAGAGAAGCGATTACCCAACAACACCTTCTCTTGGTGACAGAATTTTTTATGAAGACGAGGAAGAGAAGCAAAAAACAGAGACGTCTGTAAGAATCTTCTTCTTCTTTTCGGACGATGCTATGATCTCGATTGGGACCACAACTTTCCCACTTCTGCACGGGTTGACCTATGTGTTTGTGTTAAATGTTTGAGGTCAACTGAATGCTGGTGTCACTGCATTTGTTTTTTTTTTCAGGAATTCTTGGGTCTGCATCTCTTTAGCGGTTTAATCAGCTTAGGGGGCATTTTACCGTCGCGGAAGATCTAAGCACATCATACACCCTAACATTACACGATGATTGATGTCGTCATCACAAGACGCTTTTCTTTATTGAACATATGTAAACACAATATATTTAAAATTTTCGCCTTTGACGTTATTTCGTTCAAATAAATGACCGGAACAGGTCTGGGAGGATCAGAAAATGGGCAGACATTCTGTTTTTTCTGCGCTTATGTATATATGATCATCATATCCCTCCAAATCGTCTACCTATCATCAAGTGCTATTTGCAATAATGAATCATATTGAATTATGATGGCTCCGTCGGCGTCGTACCAGCAAAGAACAAATGAGTCACTGTCGAGTCTCAATTAATTTTCAATAATATAGTCAAGAACTGTAATAAAGAGTAAACGACTCAAGATGCTTCAAGCTGATGTTTCCGTTAAGCGGTTATTGGATTGCCGCCTGCTAAAAATAATGCGGCTATCTGATGACCAGTGCTTGGTTGTACAGGTAAATCAGAGTGTAGGAATCCGAATAGGAAAACATCCCGATTTCTCAACCGATTTGCATGCTGTGTTTGTTTATTTTGAAAAAGCATTGGATAGACAATAACGCGCTCAGATTATATGGGATTGCCCTAAGGCAACGAGGAGTTTCAGAAATCTACGTACTTTTGACAAAGACACCACCATTTAGTTGGCCTTAGATATATTGAAGTATAAGTCTTTCTTTTGGAGTTTTCTGACCTATTGGGGATACGAAATTTATACATATACCTAACCTACAGTAGTACGTAACATGTAGTTACCTATATACTTTTATACTTAGAAATATTCATAAATTTTGTTGTACCTACTTATTTTTCTAAATAATGATCTGTTATAAATTAAGTTTATAATTACCTAAAACACGTCCACCACCAGATGCACCAGCAGAAGTATTTATATTTAAACTTATGCGCTGGAGTACCACGCAATCACCGTCACTCATACCGTAAGACTTAAGAGACTTTTTATCATCCATCAATGGTTGTCCGTTGAAAAGCACAAGAATCTGTGGACTAGGAACTCTGGATTCTACTTCACAAAATGCCTTGAAGTTCTCCAGTTCCAGATCTTCAGAAACATCAAGCACAAAGATTTCATCGGTCAAAGTAGTAACCGTGATTTTCATGATTGTATTTTTATTATCAGAGCACACTTGGGTTTAACAAAAAAAAGAAATCGTTATAAATAATACAATTGTACTTTGAACTAGACGCAAGTCCACTTGAAAAAAATATTAATGCAATAGATATTGTTATAAACGCGGTATTAACAATTAAAACGCACACAGCAGTCAGCAGTCAGCAGAGAAGCTATTGGACGACTGTGCTTTTTTTAGTTATTCTTTTTCTTCCAAGTGGTCTGTTCTTCTTCTTTGTTATTGCAACGAAGGTGTGGAGGTGGCGATTGTTCGTCTCAAATGCGATATTTTTTTATTTTTGTCAAAAATAGCTCGGTTTTTTTTTATTCAAAACAAAATATTCCGATTTTCGTGTACATATATTTCCAAATATATCTTCAAAACACTGGAACTGAATTTGATAAGAATTTTACCAATAAACAAAGACCAAATGGCAAGGCACTGTGAATATCCGGTTGTTTTTTTTTTTCTTTTATTGATTTAAATTGTATATCTAGTTATGATGTCTTTTGGGGAATTTATGATTCCAAATTTGTTGAAAATGAATTCAAGGAATTAATTTATAAAAATATTTGTGAGAAATTTTAAATGCATTAATAAACGATTGAGAAAACACGCAGAGAAACTTGAAATTTTAAAACTGGGTTCACGATCCTGCGAGCAAAAATGTTGTTGACGCTAACATCACTATTGTGAATAGATCTTATTGCGGCGAATATTAAATGTCAAAAAATTTAAAGCGCGAAACAGATTAAGCCAGCAGCAGCACCAGCGGCCTCCATTATTTTAGAACCAATGTTTTTTCAATTGCTCAACACAGATTTAACAGTACGATTCGCCTCCTTGTGAGAAGTTACAAGTCACAAGCCCTTGTGACTTTTCATTGTGAGGATTGTTGTGACTCGATAACATTTATCAAATTCTCCCCCAATCCTCACAAGAAAAGTCACAAGGTAAAAAACAATTGAAATTTGTGAGCTGTGACCTGCTCTGCAGCAGATCACAATTTGGATTGTTTTTATGACTCTCACAAGTTGTGACTATAAGGAAGAACCTGACTGTAAGTTGGCCGGCGGGATAAATGGCAAAGGCCGATTTTTCTCCGTGGAATTACTATAGAATATAAATACAATGGTTAAACCTTTGCAATTTTAAAAGTTTGTAGGCAAAAGTCGGTGGAGCCTCTTGAGATGATGTTTTATTTATTTATTATTCTATATGACAAAATTGATGCGAAATTGACAAACACGATATATGAATTTAACTGTATCAAAACGTAAACATTTATAATTCTTTTTAACTTTGTCTGTGAACTTTCAAATAATTCTTTGCTGCAAAGTTCAGTATTATTATTCAAAGAACAACACTGAAAATGACGAGTTTTATTTTTCCATAGTTGTGTATTTCGTTAAATAATCAAACCTAAAAATAAAAAAGAAAATATTTTTAGCATTTTGACAGAATTTGTTGCAGAGCTGTCAATGCATACTACACAATACACATGGTGTGTGTCACCCTCGATGGTATTGGCAATACCATGGTAGCAATACCTTGGAAAGAGACGGTTATGTAGAAGTAGAAGAACAATAATGCGATACAAAAAGAAATATATAGCAATACATTTGCAAAAACCAATTGCTTGGTCTGTTTTGTTTTGACATTCTTAAGTCTGAAAAAGTCCCAAGCCAGTTCACAAATGTCGACACTAGATGGCCGTAAGGGAAATTTATTAGTGGTACGATTCGAGAAAGTGTTGACAAAGGAGGTGAAAGCTGTGAGGACAGTCAAAGACTGATTTGATTCTTTCTATTCTCTGGCTTTTATTTGTTAAGTTCTTTATATTTGCTTCATAATGTTTGTTTTTTTCGCTTGCGTATTTGTTTCAAATAACAATTTAAATGTGTAAGCCCTTTCGGATTATCTGATGACAGACGTCATGGGAGATGTCCAAATTATTTGAAGGCACAACAGAGCAACAACAAAATCATTAACCTATATTCCGGCAACACAAAATCAAAAAATAAATAAAATTCCTTACTTCGATCGAAAAAAGGGTAAACAAAGTGCAAGTAAAAGTGCAAATGTGCGACGGATTCAATTGCGCTTTATGCTTAAATTTACCCAATTCGCCGGAAATATGTCACCTGTCAGTTCATTTAAATTTTAGTACAAAAAATTCATCTATTAGTACCACCACCGCAAGTCTAAAAAATTGAAGATGGCTTCCTGCAAAAAGTGAAAAGTTTCGTGCGTACTTCAAGCAATTTTCTTTGCAAAAATTTACCCCATATTTCTCGATTTCTATTTGAAAATATTGTTAAAATATAATCTCTAATCAATAGGCCATACAATTCTTAACATTTTATTTCACAAAAAGTATTATAAAATCGTCTAATTTAATTCGAAATATAAATTTTATTTATGTGCTAATCAATCGTTGTCGGTGTGACACTTTTTCGAGACGTAATTTCACAATCGTTGAAAAAAAAACTCAAATTACAAAAAAAAAAA
Organism: Baccha elongata; assembly: GCA_951217065.1. NCBI lineage: Eukaryota > Metazoa > Arthropoda > Insecta > Diptera > Syrphidae > Baccha > Baccha elongata. Next base: position 19,941,257 of record OX578272.1, on the reverse strand, counting down.
CTGAATTTTCTTCCCAAATTAATTTAAAATCGCCAAAATATTTCCACAACAAAATAACTATAATTATTTAAATTTAACTATGAGTAGTCAGCCAAGTCCAGCAAGCCTAAATCCTCAGGCTGAAACTGATAAGGTTTGTATTTTTATATTTTTGTAAATATTTTTTTTTTTTAATATATTTGTACATTTCTCTTGGACTGGAACTGGAAACCATTTTATTTAAAAATAAAATGCCCATGCCTTCGTAATTGGCTTTTTATTTGTTTTGCAATTTAGTCGTGTCTCATTGATAGCCTTGAGAAGCATCTCATGTTTTTGATGTGTTGTCAATATTTTTCTTGTTCAGAGCGTGTTATTTTTGTTGTTGCTTTGTATTTAAATTCTTTTCTTGTTCCTGAAACCTGAAGATACAAGATATCTAGATTAAAACCAGTAAAAAATAAAATAAAGCTGTTTCTTGTTGTTGTTGTTTATAATGTTCATTGTCTGTTTGTTGGACGATGTATCAAGTACCGGTGTTCATTTTTCTTCAGAGAGAAAGTTCCTGTTTGTAGCCCTAAATGCGCAGATGTTACTTTTTTATTATGTCAATTCATTTAAAGGATCTTAAAAAAACGGCTAAAATATGGTAGACCTTTTATTTTTATCTAAATTAGATTATATCTCAAATTGTTTTTTTAATTTTACTTTATGTGAGCAAACATACGGGATCTTAGGCTCAAGTTGATCTAAAATAACAGTATACAATTTTCGTACACAGCTTGCAGTAGTAAAATTAAAGTAGCGTGGCTATAATAGCATTGAATATATTTATTCTAAAAATTCAATAGAACAAACAAACAGTTAACAAGAAATTTAGAATTAGTCACGTCATGCTTGCATGTTTTATATGCTTCCGGGATCGAAAAGGTCATATCTATACGAAGCAGGAATACAAATAGAATTTTGAAACATTTAACCACTTAGTTTCCAGAATTTGATCGTCTTACCACAGTAGAAGTTTTATAAAACACAGTTTTTTTCACTTAGCCTAAAACTGAACATTGTTGCAAAAAAAGTGTTTTTGGTGGGGCATATATCTATCTGTCTGTGTCCTTTAAAAACTGAAAAAATCCAATTTAATGGAGATTTGTGTAGACTTAAAGGCTTCACTACTTTCTTCAGTTTGTGTTGATAGTTTTCTTAGCCCTTGGTTTGTTACGTTAAATAGGTTGCATGCTAATGCCTCGTCTTTCCCTTGACCTTTCTTAAAGTCTCCTATTTGGGGAGACCTCAGCCAAGGTTCTATTCTTCGGGCATATGTTTTTTATACTTTTAAGTTTGGTATCGCTTACCGCATTTCATTAAGGGCGGACGGAAATGTTGCCAAAGTTCAGGTTGAGTGGATTAGTTTGCATAGCCAGCGATATGTTGGCTTAGCTGTCATTAAATGTAGAATTAACCGCATCCGCCTTGTTGGATTTTCGGAACTAAAAGCTTTTTTCGTGGTCAAGAATTTACTTCGATGAACAACCACCATCCTAGAGAAAAACCGCAGTGTCGTTGTGGGTTAGTTAGTAGCGACATCCTCCTTTACTTTGAACTGTCGACCATGTATTGGTGAAAAAACTACGATTGCTCTATGTTTCATCGTAGTTGTCGCGTAAGTTTTTTCGCCGCGTCAATTTCTGGGCCCTTGCAATCTTTTACAGTTTGACGTTTTGTTTATTGTAATATTTCTCAATTTTGAAGATTTTTTCGTCAAAAAACAAAAAAAAAAATCGCTGGTCTCCTTTAGCGTAACGAAAAGCAAAGGTTTGTTATCTTTCGAGTCTTAATTTCTTTGAGAGTAACATTTATTCATTGCATTTGTGAACGACCACCTTTTTTCGTTCATTTCTTTCGCTCATTGCCACTTCACCATCATGGCCATAACTAACTCTTCCGCAGATGTTTCCTCGAATGCCAGTTGGTTTTGTTTTTACCGCTGCCAGTGTCCTCACACTCACACTGTTAAAAAACTTATAATTTTAAGCTAATACAGTAATGGCGTGATCAAAGTACACGGATACGAAAAATGAGTTACGCCATGTGCAGGCTATGCACGGAAAATTCGGTCTCTGCATTTAGATGTTCAATTGTATTGTTTAAAAATTAAACTATGTAGTTTGATTATGCCCGCATAATTGACCAAAAAAGAGATGATGGACGTTTTATTTCTGAAATAAAAAGCAAGAACAAAATGTTATATGAAAACGTAACCCGCATGAAAACGGACACTTTCGGCATTCACCGCTGACAGAACCAATGCATACGGGCAGAATTGTTGAGCAATTATTTCCGAAAAATACGTGAATGTTATATGAAAGCGTAACTCTGATAAAATAAATGAATACGTAAAAACAAACTTCTCATTTAATAACGTATGAACTCCCGCAATTGGTTGGTTGGGTTACTAACAAAATTATTCTACTGATATGGACGTCTAAAAATCAATAAAAGACTAATAGTGGTTTTAACTTTAGTGCAATTCTGTTACTTGGATAATCTGATAGTGAAAAACTAACCTTTAGATAAAGTACCTATAAATAGTTGTGCCTTGTTGTGCATTCAAATCCTGCCAAAGTTAATGTCAATTAAACACTTAAATGACAACAGTTGGATAGCATTCTTTTATTTTTGGAATTAAACAAACACCACAGCTAATGTCTCATTGGGAAATTAGAATGAAGAAAAAATACACACAGTTATTAATTATCTACATCTATCTCCTTTAACTTTTTTATTTATTTTTTAGGTATTTCAATGGATCAACGAACTAGCCCATCCAGAAACGCGTGAAACAGCTTTGTTGGAACTTAGTAAGAAACGTGAAACCGTAACAGATTTAGCACCAATGTTATGGCATAGTTTTGGTACAACAGCGGCCCTCCTTCAAGAGATTATAAATATTTATCCCTCAATTAATCCTGCCACTTTAACTGCACATCAATCTAATCGGGTATGCAATGCCCTTGCCTTGCTGCAATGTGTTGCATCACACCCGGACACACGAACTGTATTTCTGCAGGCACAGATACCTTTGTTCTTGTATCCGTTTCTACATACCACTTCCAAAACTCGACCATTTGAATATTTAAGATTAACAAGTTTGGGTGTAATTGGAGCTCTTGTTAAGGTAAGTTTTAATTAATAATATTGTTATTTGTAGGTATGTTATTAATTTAATAATTTTTCAGACTGATGAACAAGAAGTGATAACTTTCCTGTTAACAACTGAAATCATTCCTCTTTGCTTGCGAATAATGGAGTCAGGATCAGAGTTAAGCAAAACTGTGGCAACATTTATTTTGCAAAAAATTTTACTCGATGAAAGTGGTTTATCGTATATTTGTCAAACCTATGAAAGGTTTTCTCATGTTGCAATCATTTTGGTAAATAATAAATATATTTAGTATAAATTTAAATTTATAACTTAACATTTCCTTTTAAATTTTAGGGCAAAATGGTTATTCAACTTGCTAAGGAACCCTCTGCGCGATTACTTAAACATGTAGTTCGATGTTATTTGAGGCTGTCAGACAATCCAAGGTGAGTGGTTATATGTGTTTTTAAATTTCTCCATAGCATGTAGATCGTAAAGGGATTTATCTACTTTTACTCTAAGTTGTCAAGCAATGGCCAAAGCTATGCCAATCAACTCCTTATTCGTCTAGAGTTATATGATGAATGCATAAGCGAGCACATCGAGAGTGTTTTTTAAAGATTATGACTAAATTTTATATAGCAGTAGGTAATCATCAAAAATTATTACGTATAAGAAGAATGTCGTCTAACAATCAAACCAAAACGAAATGCATATTTTGGAGTAAATGATCAAGCAAGGGTATCGTATAAGCCATTAGCGTTCGTCGGTCGACTGCGCAGTTAAAAAAAAATGAATGTGCAGGTTACTGAGTTTGCGAAGTTCACAACCGATGAAACAAACAGATGAAACAATTTTGGAGTTTCAAGTTTGATGTGTAACTTCTGTTCGGCTGAGCTGCGGAAAAGCGGTGTGCCAACGGTTTTCGTTCAACAGTAGTAATTAAAAATCACAAAATTTCTTTTACCGTGGTCTGATTCTATTTATATTTATTTTTTCACTATAATGCAACTCAGCTCTGCCAAAGTTAACCACTATTGTCCATTTGTAACAAATTTAAACTACGTTCTGGTGTCATGTGAATAACTTTTGGACAGAGTCCACAGTGTCTCTCCTTTATACATATGAATAAATCGTGCTGTATTTTGTTCATGATACTATTCGTGACATGAAGGCTTCCTTGGATTTTCTTGATTCTATCAAGCTCTGTTACTACTTACACCATGGGAAACATATTTATGAAAGTTGTCTTCAAATTACCCTCAAACGTCTTGTACATTTTCGAGCATTGTGAACTGTATATAAACGCAAGTCAAACAAATGCAGAGTTAAGCCTTTATTTCAGCTTAGGGTTGACTTTACATTTCCATTATTTGTATGATGTTGAGGGAGGACGAACAAATTTTTTTTTTAATACGTTCAAATGACTATAAAAACTTTTGACTACATTTTGAATGAAATAGAACCCATCAATGAAACTCAAGAATTAAGAATCATTTTTATAGTATTTTGAACGTATGTCCCACAAACATTCCTTTTTTTCACTTCACTAATTAATAAATTGATGTCCATAACAATAAAATTAAATTGCGCTCTTCGCGGTAGTAAGCTTAAAAATCAAATGAGTTTTGATCTGCTAGCATACTAGCGCGGACTAGCTCGCACTCTCTTACTAGCTTTGTCTTTGACCGCTTTGTTAATTTTCCATACATTAGATATACTAGTGTATGGGCGCGGACTGGCGCACTCGCTTACTAGCGTCAGCCGTAACCCCAGCCTTACAAGATCTTTCGCTATTGAGAATAGATCCAAACCATTTAAACTTTTCAGACTTGAGAAGCATTGTTCCGTTCAAATAAGTATCCGGAATAAGTTGATTATTTTGATCAAGCTTTTTCACTCTTGCTGTTATGTAAAGCATCTAGATTTTAATTATCCAATATTGTAAAACTTATGAAGTGCTAGATGAACAACAAGCTGAGATTTTCCTTTCAGCTGACGCGTAATTCGGTTAAACTGGAAGTGTTCTCCACCACACATCCACCCTACTCTTAAGGAATGGTTGATGTCGTCATTACATGATGCTTCTTAGATGCAAGATGCTCAAAATGTTCGTATTTAGGAAGAACTGTTATATGCAATAAAGAGTCTAGAACAGGAATATGTGGATCAGAAACAACAGGCAGAATCAGTATTCCGTTTTGTTATGCTTATCCATTGCCCCTAAAACGTCCACTTATCAATCAAGTGCTCGATGCAAGGATTAAGAATCTTCACCTATGATGGCTCCATCAAAAAAGACACAATAATCTTTAAGAAAATAACTAAGAACTGTAATTAAAAGCAAAAACTCAAGACGATTTCTTGGTGTACACCAACTTTGACTATGAATGCGGTGACTTAACTCTCTCGTTCATATCTATATGATTATTTGTCTAAGGATTTACGGAATTCATCTCGTCTCTCGATTGCGTTTTCAAAATCATCTTCCAACACAATAGCCCCTATTGCGATTGTCGATTGCTCATTGATAATCGATAACAAGCGATCAACGATCGCTAAATTAAGAAATCGGTATTGCGAGTGCCGATCATGATCGATACTTGTAGATTTTGCGATCGCTTGTTGTCGACGCCATTTTCGTGATCGTTCGTTTGTACAAAAACTTATGGATATGGATTATACAATATGTACACAGAATAGATTATAATATGCATGTTGTATTTCTTTATGTGTGAGCCATCAATGCAGCCAATAACACCAGGGAATCCAAACATTTCAAAGAACTACAAAATCTTAATGCGGTACACAGTTGGGAACTGATGAATTTCGTATGGCAGCTCTTACTTTTTCATTAATTTAGGAAAGCAAGTCTCTAAAAGCTGGTTTAGTTAATCGAAAATAATTTTTAAAGCTATGAAAAAGGTAAAGGGATTGGAAGCATCTCTTATTTGCCTTCGCCTTCTGATAGTTTCTAAAAACGAACTTCTTGCGTTTTCCTCCTCAGATTCAGAAACACTCAAAACACCATTTCTGTTTTTACTTTTCGAATTTTGTACAAAAATATACTATTTTATTGAAAATCTTCTCTAAAACAAACAAAAATCAATCTGAAAAAATCACTTCTGTCAAACGTCAAAATATGAATAATTCACAATCGATACTTTTTCATTCACAATAACTCAAGTACTAGTCGATCAAGTTACACAATACCGATTGTGCGATCGATCGACGGTGATGGTCGTTACTTTTGCCATCGCTGATCGACAACCGCAATAGGGGCCAATATTGTTTTTTCCATTTGAATTCTTGTTTTGCTTCTGTGATTGATTAACCCCAAATCGAACCCACACTGGATATCAGAAAGCCGTAATATGTCAATAATCTTCATGGTGTGTCTCATCAGCTTGAAGAAACAGTAGCTTCACAATTAACATTCCTTCAATTGGGAATCCGTGAGCCATTGAAACAATATTTTTATTTCAAGAAGAAAAATAAAAAAATAATGAATTGAATGTTATTTTAATTTTCAGAGCCAGGGAAGCCTTACGGCAGTGTCTTCCTGATCAGTTGCGTGATGCAACATTTTCCGGTTGTCTTCAAGATGATAAATCAACCAAGCATTGGCTTCAATTACTAATAAAAAATTTAGAACTTGGAGCTGGAGTACCAACCGATCCACGCCAAATTGGAATGTCACCATTAACCTCATAAGTATAAAGCAAATAAAAAAAAAACTCAATCCACGCTACAATTTTATACACATGAACCTCCAAACAAAATATTTAAAAATTAAAAAAAAATCACTAAACAATTAATATTAGAAATGGAAACCTCGTGATAATTAAAACAAAATATTATTAAATAAATATAAACAGAGGAGACTGTCAATATGATTATAATTAAAATTAAATAACACAAAAAAGTACCTAATCAAAAGCATAACAATACAAATTATTTAAGAAATTTAAAAAAATAAAAATAAACATTGGCATTAATTTTTTCATATAATTTGATAAAACATAAATAAATTAGTAAATTGTGAGAACCCTTTAAGAAGAAAACAAATTCTATAACTTAATCTAAACCATAATAAACGAGTTTGTGTTTTATTTTTTTTTTTGTTTAATTGATTTAATATTGTAATTGGAATTTAAAAAGGATATGTACATTTTGTTTATCTAAGAAAAAAAAAATTATAAGAGATAGTTATGTTGATATTGATACAGTTATTATCTATTATCTAATTATAACAAACACTTTATATAGATTATAATATATATTATTATACTATGCAAATAATAGTTAATTCATAATTAAAAGCATATGTTGTATATTATGTATGTAAAATTGTAAATGTAAAATATAAAACTTGCATAGCAAAATAAGACTATCAAAAAAAAAAAAAAAGTGTTGATAAAACGTAAAAAACAATAATCAAATTGTAAAAAAACAACTACTTTTGTTATTTTTGTACGAACAACAAAAAAAAAATGCCAATTACAAATAGCAATCACAACAACTATAAAAATTCTCGCAAAACAGAGACAAATTTTCAATCTTAAAGACTCAATGTTAAAAATGTTCTTTGTGAGCTTGTAAATGTCTACAAAAATTCAAGGAGTGATTAACGAACGCTTTCATACAAACTCTCCGTCTGAATTTAAATCGAAGATATTTTTTTTTGCTTAGAAATGTGCATGAAGTTTTCGAAATACGCTTTGTATTTATTAAGATCTTCCAACTTGCCAATGCCTATGATGTTTAGATTTTTAATTTCGAATAAAGCTGCCTTGACATTTACAAGCTCTCTTCAAAAAATCAGTTTGTATAAAATAAACATACATATTTCAATATCTTATCACTCGACCCATGAAAATTTATAAATATTGATTAGTTATTTATATATATATATAAAAAAAAATATTGTAATTAATTTATATGCATTGCTTTTTTTTCTATCCCATTTCACATTTATTTTAATAAAAATTGTTTCCTAAATGAATGGTCTTGTATTAAGCAAACATTGTTTTTTTTTTTTTTTAATTTTATTTAGTTGGTAGTTTACATTTAAGTTATATCCTATACACACACCCATATTATATATACATACCATGTACACAAATACATAATAACGTTTGTAATATACGAAATTTAGTTTTAGTTGTTTGTTCATTTTTTATAATTATAAATACTACATTTTTTTTCTTCAACTAGCATTTGCGGCTTACTTTAATTATTTTTGTGTATTTATTTATTAATATATAATATATATATTTTTTTATGATTAAAAAAAAAAGGCGCTTTGAATTTATTTCTTACAGCGTTGTTACACACTACCAAAATCTCAAATCGAGTGATTGTATTTAGTATATTTAAATAGTGTATACCTCTACTTCTTATTCCTTAATAATTTTCCTTTGTCAAATATATAAAAATTGATTAATTGATAAATACAAATACATATATTATATAAATATTTTTTAAAATTAGCAAAATAAAATCGAAAAACGAATTGAAAATTAAAAATTTGTATGGACTTTAATTAAATACAAAATAAAAATGGTTAGTAAAACTAATTATTAAAATAAAATAAAAATTAATATTTTACTTAAAGAATTATGTGAAATGTGTGCATTGCGTTTGATACCGCAATAGCAATAATAACACTTTGTATCCAGTGTGTTAACATTACAATGAACTAATTATTAAATATTAGATAACAAAAAAACAGACGTATACATTATATATCATTATATTGCAAATTAAAAAAAAGTCTTTTCATTTTGTACTATAATGTGCGTACGGTAACATTCTCCATGGATAAACAATTATGTGAAACACAATGGAAAACAAGAGATCGTCGGTTTGCGTTAAATTTGGCGAATTTTCAAATGTTATTATTCATTGAAGTAAGTACACCTTTAGATTTAGCCAGCTGATGCTGTTTTTGCTTGCTATAATAATGTATGTATACCCCGAAATGTCTAAAGAACCATGTCAGGTATCCCTAAGAAACTCATTTAGCTATGATGGATGACGCTGGATACAACTTGCAGCTGCGTTTAATTTAGAAACAACATCTCGAGAAGAAGGTGCTCATTTATTGAACCTCTTCAACATTATTTTTGAAGGCATCTATCAAAAGTCGGGTTTTCATATATGAGGCAACATCTTCCGAAGGGCGATACAATTGCTGACATATACCGATGGCATTGATATGATTGCAAGAACCAGTCATTGTGATTCGTTCGTCAGCATTCAAGCAAAAGCTGATTCAATGGGTCTAGTAAATGAAGTTTAAACACAGCATTTGTTTTACAAGGATTTATAATATATTCTTACTAAATTTACTTCTAAACGTTGTCTTAGGCAAGTGAATTGTTGATGTAGGAATGGATTTTTACACCTCGGGTATACTGAAACTTGTGATAACAATCATACCTATTACCGTTGTCATTTGTCGTAAAAAACGACACGTCTCTGTCGTTTTTACGACAAAAACGACACGTTTCTGTCGTTTTTAACGACAAATGTTTGTCGTTTGTCACTTACAACAGCTGTTATGACTGACAAACGGTAATAGACGTGACATTGACGTATTAGGTAGTTATCTAGTACGTCAATGAGACGTGACTATTGATGCTTTCGTGACAGTCGACAAGAATAACGAATGATTATTCATACACCCCTTACCGTTCTCGTTTGTCGCCTACGACAGCTGTCGTTTTCTCTGTCGTGTCGGTTTTTACGACAAACGACAACTGTAATAGGCATGAATATCTTTGAGTTTAAACAAATGCTTATCGCTGTCTCTTTGGGCTGAGAAATCTGTTATTAACAAAGAAGAACTAAATTATGATTGTATAAAACACTGATCATCTCAGCACTTCTCTATGCTAGACATTGTGAAAAATGCGGATGTGCTTGGTCGCTTTGACCGAAAAATTATTTGAGGGGTGATTTTCAAAAGCGCTTTTGATTTCAAGTTGTACTTGTTTGTAGCACTTGGAAATGCGGCCATTGAAATATATACCCTCATCATTATTCCGACAAGCATAAGTATATAAAGAAACTTATAAGTTATAAACAACTATGCGATAGGGTTCTATGGCAATACCCTGTCTCTTCGACATTTAATTCATATTTAACAATAAAAACTGCTTCGCAACGCATTACTTTAGTAATTTGTACGAAAAATGCGCTGATTGATCTTTTGCACTTGCCGTGCATTGTTTCCGTCTTTTAAGATAAAAGCAATCACACCTTTTTACGAAAAGAAAGCTCAGGAGTAATTTTATTTCGTTTAGTACCTACGTGTTTTTAAAAATTGATTTTGGGAAATCGCCCGTATTTCACAAAGATTTGAACCTAACTAAAACAACGAAGATTATGCGATACATAGTAAGTCGAATGTGTGTTTACCCGAGAGTTTCTAGGATGTTTTTGTCGAGACATACACAAAATCTATCATAAAAGAAAAAAATAGTCTCAATTAATTGGTTGCAGAAAGGAATCGATTGCATTAAGCATTAACAGCAGTTTTAAAGGCAAAACAATTCAGATTGTATTCATAAAATTATAATGGCCTTATGTACATAGGTACCTATTTATGCAAAAGTTGTGATTAACTTTATTAATAACTTACTATGTAGCTACTGTTCATGGTATATCAATATCAAACCCCTGCTTCTAAGTTCCATGATATCTTATAAAAATAAAACAATGTTCAGTATCATTTTATTGTTTCCCAAATTGGTTAACAAATAACTAGTTTCTTTATTCAATTACTCATTTAACAAATATTTTAAATTATATTTCTTAATTATTCGGTTCAAATGTGTAATGAGTTTTGCCTTTATTAGGATACTGTTTTGGCAAAACTGGCCTGAACATTTTCTTGTCTTCCAACCAATAGTACAAAATAAAGCAGCAAGTCATAAATCCGAAGAAAGAAGCAAAGTATTGCCAATTCTCTAGTCGTGGTTTTTCAGGTTGACTGTAACGATCCTCACCAATCAAATCAATCTCAGCATGAACCTGAGGGGAAGGAATACTTAATTATTTATAACAACAAAACAAATATCCACGAAATATACCGGTTCATTGAAGTTTCTCTTATGTTCAGGATAATCGTATGGATAGTAGTTATCCTTAGCCTCAATACCTAGTCCATTGGGACCCTCTGGTAAATGGGGATAATCACCATAAGACTGACCTTCTTCTGCGTATGGTTTGTATTCTTCAGGCAGCAAATTGTATTTTTTGGCTGCTGCATCACGTTCCTCTTGGGTTTTTGGAAATGGACCTGGTTTGAAATCTTTGTTCCAATCTAAAAACGTAGAATGTAAAATAAAATTATAGTAGATTACCAGATGGATTACGTAAAGAAGCAATCAACTAAATTTCGTTGGGCTTAAATCAATTGCCTATGCAGGTATAAAAAGTTATCGATAACTTACGAGATGCAGTTCTGGAAGCAGTAAACAGAATTGAAGAATTCCTCGAAATTTGTTGGGCAAATCGAAGCCCTTTAATTAAACCAGACATTCCTGTGGGATTTTTCGACAAAAATTCAATGGTTTCAGAAAAATTATTTGAAACGTCAAAAGTACTTCACCTGTCAAACTTTGACTAGTATGTTGGCAAGAGTGTATTTTTAAGGTGGAAGCAACATAGAAATACCTTAAGCCCTATGCAAACCTGAGCGGTTAGTGTGCTATTACACCATGATTCTGGAGTCGTGACTCTTTTGAAACTACGTAAGTGCGAACGAGAGAAAAAAATCGAAAAGATGAGACTTCAGATAAACAGCCCTGTGTTTCGTGGGCCAAGTTTTTCATGACTCTTTTTTTGCGTTTCTTTTCTGCTTTTCTTGAAGAGTGCGCATTCATGTTTTGTATGCTCTTGTGCGAAAATGATGGAAATGAGGACTGTCAAATTAAAGTCATGACTCTCCAAATCAAGATTCGCAATTAAACCGCCAAAGGGTACATATGGTGGTACGATGAGTTTATACACATAGAGGAATCAAAATGGTTTCAAACTCACCAAAGTAGATGTCGCTAAATGAGCAAATCGAGTAATTATTATTTCAATAGTTCTCTGAAACGAAAACATTTGTATTTGTTTTTCTTTATTTCTCTTGCCTTTTAACTCAAGAATAATTGCTACAAGAATAACGACAACGACATTCTACGAGCAAAGTTTGAAATTTACACATGATTTCTCTATGTGTATAAACTCAGTGGTACCACCTCAAAAATTTTATTAAAAATAGAAAAAAAGTAAAAAAAAAAAAAAATGTGACTCAGTTACAAAGCGTAGATGGCTTGCCCACCAGCAATCGGGCTGTCTCAGGCAGCATTAAACTTCTTAGATGTGTTATATTAAAGATTGGCACATCCACAAGAACAACCAAGCTGTTTCAAGCAGCAAGTGTTTTCGCGACAGGGACTTGATTTCGAGCAACAAGGTTGCTTTCAAGTAGCAGTGATCAAACCGGGGTGTCCACGACAATCCCAGCAACTTTGTTAGTTTGTTGCCAACTAACCAAGAGAAGCGGTAAAAGAACATTTTACAATTTGAGTCATGTCATGAGTCATGACTCTCTGAAACTCAGCGTAATAGCGTGAGCCTTACCGAATATTTTTTAAAGAGGAATTTGGTAAAATATGAGCGTGTTTTGTAGCAAAGTGTAATAGTACACTTACTGAAAATCCAACCAACCCTCCCAAGCCAGTTGAAGCCATATACACAAGATGGAATTTTTAGCTCGGCCCGTGTCATTTGGCTCCACGAATTTAATGGCTGAACACAATAAGAGTTTTTCTTTTTTTAGCTCTGAGCAGAGCACGGAGTAGAGCCTGAACTTATCGAGTGAGATCTGAGCAGAGTACGCTCCGAGAGCTCTGATTTATTTATGAAACACACTTGAGCACTTCACTGTCATGTCAATAGAAATCAACTCACAATCTGTCAAATAATATGAAAACTACTTGAAGTCGGCCTCGCTCTACTTCGTGCTCGGTCTTATCCATCATTTTATCCTGAGCTCATAGAGCGCGCCTATTTATTATTCTATGCCCTAGGCTCACCTTGGTGTTAATTTGCATTACTCGTCTCATAAGTAAGTTATTCTCTGCGTGTGTTTGAGTATCTTTAATTATATCAAATTAAAAACGAAATATACAATTAAAATACAAAGCAACTATTAAATTCAGATATGTCCGAATCCGATGGTTTTTCTTCTTGGTCAAAGGAAGATTTATAATTACAAAAGAATATTTACAAATTCGTAAAAATATGTATTAAGCTAAATCCCGATAAAAAATGTATTGATGGCACAACTACATGTATGTTATGGGAACGTAAAATTTCGTCGGTAATGATGTTGATTAATCCTCAAAGTTAATTTTTTTCGACAACCCTATAACTAAACCATTTTAAATAAATATATATTTCAATTTTTTTAATTAAATTTTCAATATTTTACTATAACCGATTTCCATTTCGACTGTATAAAACAACGGCAACTTTTACAAATTCGTCTGCTACGTTTCTACTACATTTCTTCTTGTTTTTACTACTTTTCCATTGTTTTTAATGGTAAAAAGAAGAAATTAAAATTAAAATTAAACATAAATGACTTGGCCTTATTTGACTAATAATTTTATAACATTAATTACCAAATTCATATCCGTGATTGAAGCGCGGTTTTACTTTCAAAATATTTAAAAAAAAATTAACGACCATACTTGTGTGACATAATGATGAAGTTGATTTTTAACAATGTAATAAGAGATTCGTTATAGCACGCCTTATTATTATATTTAAAATGAAAATGCATTCTCTGTTTTAAAGTTTAACTCCTCTATAAAAAAAAACAAAACTTTACTTGTTGCAACGTCAATCAACATTAATTGGTTACTTGAGTTGCCGGGATTAGTAATATTTTAAAACACTACCTTACCTACACTAAGTTTTAAAACCATTCACATCCATTAGCTAAATGAGTTTTAAATTATCTAGAGAATAACTCAGAGCATAACGAATATACTTTAACAATCAATCATTTTTGTTCAAAACATACAAAAGTAACAAAAGATAAATTCGAAAGAGTTACAAGCAAAAACCTGCTTGTCTTGGCTTTTTCCCAAAAGAACAATTGAAATATCAAAATTTGAAAATGGAAAACTTTAGATCTATGGGGATTGTCCATAGAAATACACTGCCACAAACTTTGTCTATTAACAGTGATGTGGCGAAAATATCTATCACTATTTTACCTTTTGCTGTGTGTGAGTTCTAGGAATGTGGTTTATTGGACTATAATAAAGTAATATTGAAATTGTGCATAATTGTGCATTCTAATATAATACGATGCGGGAAGTTAATGACAACGCCAATCTCCAATGGAAGACCGAGAAAAAAAGTTAATTTGAGCTCGATTTATATCATAGCCCAATTAGTGGGTTGAATAGAGTTTTTATTGAAATAAAAAAAAAACGCCATGTCTTTTAAAACTTTTAGCTACATTAGAAGAGGGGCGAACAAGTAGGTATTGATATTTTGATAATTTTTTTTCCACTGGACTGTATGTTTATATCTATTCATTTTTCTACTTCTTAATAAAAAAATAGAACAACTTTAACTTGCACAATAGGACAAGTATTGGTTTCATTTAAAAAATCATACATTTTTTTTAGCACACACGATTTTATAGCCTTGATTTGAGGAAATTTTTTTTTAGTTTTGTCGTTTTGTGCAGTGCCTATAGACCACTTTAAATAAAAATGAATAACATCATTGAAACACAATAGGGCTTTTTAGGTAACAACGATATATCTCTTTCTCGTTCGCACAGAATTGTCAAAAACAGCAGTATACAGAACAGCTGAATTTTTTTTTATCATTGTTGACAAATTGATTGAAAACAAAAGCGGTAATTTTAAAGAAAATTGTGAAAATTGTGTAGTAATTTTAAGAAATAAATATAAACATTGAGAGAATGTGTCTCTCCACTTATATTGGAAGAAAAAACTAAAGGAATAAAACTAAATTATCAATTGTTGGAAACAGGAGCCGATTACTTCAAGGAGAGTAAATTGGAAAAAGATAAACAACAGTATGGAACTCTCCCAATATGCTAGATCCTTAGATCCATGTAGCAAAATTCGATATTTATCGAAAATTGAAAATATTGGAAGAGATCCATACCTGTTTTCGTATGAAAGTAAGATATTTCCAAAAAATGTAACATCTTATATTACCCACAGGTATTTACTTTCAAATAAGTCAAACTGCACGGGAAAGGATAACAAAAACAGCAACAGAGTTTGCAAAGCTGAAGGACTCTTCGACGCAGGATGGATGAAGGAAATGGCTGGAACTTTCGTCACACCAGCCAATGTGTACATTGTGTAGGGGAAGGTACTTAAGTTTTCTATAAATAAATAGTCAAATTGCGTTTATCAGTTTTTTTTGTATCTATTCAGGTTTTGCATTCCCAGCGCCTAAATGAAAAACCTTTGGAGGCCTGGATCATCATTACGGAGAGTGGAAATTAGTAACAACCTTAACAATGTTTTTGTGTTGAATAGTTTTTAATGTTAATAATGATTTTGTCACTATTTCGGCCACTTTTATATGTATATACAGATGTATTTGTTGGTTTTGCTAATTAAAATAAATTTTTAAGCCACGGAAATCACAAATTTCACACAAAAAAGAATACCGCATTTAAAAATTATTTCCAAATTGCTTTCTGTAAGATCTTGAGTTTCACCAGTTTGAAAAAAGCGCGATACATATTTCAATCTGTCATCTGTATAGTGTGAGCTGTCATATTTTTTGACAAGATGGTAAAATTCCCTATCTGTGAAATGATTTGAAATTTTGACAACTGAGAACAGTGGAAAATTTAAAAATCATCAGTGAAACGATTGCGTGTTACACTTATTTATGGAACTAATAGCTGAATTTATCTATATCATGAGTTTTAATGATAGATATAACCAGCCGCGTGGCCGACGGAAAACCTGGAATTTTCCCGTGGTGTTTTGTTTTTAGGGGCGTTTTATGCAGGAAAGAATTCAAAACCTAATGGACATAACTCTACAAAATCATTCTTATGTGAGGCTGTCTCTATCATAAGAAAGCCAATCCTCCAACGTTCTATATGGCTGACAAGTTGGTGCTACCATGTAACTACATGGTGCATCAACATAACGTCCATTATCAAAAAAGTCCAATTTATCAAATCATGGAAAAATATAATGCATCCAACATATGTACTTACTATGCATACAAAATACTAGTAGTCCGTCTTAACGTTTTAATATTTTTCGTCTTTCAAAGTACCTATACATTATTAATAAATTTGAATTTTTTTAATTACATAATTGGCTAAAATAAGAAATTTCGTGCAACCCTATGGTACATTTAATTCCATTCATAAACCTCAAAGATGAAAAAAATATTTTTTTTTTTAAACTAAGACAGCTGTTTTAATGTCCAAAAACATTTTTACTGAACGAAGTTGGTGGCGCCATTTATTATTGTTATTATGATGGGCATTGGGCAGATATTACAGAATCTCACAGGAGAAGATTTAAGAAACTTGAAAGTATATTATCAGGATGATTCTTCGTCCAGCAATATTTAAATAGACCTCAGATATCCCTTAGATTCTTACAAGATGATGTTAAAGTTTTTTAATAGAGGAATTTCATTCAAGCAGACAATTTTACCTTTTAAAGCAAGTACTGAGTTGAGTTGGTAAGTTCAAAACTTGTAGGTAGTCCATACAATTGACTTTTGACTTTTGATCTGGTATTTGCAGTCGCAGTGAAATGGAAGATGATTTCTTAATATTGTTAATCACTGTTTCAAATTTTTGTAAAATGGTGAATTAAAAATAAAAAAAACTCTAAATCGAACAAAATATGTATATGTACACATAATTCCCCTGCAATGAAATACATAAAATTCATTCGAAAGGTAAAGATAACATCTGCCTGCAAGGAAGAAAATGGGAACGTGCAAGTAATTGATGATAAACTGACGATGTATGATAATCCGATGTAGTAAAGGACTTTGTTGATAACGATTTCAAATTTGAAATCTAACGAAAGATCCACACTTTGAAATTGCTGGTCTGGCTTATATTTTTACTTGATTACCAGAGCAAGTATTGGTTTCATGTAAAAAAATCGAGGTTGTCATCAAATCTGACAGAATGATCCTAGTTTTGATGCATTAATTTTTTTTTTATCAGGAGCTCTTAAAGAAAGTTCTTTATTTTCTTTTTCGTTTCGAATCTTTTCTAAGAAAAAGGTAATTGGGTTTTTTTGCAAGAAGAAGCTTTTTCTATTTTTTTTTTACTTATTTGATCGTCCTCTTTTCGGACGGAATTTACTCTCATCATACCCTTTGTACTTTGTCCAACATTAATATGATGTTAATTTTTATTTAAGTTTTAAATGAACAAAAACACTGCAATGTCCCAAAGGCTGTAAACACTTAATGGAAAATAAACAAAACAACTTCTTCATCGATTCTGATGATAGCCTCCAATGAACTTTACACCAAAGGAGGCTGACTAGCTTTTCCTTTCTTATACCATATGGGCGTTGCGAAAATGAGAAAAATGTTGGTTCCCGAAGGATTTATAAACGATTATTACAAAGAATGCATCTGTCCAAAGCTCTTGTCTATAGGTGCTCCTAAAACTAAGGAAAAACAACTTTAAAAAAAACATCCGTTATCGCTCGAACACGATTGCAATATTTGTTTCTTGTAGTTTTTATTGTATCAGTACTTGTATAAAGTGTATTCCGAAGAAATATAGCTATAGTTGCATTTCTCTTTTGAAACAATTCAGCCGTAACATTCGCACTGCAAAAAATACCCATAATTTAATCCAAAAATTCAATAAGTGCAGAGATTTTTTTGTTAGCCGCACATAACGAATGTGGAATGCTTTACCCAGTTCGATTTTTCCTCTCAATTGTGATGCTGATACATTCGAAACCAATGTGCATCGGTAGCTTCTTTCATATTTTATATAATTTTGCCACCAAACGCTAAAAATGTATTTAAAGTTACATATTTGTAATCCTTTAAAAAGTCTTTATTGGACATTAAGCATTATAAAGCTTTTCATTCAGCTCATGGAAAATTTTCTGATCACAAAAGAGTGCATACAGACTCAAGGGATAGCAAAATCTGCTTTGATCAAACCTAAAATGTCATACTTCTAATTATTTTTAAAAGGTGCCATAATTTGTAAACAAAAACGTGCAAGAAAACACAGTTTAATCACCAATTTAATATTTTTAAATAGTTTTTTTTTTCTATTCTCTTATAAAAGTACACATTTGACATCCAAGAAAAGACAAAAAGAATTTTTTATCATCCTTTACTATAGAATTTTCTGTTTGCCACTTTGGTATCAGAAAAGTATCTCCTGACAACCCAACATGCACGTGCAAGTCCTTATTCACAAACCAAACCGAACCCCTTTGCAATCTCAGATATCAGAATATTTTATTTGTTTTGTGAAGTTTTTCAAAGCATACGTTGTTGTGGAAAACAGCTTCGGTTCGTTAAACTTCAGCAAAATAACATTTCCACTTGTTCTTTGGCACAAGACATAAGCACACCACTTAATGCATATGGTACCATCAAAACAAAACAAAAACTAACTTTCTTCGTATAATTTTTGTTTGGCTAATGAATGCGTTCATCTCAGATATTAAACCATATGAACGTCTTCAACTTTAAAGATTTATCTCAATGGTGCTCGTGTTTCTATAGCGCAGTTAACAGCCAAGGAGCGACGACGACGACGACGCACGGATGAAACTGCAAAATCTGCAACTCGAAATAAATATAATCGCTCTGTTATTGTCCCAAGGCGAAATTATGACAAATTCGAGACGTGCGTGGGCGGCAAGGAGTATTTATCATCCAACGATGTCAATAAATAACGAAAAATAAAACGAGTAAACAAGAAGAACCCACAATCACTTCAGCCAGCAAGTTGAAGTGAAATTAATAGCTTATCTCTAATGGAGAGGACACTTTTTGTTTGCGAAGTCCTGAACGAAATCTAAATAGTTTGGGTTGGTTTAGCTAGTGCAATAAACAGAGATTATTTGGTCAATATACCAATTCAGCTAGTGAAGTAAATATCCATTATTTCAAGATGTTCCCGAGATGACAGATTATTACGAAAAGGAAGCAAACAGGAAAGAAGCTTTTGTTACATCTTATCCTGTTTAGATTTCCGTGGAAACCTACTTTATATGAAGTTTAATATTTATGTGAAAGAATGTAATCCTTTAGTGGAAAGAAACATAGAAAAAGGATATTATATGCGATGATGGTGTGCGGAGGAACTCGCACTGCATTGCATATTCTTGCCCTACTTTAAAATGCTATTTATATTCTGGACCAGTCTGAGAGAAAGTTTAATATTTCCTACTTAATCTTTTTACGAATACAAATGGTCAAACGTTTTTCATTCAAAAATCCTTCCTTCATTATTTTATATGGATTTGAATGAAATGGAGCATTAAGGAATATATACTTCTTCATATATGTTTTTTTTTTTTATTTTTATATGATTGGGCAAATTAGATCGGATTTCAGTCGGATCAAAAGATTTGACTTGAGATGAGAATCGGATTTGAATGTGTTCTATTTGCGCATGATTATTTTTAAAAATCTTTCACTACGAGTTTTTCTCTTGATAGTAATAAGATTTTTGATTTATTGCATTATTTTCTTTAACATCGTTCAAACAATTTAATGGACAGTTCAGTTGATGTTTAGATTATAACAAAATTACACACATTGAAAGGGGTTATTTTTTTTTGTAATTATTGTACTTAATATTTATTATTTTTCTAACTTTATAAATAAGTTTAAGTCACACTTTAACCGTTCTACAAATAAATATTTACTTGCAGACAATGAAGACTTTTTAGATTTGTCGGGTTGGTGCTTTAGTGTCTATACGCTTCACGTGTCCCAAGCCATATTAGCCGCTGTATTTTTAGCTTTTAATTGCTCAATATAGGGCAAGTATTCTTTTCGTGTAAAAAAGTTCGAGGTCTTAATCAAACCTGACATTTCTATGATAGAAAAACCTAAAAAAGTAGGTTTCGTCAGGCCGACTTGTCTGTCTGTGCCGATGTGCGGTTGTCTGTTAACTGAGCTACATCCTAAACGGTTGAATAGATTTTTTTAAAACTTCGTCTATAGCACTTTTTGGTGATTCTCTAGAGACCGAATTTGAATTATTGTTTTAGCCCGGCTCCAACGAATACCTCCCGTATAACGGTTTTAATTTTTCCATATTTTCTTGAAAACCGGTCTTACGATTTTGATGAAACTAGGTGAACCTGAATTTCAGGTTTTTGGCTTAAAATGCACATAAAATAAATTTGGTGTTGTTATGTAATTTAAAAATGCAACACAAGATGGCATATGTTTAAAATGTTTTCCTAACCATTTAATGATAACTATACCATACAATTTGGTGTCAAATTAAGGTCAGTTATTTACCAACTTTAAACAGAATTCAGTAAATTAAATGTACCCAATCCCATAGTTTGGTACAATAGCAAGTTCGTGCGACCAATTTGCATTATATATATTTGGAGAAATCTAGAATATTGAATTAAAATCGAGAAGAATTAAAATTCAGTTAATTGAAACGCCGTTTTCAAAAAATGTATTACATACCACATTATAAGAATATACACCATAATAATTACGAAAGTACTCTTTTGTTTGGTTTTCTCATCTGTGGCAACATAAGATCAAAAGTTCATTATGATACCTACCTCTAGTTTACCATCCACGCAAAAATGAGATGTTGGCTCGTTATAAAGTTTTATTTTTAATATGTCTTCGAATTCTGCATTAATATGAAAATGAATAATGATAAATTAATTTCCTCGCATACCATTGTCACAACTTTTTACTGAAGCAATAAATTATACATCCGCCAATGGCTTTGGTTTTTATGCTTTTTTTCGACAAACAAAATAATTTAATTTCCGCCGCATCATTAATTGCACAACGTAATTGAAGTTCGTTCTTGAATCAATAAAGCTTTCCCTCTTTTATTTTAACTAAGAGAATAAAAGTAAAATAATTATCAATTTTTTTTTTACAATGATTCCACATTTTAATTACCACAAGTTTTTTTTTAATTAAAATTATAATTACTTTTGATGTTCGTTATTGTTTATATTAATAATCTTACAGGCACATATTTGTATAATTTATTATGTATTTCTATAACAACTAATACTTTCACTCGTTTAAATTCATTCAGAGACCAAGTACTTACGCGAAAAAAAAAAAATTAAGTACACGGGTCTATGGTTAAAGTTCTTGGTATACTGGAATAAATTTAATACTTAATCCAATTTTTGATCTACATGGAAAAAGTCCTTTAAGAGTATTTGAATTTATTATTTTCTAACTCCAATCTCCAAAACTCAATATGAAATTAGTACGACCTCATAGCCCTTCAAATATTATAATATTTACAAATATTTTTTGGCCATTCATTTATCAAAGTAAATCAAGTCAACAAAGATACATGTTTTCGTTTTTAATCTAAGATTGATTTTTCTACTTGGATCTGTATCTATCGACGTACTTTTTCTATAAAATTAGTTTCTTGAAAGGCAAATATTTTTATGTGTATACTTCAATTCACGGAACACGGATTCTCTAACACAATTTTTGAAAAAGAAAAACAAAAAACATATGACTAGTCCAATAATAAATAATATATAAATTCCATTCTAATCTAAACGAATTATATACATTCGACTATACCTAAACATTTTTATCTACAACACATCAGCTTATGTTTTAACAAGCTCTCATCGCTTACATATTCTTCAAACGTCACACACTTGAGTGACCAATCAAATTCGATAATATACCATTTCTCAGGAATACAAAATTATTCAGGACATGTACCTTCGACATTTCATTTCAGCCTATATGATTCATCATAACTCATAAGCTTGTATACATTTTTTTCCATTCATATAAGATGTGCTTAAATATTCTTCACTTTATTGTCCTTTTTTTATTCTGCCTATTTTAGGAATGATGCTTTATTGTTGTATCTCGATTTTCAGAAGAAACAACCACTAAATATCTACGTCAATGAGCATTAGCATCCTTAAAGTGATTGCGCTTCGTTTGACACGAAATTAAAGATTTCTTTAGGTTTTGAAGGGAACATCGGTAAAACGTAGTATATTTGTGTGGAACTTCATAGTTGAGACAGTACTTGTCCTTGCCATTTGATAGCAATTGAAGAATGAAATCCAAATCAATCACTCTTATGATGAATCCTTGTGATACTCGCGTATATAGGTACCTGTTTGATTTTTTTTCTAGTTCAGTTGTCTGTGAAGTTCATGGTTGAGTGGCGGAAAATTGTTCATGTAACTAATGCAATGACGATTAAAGTGAAAAATTAAATAATTTATTATTTTGAGATTTTTTTTTTGTTTATTTCAATTATTCTGTTTTATGCACTTGAGCTTGGGATACTTTTTCAGGAGCGAGGAGCAAAAATATAACGCTCTTAACATTGTGCTGTGTACAAAAATCAGTAACGTAGGGATTAGAGGATCCATCAGACTCTTGTTTTCTAAAGCCAAGTAGTGCAGAATTAATTTCAAAATTATGTAAATTAATAACATTTGAATACATTATTAAATAACATTTGAATTCATTATTAAAAGAATAAATAAAAAGAGAAAATGCAATAGTGAATAGATGTAGGATTCAAGGCTACGCCACTGGTCTTTAATCTTACACTATAATTGTTTTCAACTAAGCTACCAAACCTAAGCTTTTCGAAGATAAGAGAAGAACAGCATTTTAATACCGTTTCCTATTCGAATCTGCAACTAACTACATCTTAAAATGCCAGCAAGCTAAGCTTTTGATGAGAAAAGACGAAAAGAACGACTCACTCGATGAAAAACAGCGACGAACGATTGACGGGTACACACGACGTAAAACGACGGTCTATTGTTTAACTTTTTTTTTTTCATTTAAAGATAATTTTACCTAATGTTATATGAATTTACACATTGAATTAAAGTTTGTTAAGTCTAACTCTTGTCTCTTTATTTTTATATCCCACATAGATGATACACACATGTACATGACTAATTTTGCAAACCCTTTTTTTGTGTCATCGTTATGGCGATTGTTTAAAATTATAACATCAAAATCAATAAATTAATAAATTACCCAAGATAAGAATTTGTAAATTTTTAAAGGAAATCTAAACAAAACATTTCAAAGGGGTTAACATTGATACAAAAAGGATAACATCTTGGTAACACAAAAAAATGCTACCCT
This sequence comes from Baccha elongata, assembly GCA_951217065.1. Classification (NCBI taxonomy): domain Eukaryota; kingdom Metazoa; phylum Arthropoda; class Insecta; order Diptera; family Syrphidae; genus Baccha; species Baccha elongata. The sequence goes on along the minus strand of OX578272.1, from coordinate 19,917,715 downwards.
TTTTACACGCCCATCAATAGGTATTTTGCTTCTTCAATAACTATGTATCATTGGATTTCAATAGTCAATTCCAAAGTAAATTCTTTCAATCAGGACAACAAAAAAAAAAAAGGTTGGATTTGTGTATTTCTGTTCAGGACAAACAAAGAGGAGATGAGTTTTAAAGGGCAATAAATTGATCTTAGAAGCATTGTTTGATGCTTCAATAGCGGAAAGATATTCCTTACTTTTGAATTATTCATTACTCTTGAATTAATTATTAATTACAAAAAAAAAGGTCAGTTCAAAATACTATAGGCTTCTAAAGTTCAAGGACTAACGAACCAATAAAATAAGAAATGGAACAATTAAACAAAAAGTTCAATGTATTAATCAGGCTTTTAAATGTTTTAAACGAAAACAAAGAAAAACCGAAATTAAAAGTAATTTACTGATTTTTCAATTGTTTTTTTTTTTTAATTTTTTTTTTTGGAATGATTTTATTAAATTGATACAAGGCTCTGAAAAAGCAGATGAAACCAAAAGAAATATTAAAATTCTTTCGTCGGATTTCATTAACAATTGTCAAGGACTGTGTCTAGTCAAATGGAAAGCAAAACTTTTCCCAGGTGATGACATGTGTTGGGAAGCACTTTCGAACAGCTCTCCAAAATAGATTTATTGTGGGAAGTATCCACCATGAAAGTCGTTAAAGTTAGTAAAAGTGAAAACAAAAAAAAAAAAACATTGTGATTCCTTAAAAGATTTGGGAAATTAGTAAAGGTTGCTGAAGAATCAAGAAAAGAGCATTAAAAAAACATTTAAAGGAGAACATGAATCTGAATGGCTTCTTTAAGTTCATTATCTCTATATTTTGTCATCACTTTTTCTTAAGGATGTCTAAAAATTTGTGCGAGAAAACAAACAAAAACACACTACTAGAGTTGACAGTTAAGGCTTATTAAAAGTGAAAAAGTAAAAGCGCAACATTTTTCCATAATATGTTCACATGCCAGTCTTCACCGGAATTTTCAATCACTGTTTACATATCCTTGGATGTGTTTCTCAGAGATTTGTGTCAGCCTAGTAGCGCACTGTTTATTGACGCATCTCCTCAAGGGAAAATGGGATTCATTAATCAAAATCGATTGCGTCCTCTGCGACGTACTCGTGAAGTCCCTCTTATGTTCTTCTGAGAATTGAAGTCGTGTTCAGTTTACTCAAGAGCACACTCCAGTTTCCAAAAACAGTTTTTTTACTTTCTGCTCTATATTCTTTGAACTGAACATAACCCTCCAAACCAGATTAACTCAAAGAATAATTTATTGCTTTGCGATGACTGTTCAAAGTACAAAACTATACAAATGCGAAAATTTGATGAGTACAAATCTTTCAAACTACAAAATGTCAAATTTATTGCCTCTAATGACAGCTTGCACATTACACTATATACTCCACAAACGTCAAAATCGGATTTGTAGAAATCAAGCAAATTATTTCTGGTTGATTATAGGTCACATAGTAAAATGTCAAAATTAAATTCGCACCAACCTATCAAACTAGAAAAAAATGTCAAATGTATTGCCTCTTCTGATAACTAACACCGAATACTGCAAAGTGTCAAATTAAATTATGAACAAATCACACTATTGTAATACATACTATGTTAATATTAACATTACATTCGTACAAATCTTTCAAAGTGCAAATCTGTTAAATTCATTGCCTCTAATGACAGTTTACAACTGAATATTCCACAAACTTCAAAACTGAACTTTTGAAAATCTGTTAAACTACAATGCATCTGATGACAGTTCGCAATTAATACTCAGCAGATGTCAAAATTAGAATACCTAATTTTTCAAAGTGTAGAATGTAAAATTTATTGCCTGTAGTGACAGTTCGCACTGAATACTCCAAAAACGTCAAAATTATATTCATACAAATCTGTTAAACCATTTGGTGTTGATCGATTTGATCTATTTTTTGTTTCATTAAAGGAACCATGAAAAATGCAAAAAGAGCAACCCTTTCGACGGATATGTCATAAATGTTAGTTCCTATAAAAATGCCATAGTCTAATATGTGAATACATTTTCCAAACATTTTTGATTTTTCTCATCATTTCGCCCAGACGCTAACATAAATGAAATTACTTTTTTAGCTGCACCGCACGAATGCTCAATTCAGACCTTCAGGCATTGGCATCCGCAGTGTTAATCGGTTCGCCTTTTATCTCCTGTACCATTTTCCTAACCACTGGTTAGCTAAAAGCTTGACTACTCGCAAATTATGAAATGTAACAAAAGTCGTTTTATATTTGAAAAAAAAAGATATTATAAAATACTTAACGAAGTCGTAAAACGAATATCGAAACAGATTGTTTCGTCTTCTTTTAAATAAAGAAATCTAAGGTAAAATAAAAATTTAAGTTTTTTCCCTCCCTCCAGGCTTCAGATGTGCATGAAGATGGAATAATTTACTTACAAAGGAAAATTAAACAAAAGAGAGGTTTGAAATTTGCATCGCTAGAAGTTTAGAAAGAAATAAAAAAAAAAAAAAAATCAAAGGATTGAATTAAAACAAGTTCATGCATTCAACGCCCTAGATTTCGTTTCATTCCATTCATTCATTGAAAGCAGGATGAAATTACTAACACTCCTTTGCATTGATATTCAATGCAAAATCTGTGGCGACTGGCGACTGGCAAAGGAAGCCGAAGGTGAAAGACTAGAAAAGTTAATTAACATTCTGGTCATTGTGCCGTGTTTGTGTGCATTTACACACTGCGAGGTTGAAGAATCTTTGCCTCACAGAAAATTGCATCTTTATTATAGATACGTTTTATTTGTTGTAAAATAACTGTGGCTCCTTCCTGTGTGAGTCAGTAGGTGTAACAGTGTGTGCAAGAAGGAATCGAAGTATCTTTTGTAGTTGTTTTGTTGGTTTCGCTTAAGATATTAATTACTCTTTGTTGCGATAGTAGGAATTTTGTTTATGGTTACTTAGAAATGAAAGTTTCTGCGAAAAGATGTTTTTTTTTTTAATTGTATCTACTATTTATTTTGTAAAAATAGTAATTCGATTAATTTTCCGTACCTATACAATGTCAGAATGAGAAACTTTTATAACTTATGGTCTTAGGGCATTCCAAATGGAACATTTTAAGGATAGGTTTACCATTATTGTTAATGTTGTCATACCGGATTTCTTGAAAGTCTGGTTTGCATCAGCAGCCGGAAAAGATATATTGTTTTAAATTCGCGATGGCTCTCTGTCATCTCTGCTTTAAGTTCTTCATAAGCCGATATTTTTTATCTATGTTATGTTAAGGGTGTAGTAATTTAAGCCTTATGGCAACACTAACATATTGGAAATACTTTAATTAAGCCTTATGGCAACACTTACATATTGTAAATACTTGTGAATATTTCCCTTAACCAATTTCCCAACTGTAAATAATTTTCCTTTAGTGTATAAGAAAAGACGAAAAGAATAAAGCAGTCTGTGTCGGACCTTTTAACGATATGCATGTTTTATTTCTTCCCGGAGTTATTAAAATAAAAGGTTGCAAAGCGACCTTAAACAATAATCTCATTAAAATAACATTCATGAAGTTCAACTTCTTTTCTCAAATTCCAGAACTGAAGATCCTTTCTAAAATAAATTACTCCACACATGTGTGAGGAGAAAAACCACTTCCCACGTAAAGTGATTCAAAAACTACAAAAACATTATCATACGTTTTTTCAAACATACACCTTTTAAAAAAAAAAATATTGTTAAAAGAGTATTAAGAACGAAAACATTTGTTTTTTGTTCGTAGTTTTTTGTGGTTATTATTATTATAAAACGGATTTCTGTTCTTTTTATTGGGTTTTTGTGTGTTTTAAAAAATATTTTTTTTTTTCAAATGGCGAAACTCTACATAACAATTTGTCCGGACCGTTTCGTTAACATTTCGTCTGTGTTTTTGAAGACGACGGAAAATTTCGTTTATCTTCAGCTGCATACTAGGCTTTAAGTTGAAGCTTGTTCTAAACTTTTTATGAATAAAATCTGATAATGTAACAAAACAAGCTTGAAAACTTTTTGGAAGGCTCTTTTCTCTAAAGTATTTTTCTGAATGCTGCGTTTATAGCAAAAACAAAAAAAGCAACAGACAAATATTTTGCTATTTGCTTTAAAACAAAATAAGTGGCTAACATAATTTGCTTTTTAAAACACTTAATTATTCTTGAAAAATCTCTGTTTCCTACATTCTTTAAAAAAAAAAAAAAAAAAAAAAATGGAAGCTGAAAAACACCCTCACTATAAAATAATACACTCAAGACTCAACCCTAGCATCAGAAGCAATTTTATTTTGACGACCAAATTGAGCGTTAAAATCAACATTCGCACCAGTCAACTGAAAATTTTATATGTATATTTTCCTGTGAAATGCTTAACCGGACATACATAACAGCATAACGATTGAGGATATCATGACATTCAATTTAATCTTTTCCTCTTAGTTAAAAAAAAAATATGATACTTTTTCAAAAGGTTTACCAAGTGAGCTTGTGAAATATTTGAAACTGTGATAGGTAGCCCTAAGTTTAACCCATTTTAAGAAAAAAAAACTTTTTCTATTTTCCGGTCGATATGTGAGAGAAACCATAATAAACTAACGAGTAAGTATTTATTTAAAATTCTATGCGGCTCATATAATTTTAAATAAAAAAAAAGTAATCGATTTCTTATATAAATACTCATGCGTTGGAAGTCCTGTTCAATTATGTTTATGTTATTTAACGAAGAATAGATTGGAGTCCGTTATCAATGTTTGCAAACATCATCCCCTTCAGTTTTTTTTTTCGAATTGTGTTGTCAATTAAAGTATTTTTTTAGTTGTGAATTAGTACTTGTTGGATAAATTCTTTTTTCTTTTTTTTTGCTTTGTCGGCTTTGTGTTAAGCTTAATTGTGTGTGCTGGTATAAGAATGTTTACATTCAGATCATTGAATCAGTTAATGTAGTTGATTTGTTTCTTTTTTATTTTTGTTTTAATGAAATATACCTTAAGTATATTGTGTTCAGAACTCTGAACAAAAATCTCCAACGATATTAAGTACTTTTCATGTTTTCAGGCAATTTAATTCATTATGTTATCGTTTCCAAGTTTTGCAAGTTATTAAATAAAATGTAATAAATAAAACTAAACACTTAAATATTTTGTAAAAATTATTTTATTTAGTTTTATTTTACTTTAAATTAACTTATAGATAATATTTAAGTTGTCATTTTTTTTAAAGTAAAATAAAACTAAATAAAATTATTCTTACAAAATATTTATGTGTTTAGTTTCATTTATTTAAATTTTATTTAAGACAATTTAATTTAAAATGAGGTAAATTTAGTGTTTGATTTTTAGAAAAGGAAAATCTCTGCTCGTTACAGATATTTTTGGAAAAATATGGGTTCATTGAAAAATGGTGGGTAGAAAAACCTATTAAGCTTCTAGCCCAGGACAAAAATATAGGGAAAATTAATAAGGAATTTCTACAAAACTGTACTTTGGATGAGACCTTTGTTTTAATGTCTTGTGGCAAATGTTCGTAATTTTAATCGGAGATAAATTGTTTAAGGAGAAGGAGGGGGAGGGGAGATAAAGGGGTAAAAAATCAGTTTTTTGCCAAATTCTTGGAAACCATGAACTTTTTGGAAAAAAATGTTAAATTTTATATATAACATAATTCATAAAAGTCTTTTTAACAGCACTGCACTTTTTCACTACTATTTGGAGTTTTTTATTTTTGTGGTAAAATCTAATACACAGACAAAATAAAATGCTCGAACTTGATCTTGTTGCAAACTATGGAACTAAACAAAATTTAATTAAATAATTTATTATATCATTGTATTTTAGTTTTTATGTTAAAAACGCCATATTGTGTTAAATGTAAAAAACCGCGGTAACACCAAAACTCTGTTATCTGCATTTTTAGCCAAAATCCTGAGAGCACTGCAAATACAACGTTCACATAATTTTATCAAAATCGTTGGAGTCGTTTTTAAGAAAATTGGGAAAATAAAGCTATAAGTTTTTCACAACAACATAACAAACGGCGCGTGTCTATGGTCATTAGCTTTTAGCTTCTAGGTCAGTTGGATCTTGTACGGGTGCAGATGTGACGTCCAATTGAAATGTGTGAAAAGGCGAGTTCATGTATGCACGGTGCGAAATTGTATACAGAATTGGGTATTCTGAATTTGGCCACAGAATACTATTTTGGTAAAAAAAAAGTTTTATTTTCTGGACGTGCTGCTCCGTCGTGTAACTTGCCGGTTATTTGGTATCAAAGACGTGACTGAATAATAAACAACTGAATTGGCAGACGCATCTAAGGAACCATGGCTATACAGACTGTCAACATCGATCCATCTTTATTGGAAACAGTTGTATGTTAATTTATTAAGTCCAAGCTAAAGTGGCATTGCCGTTGGGGCGATTAATTTGATGAAGAAATAAAATTCAGTTAACTTGGTAAGTATTGACTATATAAATACAGAATTCTTAGTTATAAAGATATTTTTAATTGATTGTAATATTAACATTCAAAGTTAAATATTTATTTTATTATTCGACTACAAGTTCGCTAACTCGACCGAGCGCCAATAACAATTGATATGGAATGACGTAAGATCGTTCAACCACCAATTTCACTCAGTCGAGCTGCATATGCAGTCCTACCCCTTTTTTACCTATACTAACAGAGTGATCGGGATTTTATCACTCTCTACAGTGTACACTCGTATTGTATTACTGTACGATGGTCTAGAGTCTAGACTATATACCTATTAGGTATTATACAGTTTTCTTACTCATATAAACTAACCGTGCGCTGGTCAACAGTAATTTATTAAAATTGTATTTTGTAAAGTTCTTAAATACTCAAAAAACTTTCAATCTTCTATTACCGACATCGTTGATATCTAATTTTTGTTAACGATTCCTCACGAAAATTAAAGTAAAAGTGAGTACATTTATCATACTCCAACTCACTTCAGTTAAAGAATAATACAAAATACAATGACACTTCAATTTCATTGTAACCCAGATGGATCCATCCTTCAATGAATTACCTTGGGGTTAAATATAACGTATAAGAGAAACAGTAGCCAAATTCAAAGGTTCCTTCTCAGAAATAAGGATACATTAACTTTATCAAAATTATACACCGGCATTCTTAATAAAGTCACATTCTGTTCTGAGGTGCATCACATTATTTAGTTCTTATTTGAAAAGGGTTTTCATGTCATCTCTTGAGGTTTATTTTAAATGACAAAAATATTCAACAATTTTTGAACAATTTAAAATTAAAGGACACATAAGTTCCAGCTCGTAAATCTTTTACGCAAAAAATGGGGAATGAAGAAACATCACATACCTCAAAATTGATAGCATTATCAAGTAAAAGAAGATTTCCACAGACTTGAAAATATTTGACACATTTTTGTTTGGCCTAAACTCGCAAATCGATTGTTGCGCAAAAGATTTTACGTATATTTTGTATCGCTTATTTTTTGGTACTACATATTATGTACATAGATAGGAATAGGAAGTTACTGCTTATTTAGATTCAATACTAACAGTAGATGATTTTGAAAGAAAATGCGAAACAGTAAAAAGTAAAACAATAACTGAAATTTGTTTTGACTAATTTAGATTGTAATTGTGGATTTTGGATGAAATCTTATTCTTCCTTTGGCTTATTTAGTCATTAGTAGTGACAATGAAACAAAGTTTACATTGATTTTCCCAACGTTTCGACAGAGATTTCTGTCCTCTTCAGGGGATCTTTATTAACACATAATGAAATAAGATATAATTAGAACATGTGAGCACATAATGGTTTAATAATTATACGTCTGAAAATATTTCATAAAGATTTGTCATTTAACTTGACACAAAACAAAGCCGTTTTCAAACACGGTGGACGAAAAGAGTTTGGGAGGGACAACCCACAGTCAACTCGTATATCCGCAATTTTCGGTGGCAACGTAAAATTAATATTCCATTATTTCTCATTGAAAATTACTATGGTATACCAAAGAGCTTCCTTCAAAAGAATAGTTGACAGGATGGATTATAGGTATACTTTAGCTTCGCAAAACATTTCGCAAGCTCCTAACCATTAACTATGAGAGATTTTTAAAGGGTTTGAGTTGGCTAATCATTTTCAAAAAAGTTAAACGGATTTTGCATAAAGTGGTTTGGATTCCAGCATCGCATCCGTTGTGTGGAGGAAGTTAAATTTTATATATTCATATTCAATTACATTATATAATTGACGTTAAGCTGGACGAGAGTAGAAAAGTTAAAAGTAGTTTCTTCAAACTTTTTATGAGTTTCCCTTAAAGAAAAAAGTTTAAACCACTTCCTGAGAATCATTATATTTGCGAATGGAAATCAAGGTTATATATAAGTTTTTTTTAATTATGTTCTTACTCTAAAAATTTTAAAACGAAAATCTTTTTCTTAATTCATTAATTCATTTTTTTCGTTCATAACAAATATTAAAAATTCGGCACGAATGCTTTTAAAATTTTGAATTTAAGTGTTTTGTCGTGCAATAGTACGTTTTTTATTTTCAGAAATTGTGATTGTTTAAAATTGATTTTTATTAAATTATGTTTTCAGTTTTCGACAAGCATCACTTAAAATGTTGTAATTACTTCTTATAAGGTAAATGACATTCTTAGATAAAAAACTCTCTTGTGACAGGTAACCTAAGGGCTTAACCGAAAAAACATAATTATTTTACTGTGTCGATAAAATTGTTCTTAAAATTTAATAAAAAAAAAAAAAAAACAAACGATATTTAGAAATAAAATCATAAAAATTTGTATTAAAAGTTCTAAGTCCATACCTTACATACGTATAGTATCAAACCAAAATTGAAGTACAGTAAAACCCACTTATCTGCAGTCCGCTTAATTTAAAAACTGTCTTATCTGAATTTTTGTATCCCCGTGTATTTCTTATAAAATTTCATACAAATTACACCGCTTAACTGAAACCCGTTTATGTGAAAAACTCGGATATCTAAACAACAATTTTCTTCAGATATTATTACATTTCATAGAATAAACTCCGAAATAAACAATGAAAAATAAAGTGCTACGCCTTAAGCAATCGAAACAACAAAAACAAAATAAAAAAACATGATTTGAATGCATCCATTTCACTGAAAGTGAAAGTGTCAGATTCAAATTCATATTTCTGGCGGAATTTTTTCTTTTTTGTTTATGAGATCTGTGTTCAGTTCTGCTAAGGCTTGTTTAAGGCGACTAAGGTCCGGTTATTTGAGGTTCGCTTAAGTGCAAACCCTGGTTAACTGAAATTTAAAATCATATTTTTTGTCATTTCGCTCTCGATATCGCTTAAGCGGGTTTGATTATACAAAAACATTTTTTTTATTAAATAGGAATAAAAAAAAAATTAAAATCGTTTGAGTGGTTTTCTAAAAAAATCGATTTTTGTTTAAATCATTATTCATTGCCTATTATGCAAATTTTTAGAAATTTATTTATTTTACCTTAAACCTGCATTTCATAAAAATCCCTAATTTTTTTGAAATATTGAATAAGCAAAAACAGTTTTTTTAAAAAAATAATTAAAGTTTTTATTTAAAATAGTTTATTGTTTAAATTTTTTATTCAAAACGATAATTCTCATTATTAAATCTCATTGAAATCACTTCAGCGTTGAGTCCTAATATAGGAATAGTTTAGTTTCCAATATTTGATAATCCTTTGACACTTTATTACAATTGTAAAAGAATTTCCGCCACTTTTCTGACAAATTTGGGCTATATTTCTTAATAGTTGAAAAAAAAAATAAACAAATTATTAAATTATATACCTATAAAAACAGAACAAGATTGTATTTTATTACAAGAAGATCTTCAAAAATTATCAGATTGGTGTCTGATTAACTCATTAAATCTTAATATTGCAAAATGTCAAAGTTTGACATTTTGTCGAAATCGCTCATCAATTAACTTCTTTTATAAAATAAACAATTTATTTCTTTCGACTGTAACTTTTAAAAAAGACCTTGGTGTAATTTTTGACCAAAAACTTGATTTCATAAAACATATAGATTTTTTAGTAGCCAAAGGTAATTCAAGGTTGGGATTTATCTTGCGCAATTCCAAGGAGTTCAATGATCCTTTTACCTTGAAATGTCTGTTTTTCGCGTTTGTTAGATCTGTCTTAGAATATTGTAGTACTATTTGGAACCCTTTGTATGAAGTTCATTCTATTAGAATCGAGAAAATTCAAAAACGTTTTACAAGAGTATTAGTAAAAAGACTTCACTGGGACATAGATATGCCTCCCTATACATCAAGATGCAAATTGTTTGGTATCTTGCCGCTTAACATTCGAAGAAAGTTCTCTGAAGTTATGTTTATCCGTGACGTATTGGAAAATCATATTGATTGTTCAGATATTTTGGCCTTGATCAATTTTAATGTTCCTGCGAAGACGCTCAGAAATCGCCTGTTTTTTAGGATTCCATTACACAGAACAAATTATGGTGCCAATGAGCCATTGTCTAGGTGCTTAAGAGAAACCAACTCCGTTTGTGATGTAATCGATTTTAGTCTTGGCAGATTATCATTTAAAAATAACTTGTTATTAATTTTAAGTAGGTAAAGCTACTAATCTTAATGGTGGAAATGTTTAAATGTTTAAATGTTTAAATGTTTATTTTTGTTTGTTATTCCAATGATTTATTAATAATCAATAATTTTTATATTTAATTATTATCAAGTAATCACTTAAGTCTTGTAACTTTGTTTGATGAAATAAACTAAACTAAACTAAACTAAACTAAACTAAACTAAACTAAAAAAAAAATTCGTAAAAAAACATAAAAAAAAATCAAGACCAATTTATATTTATATTTTGTTTCCGAAAACACGAACATCATTTTTTCTATGACTTTTCAGTTAATTATGTAAAAAAAGACATTTGGGCATCATTAAATAGTTAAGTCTGTTTTGGTTTATTAGAAACCAATTGTAAGCGAACAACAACATTAAGACATCTTACTTAAAAAAAATATTCCATCTTACTTAAAAAATATATTCCATCTCGCAAGTCCGTTTAAATAATAATAACAAAAAAGTATCAAATCAATGATTAAATATCTAGAATTCTGAAAATAATATCCGTCAATTATTCAAGTTTAATTTACTCCCAGCAAAGTAACGAGTAAAATTTATTTGAAGAATTAATTGGACGTAGATTAATTGGCATTTGCTAAATACCCTATACTGGCCAGCCTGTACCTTCTAATCTAAATCCCAATGAACATGTTTAGGACATGCTGGTAAGAGACAATATTAAGAACTAAATCATTCTCATTTTAAATGATCCCTAATAAAATTATGAAAAATCATTAGTTTCATCAAAATGTCCTTTTTATGATTTTTCTTTTTTTTTTCTAAGGAACAACTGACATTTTTTTTCAAATGATTCTATATTGATCAAGATCTATAACCTTATGCAATATAGAATGAGGAAATGAACATAAATTAACATTTCTCACATTATTTTTTGTTTGCTCCTATAATTTTGTACACCACTGTAAAATCAATCTTTCAATCCAGTGTGGTCACTGGTCACATATGCATACCTACTTATTACTGGATCGAAATCAAACTCGAATTCGATTCGATTCGATCTTCCAATCCACTCATATAAACCGGTTTATTAATAAAAACTAACGTAGAGGGTTAAAATTAAATCTTTTCAAAAACTGTTCATGCCCACGAAGGAAATAGTTGTTGTATTTTCCTTCGAAACAACGAGTTCGTAAATTGATACTATCATCATCATCATCGGCTCGACAACCGGGGTCCGGTCCTGGCCTCCTTCAACAAGTCTCTCCACCTATCCCGGTCTCGAGCCGACGCCATCCAGTTGCGCACCCCAAGGCTCCGGGCGTCCTGGTCTACGCCATCTCTCCAGCGCAAGCATGGTCTACCACGCTGTCGTCTGCCATAGAATGTACCACAAAGAACTTTCCGAGCAGGTTCCTCTTCGCTCATGCGAGCTAGGTGCCCTGCCCACCGAAGTCTACCGAGCCTAATTTTTGTCACTATATCTGCTTCAAGGTAGATTGCGTACAATTCATGATTGTACCGTCTCCGGAATCGTCCTTCCTCACATATGGGGCCAACAATTCTCCTTAAGACTTTTCTCTCGAACGCGGCTAAGAGGTCAGAGTGCCTTTTGCTAAGCACCCAAGTCTCGGATCCATATGTGAGTACTGGCAGAACAGCAGTAGTTTTGAAGTTATGGTGAGATTTCTGGATTTGAAGAGCTTTGACAGACTGTAGTAGGCTCTGTTGGATTTGAGAAGCCGCCCGCGTATTTCTTCTTCTATATTGTTATCGGCTGCTACTATTGACCCAAGGTATTTAAAGGATTGCACCACTTCAAATTCGTGCTCCGCTACCTTGATTGTTTGACCAACTGTTCCTCTCGCATTCGACGCCACCATGTACTTTGTTTTACCTTCACTAATGTGCAGCCCCAGATTTTGTGCCGCCTGCTCGATCTGGATGAAGGAATCGTGTACAGCTTGCTCGGTTCTTCCGATGATGTCGATGTCGTCTGCGTAAGCCAGTATCTGGCTGGACCTGTTGACGATGGTCCCTCTTGTTGCCGTGCCAGAGTCACGGATTGCTTTCTCCAACGCCAGGTTGAAGAGGAGGCAGGCCAAACCATCCCCTTGTCGGAGTCCATTAAAGATGTTGATTGGTCTGGATAGCAATCCGGCTATTTTTACTTGGCTTGTTACGTTGGTCATGGTCAACCTACATAGTCGTGTCAATTTATTTGGGATGCCGAATTCTCTCATGGCTTTGTAAAGTTCTACCCTGGCTATGCTATCATAGGCGGCCTTAAAGTCTATAAACAGGTGGTATGTTGGGATGTTAAATTCTAGACATTTTTCCATCGCCTGCCTAAGGGTAAAGATCTGATCAGTTGTTGATTTGCCTGGAATGAAACCACACTGATATTGTCCGATGATGGTTTTAGCGTATGGGGTTATCCGGTCTTGTAGGATAGAGGAGAGTATCTTATAGGCGGTACTCAACAACGTGATACCTCTATAGTTGCTGCACGTTGTGACATCTCCTTTCTTATGTATGGGGCATATTATACCTTTTCGCCAGTCTTCTGGCATTTCTTCACGCTCCCACACGTGCACTATAATATCATGAATTGCCTGACGTAGAGCTGGCCCACCGTGTTGAAATAATTCGGCTGGTATACCATCAGCTCCCGGGGCTTTGTTTTTCTTTAGCCGGTCTATAGCCTTCTCAACCTCTTCTATGCTTGGTGACGGCAACATAGGGTATTCGTCTTGAAGCAGTGGAGCCTCCACTTCTGCAGTGAGTTGACCATTTAGCAATTCATTAAAGTACACTTCCCATCGCTCCAGTATGCTTTGTGGATCGGTGATCAGATTTCCCTCTCCGTCCTTGCAGTATGTGCAGCGTGGTGTGTACTGCGTCATGTTTCGGATGGATTGGTAGAACTTCCGCGCCTGGTGCTGACCTCGCTCTCGGCTTTTTTCTATTTCACAGATTAAGTTCTTCTCCCAGGCTGATTTTTTCTGTCTGTGAAGCCGTTTTTCTATTCTTCTGAGCTCTTTATATTCTTCTTCGCGTGCCCGCGTTCTATGAGATTGCTGCATTGCTCGGTACGCAACATTCTTACGTTCAGTCGCTAGCTTGCATTCATCATCAAACCAGTCGTTCCGATTTCTACAACTGCTGCCTAAGATGGAGTTGGCAGTACTAATGACAGTATTCTTAAGGCGTGTCCACTTCTCATCTACGCCCAGCATACTGGCCCCAGGACTTACTCTCCCTAAATCAAGCGATTCTAGGGCGAGTCCTAACGCATTACCAAAGGTGTTACTGGCATTTTCATTGCGCAGGGCAGCCGTGTTGATTCGAACTTGATCGGCGGATGCAATACGTCTTCGCAAGGCAATCCGCCCTCGGAAGACCATACCAACAAGATAGTGATCCGAGTCGATATTGGCGCCTCGGTACGTTCGTACCGTCATCAAGTTCGAGTAGTGGCGACGGTCTATCAACACGTGGTCTATTTGGTTACGAGTGACTCCATCAGGTGATACCCAGGTGGCTTTGTAGATATCTTTTCGCGGGAACCTGGTACTCGCAACGACCATGTTTTTCGATGCTGCCAATTCTAAGACTCGAAGTCCATTGTCATTAGTGTTCTCATGCAAACTATGGGTGCCTGCGTAATGCCTGAATACCGGCTCCCGACCTATTTTTGCGTTCAAATCCCCAAGGATGATTTTTACGTCATACCTTGGACAGGCATTGAGGGTCCTCTCGACTTGTTCGTAGTAAGTCTCTTTTTCTTCGTCTGAGGACTCCTCCGTAGGTCCGTGAACGTTAATGAGGCTAATGTTCGTAAATTTGCCTCGCACGCGAAGGGTGCATAGCCTTTCGCTTATAGCGTTAAAGCCGATGATGGTAGACTTCATTTTTTCGCTGACTAGGAAGCCTACCCCGAGCACATGGTGTTTTGTATGACAGCTGTAGTATACGTCATTGATACTATATCATCTTTTAATCGCAAGTAAAAATTCCTGTTCCTACATTTTATATGCAAATACATTTTGTATTTTATGTTTTTGAAGGAAACATAAAACAAAATATGTGTACCCTCAACATTATAATGAAATAGTTAATTTTCCTTCAGGACATGCACAACATATTTGATTTTACCACATAAATGTATAAACTTCCTACCACCCGTGAGGTTACACTTACATAACTTATATCTCAAACGATTATCCTGTTTTCTCCAATTCAGTAAAAACCTACATCATTTGTGTCTACAACCTAAAATAAGTGATACCTTCCTTACCTATGTATTTGTTAAGAGTATTCTAAGAAAAGATTGTATTACATTATTTCTTTAACCATCTGGTACAATGGCAAAGTGAATGCCAAAGGTGTAAAGCAGCAAATAATGCTTGAGCAATATTTGCACGAAACTTGGATAAATTTGAGCTGTTGTAACTAATGAAACTATTGCTTGGGGCAAATTCTTGTGATACAAAATAAATTCAATCGATATGGCTTTCAAAAGGATTCAGGGCTGTTGGAGTGGAAAGTAAAAATGTAATCGTAATCAGAATAAATTCAGCATATCTACTATACTTACAAAAAAAAAATAAATTCCTTGAAAAGAAATCATAAGAAATCCTTGATTTAACATAAAAGTGATAACGGGAAATATATGTACATAGATATAAAGACAATCTACATAAAAAGTATTGTCTGTTTGTATATTCTTGAAATGTGTTTATTTGAATAATATCTTCTAGTGCGTAGTATTTTAAAATTTTGAAAATTCAACTAAATAAAATGATATCGTGCAAAGTCGAAATAATAAGGGTACCCATCTAATGACGGAAATTTTCGCTTGATGTAAAAACGAAACTTTATATCACATGTTATGACAACCATCTAATTAAAACAACAACAAAAATGGCTACTTTACTTATTTTTATCTTTACAATGTCACTTTCCGCATCGAATTCGTGATGAAAACTTATGTGTTCCGAGGGAAAACTTTCCCATACAAAATTTGACAGCTCGTTTACGACGGCGGAAAAGTATATCGTTTCCGTCGTTTTACGTCGTTAGTTGAGTACCCTTAATAACAAATTACGACAAAGTGTACATTTTTGACCATATTATAAAAAACTGAATGATAAGCGAAATTTAGCAAAATTTGATTTTGATAAACTTAATTTAAATATTTTTCTTGTTTCATAATAATGGGCATAAGGACATCTGCAACACACCCAAGTTCTCTGTGTTTTTTTGTTTAATACTAAACATATAAAATATCGGATAACAGGTAGTTTTGATTTACGTAATTGAAAGCGATTCCGACCATTCCATTTCCATATTAAGACTAAATGAAGCTGTCCTTAATTAAGTAAACGCTAGCACTGCCTTATAAACCATGAATTAAATAGATTTCATTTTAAATTTAATAATAATTGATTTTAATCTGTACCTCTACCTATTCGTAATATTCATACAATATCTTGTTACTGTCGAATGTCGGTTGTTTCTACTAATCCAATTATATAGAGAAAATATCTTTTAAGGTTTAATTTACTGTCATAATTTTTAATTTGCACGTATTGAAAACAATGCGACACCACTCTAGGTTAATGTACTAACAAAATTGCTAAAAAACATCTTCCTCCAAGTTTTCCAATCGAACACAGTCAAATTACCCAAATTGTTTCCACTAAATTAAGTATGAATTATGATAATTTGTATGATGGTAGAGAACTTAAATCAGTGTGTATAATTTATGTAATTTAAGCTAATCCATCAGTCATCATTGTCTGCAAAATATGGTATGGTAATAATTTTTACGAGCTAACAGTTTTTTTTTTTAAGTGATTGGCAGGTTGATAACCTCGTCGTTGCGGCTTGATTTTCCACACGAGGTAGCATCCTTTTTTACTTGCGATTATAGTTACTTCATACAAGGCAAGTTTTGCATTCGTAAAAAACAAGTTTTGAGATAACAACCAAACATGACATTACGATGGTACAGAACACGATTAAAGTAAGTCCGACAATTCTGTCTGTCTTTCTGTCCGTCTGTCTTTCTGTCTGTCTGTATGCCTGTCCATCTGTCAGTCTGGATGTAATGACACATATAGCCTAAACGGTTGGCCCGATTTTCTTCAAACTTGTTACTCTGTATTTTAAGAGTAATATGCCCAGGTGTATTTTTGATTTTAATCCTTGGTCTAAAAATAACTGCCATACAAGCGTAACAGATAATTCAATTTTTCTCGAAAAAAATATGATCAATTTTGATAAAATTTCGTATGACGGATTTTTTGCCAACGGTGATGTTTTTGACAAAAAAAAATATTTAGAACCAGCTTTTTAACGGTACCTGCCATAGAAGCGTTATAGCCCATTCCGTTTTTCTCGTAAAAAATCGATCGATTTTGATAAAATTGCAAATGATGGGTTTGTAGTCAAAGTTTATGTTTTTCATGTTTTCAGAATAAGTTTACATATTAACGGTACCTGGCAAATAAGTCTTAAAGATAATCCAATTTTTCTCGTAAAAAATACGATCGATTGTCATAAAATTTTGTGTGACTGATTTTTCCCGAATATTGAGTTTTTTCGTTAGAAATTTATTTAAAATCACCTTATTAACGGTATTTCCCATATAAATGCTACAGATAATCCAATTTTTCTCGAAACAAATACGATCGATTTTGTGACTGATTTGTCGCCAAAGGCTGAGTTTTTCGTTAGAATTTGTTTTTTTCGAAATTATCTTATTAATGGTATCTGCCATATAAATTCAATAGAAAATTGGATTTTTCTCAAAAAATACAATCGATATTGATAAGATTTTGTGTGACTGATTTTTTGCTAAAGACGGAGTTTTTTGTAAGAAAGTTTTTTTTTCAAAATCACCTTATTAACGCTACCTGTCATAAATAGAAACTCTATTTTTACTTGCGATGTATTTATTATAGTTTTTTGTTTAGTATCCTTAGGCAAAGGTTAATAATCTGACGAAAGAGCCAGTTAACTTTGCCTGACACAGAGCCTTTTTTTTTCTGTATGCCTCCAGTCTTACCTAGATGCCACTGCCACCCGTGAGTTTATTTGTGAAATTATAACCAGCTAGTTTCCAATCACCTGCACAAAAAACCTATCCTATCTCTCTATTTCTTCTCAACTTATAGTGTTGTGCAAATAATAGTTACATTATAGATAAAGCAACGTCCCTTGTAAACATTGAGATAAAATTATTGTTATTAAACATTGTGTATCAGATAACTCTTATGTTAAGGTTCCTATAGCATTATAACTAATTTTTGATAAATTTATAAATCGCGTCAACGCGATGATAAGTGACGTTGCGGGAAAACCTTTGAGTTTTGAAAAAAGGTGATATACACTTGGCTTAACTTTTTGGTGTTGATGGTGACCAAATGCCTAATCAATAAAAAGTTACTTTCTCCAACTAGAGGGATGGATTACTGCTAAATACGATGGCTGTTCGCGGAATTTAATTCGACTTTCTGCTGACCATTGTGAGTAAGTGCCAGATAAATCAAGCAGATTTCAATCCAATTCAAGTCCTTAAAATTTTATTTATTTATTAGATAATATAGAAAATAACCTCAAAATTTTCCTGACATTAACATTTTTGACTAGCCCATTCACAAAGAAAAACTGTCTCGATTGTAAACATATAATAAATTGATCACATTTACAAAACCAACCGACCATCCTTTGGGAAATTATTTATTGCGGAGTAAGAAAAAAAAAATTGACTAATTACAAAAATCCTGTCAACATCATTTATATTACTCTTTTTCCATTTTAAAGAAGGAAACAAGAATATTTCATGAATTTGCATTTATCAAAGGATTGAATAATTTTAGCTATCAATACAGATAAATCAGAAAAGGTATGAACAATTTCTCATAAGCCCCTTTGACAAGATTTTGAAAATTATATCTTAGAACATAAATAACAGAATACTTATTCAATTATTTGAAAAGTAATCATTTAATCAAGATTCTGAAATTCCGAACAGCATTTAAGAATGGAACCCTCTAGAAGCAACTCTTTTGTTAAGAAAAATTGTAGCTAGGTGCAAACATTTGAACGAAACGAAAATAGAAAATTAGTGGGCTTTGTTGGACAATAAGATTCGGGAGCATAAAATATCAAGCAAAGACCAGTTGAAGAAGGTGCTATTGGAGAAATGGCAAAAAATAACCCCTGATGTAACAAAAAAACTTGTGGATTCGATGCCAAACAGGCTCAAAGATCTTGAAAAGGCTAAGGGATACCACACGAAATACTAAAAAAGAATTAATACCAACAGTTTAGAACACTTGTTACAACTGTATCAAATAAACTATGCAATAATATATTGCAATATTTTAAGAATTTTGAATTTATGTTATTTTTCTTCTTTTTTTTATTAAATGAAGTTTTTTTTGAATAACCAAGGATTTTTTTGAAAATTGCATTTAAATTTTGTCGATGCTATCTTTCGTTTTTAAGTTATTGCAGCTCAACTTAAAAAAACAAGCACTGTATCAAATAAGCTTTGAGCCACTGTATAAACACTAAAATGTTTAGCTTATAATATTTTGTCCAACGTCTTATTTTAAGAACTCACTCATTTAGGATTCTATTGAAAATTTCGAAAGTAGTTTTTAACTCTCTATTCTATATTCTGTGAAACCACAAAGTAAACATATCTGTCAAAACAGAAAATTCCAAAGAGAAATGTATTGCTTTCCGATGACAGTTTTTCCTTAATATTTAACATTATAAGTTCTTGAACAGTTGTCACATTAAAAATTTATTGGTTTCCAACTAGATTTAACATTGAATACTTGACAAACAATAATTTCTCCCAAATCTTTGAAATCATTAAGCGATAAAGAGCATTTTATTGCTTTCGATGACAATCACCGCATTGAATGTTCACAAACATCAAACTAAAAACTTTTCATGTTTGACAAAAGACTTTTACTTGTAACCGTTTTAAATATTTCATATCTCCAGAGCTTCTTTTCTTTGATATTGTGATTTTAAGAATTAATTAATTATATTTTGAGTTGAGAATGTTTGTGGCCAATCGAATAAAAACAAATTCACTTTCTGAAATGCACTTGTACCTACTATAGTTTTGGTTTTACTCAACAATTTCTATGGTTTAATTTCTAGTAACAAAAAAAAAAAAAAAAAACATAGAAACATTAACGGCAAAATATTTAATTTTAAATTCAATAATTTTCCAACATGAGTCACTAAAAAATAACTTACAATGTTACAATGTGCAAGTTGCCACAAATTTATGTTGAAAACATCATGATGTAAGAAATTATATATCAAGGTCACTACTATTTTTACTAGGAGGTAATATAACTTTGCATCTATACATGTAAGTTAAACTTGTTTTACCAATGTTTCATCAACATCACATCGAACCCTATATCAGCATGAATAAATCTAACCTTTTATAGAAATATCGTAAGTAGGTAGAAGCAACAGTTGTTTTATATTCTGAGCTTGACTGAGCGAAATACGAGATATCTTAACTCTCACGGAGAGTTCAAATCCATATTCTCATTTTTGTCTTCTCTACAAAAAATATTCTCTACAAAGTAAGGAAGGACTTTTTCATCTCATTTATTCAAAGAGCAAAAATAGCATTGGATAAAAAATGTTACTTTAGTTTCCGATGATTTGTCAGTCATTTCAGACATTGGGAAAATTCTCTATGCGATACAGATGCTAAAAGAACAAACATATTTTAACGAAATTTAACACAATATTAAAAAAAAAAATACGTGTTTTGTGATGTGAAGATAAAATCATCTTTAAATTAAATACTAAAGGATTGGTCATACAAAAATAAACTAGGACACAATTACACAATTTAATTCTATTGGATTACAAATATTACCAAGTGAGTTTTAAATTTTAAGTTAAGTTCTAATAAAACAAAATTATAAATACATAATATAGTTTTCTTTTTTTTTGGCAACATTTGCACTTTAAAGGATGACGCGAAAGAAAAGAAAAAAATTGGTAGATTGTCCGTTTCCCCCGAATGCTTTGTTTTTATTTTTATGTTTTCAATCTTGATGATTTAAAAATCATTTTACTTCTGATAATTGTATCAGAATGTATGAAACATCATTTTCCCATATTGAAATTTACTCTTGTTTATACAAAACAAGAACGAATTAACCTCGAAGACGAGGTTAATTCCACCTGATTTCTAATTGTTTTATAAGACTCATTATACCGACTTGGTAAAGAATCGTTCGTTAAGAAAGAAAAAAAATGCACTACTGGGTCGCACGTTCTTGCTCTTTAAGCAAACTATGGGACTACAAAAATTTAAATTTATTAAATTCTGAAGAAAGTTGGAAAAATATCAAAAAATGGGCTAAATGAGAGATCAAGTTGTATGACAGCTATCAATAGCATTCAACCGGCTGGGCCGTTATCAAGTTGTGGCCAAATTGGTAAAAACCGTTAGAACCAAATCTCCGAGATTGAGATAGCATAATCAAACATAACATTGCGTTGATAGAGAAGTCGAAAAAAGTGAGCCCGGAAATTCTGTCAGTCTGGTTGTACAAGTATCTACAGCCTAAACGGCTGAACCGATTTGTTTCAAATTTGGTATGTAGAATAAACCATCTCTTCATAGAGGATAAATTGAAATGTTTGTTTTAGCTTAAAAAACAACGGTACTTGCCATATTACAGTAAACGAAAATCCAATTTTTCTAAAAAAAAAAACGAGTATTTCATCAGAAATTTTTTATCGAAAAAAGCTTTAAAACGGTAGGTACCTCCTATAGAACCGTTCTTTTTTGTACCGACTATCTCGTAAATTTATTGAGCAATTTTGATGAAATTTGGTATTTACATAGTCCTGCAATGTCTACTAAATATATTGCATAAACATTTTTGAAAAAACTTATATTTTGGAAATAATTTTTTTTTTTTTTTTGCAAACTGGTCAAATTAATTTCCAAATTGTTTTTTTTTACTTAAACCGATAATTCTAATTTTACGATCAAATTCGATTTTACACGAGTGATTTGCTAACTTAAATTAAATTGAGTGAAATTATCCCACGCCCCTTTCCCACCTAGATACCGCACGAGCTAGGGTCCATTTTCACCGAGCAAAAATATAAAATATTTATTTATTTATTTATTTATTTATTTATTTATACAGACTAATAGAGTAATCTTAAATTGCTAAGTTAGTATTAATTTATAAAAGCACAAGCTGCAAAGGCTTTCGGCTCGATAGTGAAAGGAAAGAAAAAAAAAATATTTTTAAGAGATGTAAAATTAATTTATAGTTTATGCTGTGTTATTATTTTATGTATAGTTTCTAAGTTTTGTATGTTTATATTTTTTAGAATTTGGTGAATGTCTTCGTTGTTGGGTACGAAACGGGTGATTGACGTCTAGAGTTTCTGAGCAGCTGGAACATATTAGAGGGCTTTAATTTTTTAGAAGATGTTAATGGGTCAACGAAGTGTGACCTAAACGAACCCGGACGAAATTTGTAATTGTACATTTGAGTGTTTGGACTGGGTATATGGGTTGCTTTTTGTTGCTGTTTATTCTTGAGTAGTGATTTATATGTCAGCCAGTATTGTTGGTCTGGGTGGTGATGACTTGTGATTTGATGGTTCTTACCAGGTCAGCTTCACTGTGAGAGTAAAATAAGAATGTGGAAGTTCTATTTTTTTTATGTTATTCTAATAAAAATAAAGTAATTTATTGTGTTAGGTTGAAAGTAAAATTACATTACTCAATAACAAATATGGACACTTAAGTACCGTCGAAAGATGAGAGAATGGGTCTGCTTAATGCAAGCAGTTAACAAAATATATAAAAATGTAAGAAGAATATAAAGTAAAATTAGAAGAAAGAAAAGATTTATCTAATAAAAAAAGCATGCGAAAGCAATTTTTAAAATAAATATAGTTTGCAGTTGCCAATGGTGATGTCTTTCGCCTGAAATTTTTTTTTCAGAACCAGCTTATTAACGGTACCTGCCATAGAACCATTTTTACGACTATCTTTTGAACGGCTGTACCAATTTAAACTGAACTTAATATTCTACAACTACTACCAAAGCTGAATAAAACTACAAGAAAAAAATAATTTTTTAAAAAGTTTTATTTTTTGCCAAATACCGATTTTTTTCAATTTTGCTAAAATTTTATATAAGTGATTTGATGCCAATGATGATGTGTTCATCTGATTTTTTTCAGAACCATCTTATTAACGGGACCTGCCATATAGAACCTTTTTTTTATTATTTTTTTATTAAAATTCATTTGACCGGTATTCAAATGAGTTTTCGAGTCGTAAACACGAAAGTAACTTTCCCCAAGAGAAAATTTGTGCAACCTAGTTCAAAAATTGTTTTTTTGTAAAAAATTCAAAGTTAGTTCAACAAGATGGTAGGTGAAGTATTTTTTCCGATAGCAAAAACCATTTGAAAAAAGTTAATTTTTAGCCACGAACGAAAGGGTTTTTTTTTATTATTGCCAAAATTAACAAATTTGAAAAGAAATATAGATAACCGTTTTGCAATATTTAAAAAGGATGTTACAGTTTGACAGGAGTAAGCTAATATTAAATTTTCTATGAATTATTCTACACGTTAACGTGATTTAGCTTACTGCATGCCAACGAGCTTTTTCTGAACAAATATTCCACATGCGTTGGTTCATAGTCTATGATAACGCTCGTATCTGTACTGTTTTTCGCAGTATTATACTGTTTTTTGCTCTCAAAAACTGCGTACTGTTTTTTTTTTCAAAAATACTGCTTATATTTTGAGATATACAGAACTTCAAATCAGCAGTTTTTTGAGCTTGTAAGCAAACGTGAATGACAGTGGGATATTTCCATCTTTACATTGTTAATCCCCGAGTAGGAAATTTGCTCCTCAATGAAAAATTTCTTGGTGAAATTTATACCACTTTTATATATGAGATGAAGTTCTCTGATTTCACTCATTAAAAGTAATGCAAATAGGCAGCGGTTCGTCATTGGCATTTAAAACTCAAAGGAATTCAATAATGAACGCAATAAATTTTTCTTGCACTTTGTCAGCGGTATTGGAATTCATTTTCTAGTTTTGACTCACAAAACAACCCTTTCCTTACTTCGGCAAAACAGTGCTGATATCGCTTATGAAAAGCAATGTACCTTTTCAAGCACATGGACTTCAGACAAGACTCGATTAGAAGTGGAAACATTGGAGGCGATTCTAATCGTCAAATGCAATATTAAAAATTCTTGCGTTGATTTCTATCAATACCTCAAAACTAAGCCGGAATTGCTTCGTCAAATTGCTTCAAAGGACAAGTACGAAGCAAAAACCACAGGAGATATTGAAATGGAAAGTGAAGACGATTCTGATGATGGAAATAAATCGCCTGGTGATGGTTAATTTGCCTTTTTTCATGTTTTAAGAAAATAAAATAAATAAAAATTAAAAAAAATGTACTGCGAAAAATACTGTTTTTTTTTTATCGACATACTGCTATTTTCAATTTTTGAGGAAAAAGTACTGTTGTTCGTCCAAAAAAAGATAGGAGCGTTATCTATGACCGCCAAAATAAAAATGTGCTTTTTGGCTGAACATAGAAGATTATAATAGACCAGCACTGCTTAAGGTTAATTATAATAATAATAATTTCTGCCTAAAATAATGTTCGTCCATAAAAAAATAAGTAAGTAGGGTCAGAAGAGTTTTGTCTAGGTTTAAAGATTTATTTTTAATTCACACTCATATATACAAGAGAAAATTTGGAAGCAAATAATCAAAAATACAGTCGTGCTTTTAATTGTTTACAAATAAATAACTAGCCTTATATTATTCATGAATAAATCAATCACCCGTAATCAAATGAAATATAGTATTTGAAATCAATTTCACTTTTTACTTTATTCTAATAAACAATATACCTACCCTAGAAAAATGATTCTTGAAAAGGAATTCTATGATATCTGTATACCTACCAAACTAAACGTAAACCTACTCTAAGTCTAAGCTATATTCTTTCCAAAAATATTTTTAATTTTAGATATAACATTTTATGATACGGAAATAAATTAGTTTTGAATATCAAAATACAAACCAATTAACTTGAAATGACACTTTTTAAGTGAGAAACCAAACATCATAATGTGAAACTCTTTTAGATAGACATCCTGTCTATAACCTTATACTTGCCTATCCACTTTCAAATTTAAATGAGATGCCTTTTTTCATAAAAATAACACAGCGTGACATTTTTTATGGCCTCGTTTTCGTTGTTCACTATTTTCATCATCCCCACTCGTCTAAAACAAGTTTATTTTTTTTTTTTTGTTTTCCTTCTTAATGTGTCAAAGGATCTTCTTTGATTCCTGATAATACAAATTAAATTAAATGTTTTTTGAAAAGTTCATATTTTATTATAGGCATAATCATCCTTCCACAGCAAAGAAGGTCTTTTGTTCCTTGGAATGATTTTAAATGGATGGGAGGATTTTAACACAAAATAAGATATGAAGGTGATAAAAAAACAAAAGAGGAAAATATTTTCAGAACAAGGACACTATGTAATATGATAACGTATAAAGGATAATATCAATTTACCAATTTAGTCAAATAATTTACATAATATGAAATCATGATAAGAAATTAAAGTGAATAGAATAAATTGTTGAATATTGCTGAGAATTGTAAATAATGTTCTTTTAAAAATATTTTTCTAACTAGCTATGGAATATATTCTTTGACAAAAGTTACATAGGTTCATACCTTCGTATGTCAAAGTAAAAGGCTTTGACGGAAATTAATAATTTAATTTCGTGTCAAATTCTCCTAAAAATGAAAACAAGTTGCACGTCAAGTAAAGTGTTTGGCTCGTCAGTTTAATAAAAAAATAATATTGAAATCGTTTAGGTTTTTAAATAAATCGATTTTTATTTAATAGTTTTTAAACAAAAAGTTGTTTTTTAGAAATTTTAAGTAAGTTGATTTGAAGTGCTTAAACATTTAATGTATGTGAATTTAATTAAAATGAAGCAGTTTTTCAAAATGTTGGATATTTTTTTTCGATTTTTATTTTAGAATTCATCAAATCATTAGATATTTCTAAAAAAATAATTAGGCCAAAATCCATTAAGTTCTTCACGAAAAAACTAAAGAAAAAAACAAAGGATCTATGGGAGGTAATGTTACTATATAGGTTCGACAAATGTTAACTTACTTAACAGGGTAAGTATTCGTTTTAAGTAGAAAAAAATTGTAGGTATTAATCAAACCTGACTTTACAATGATGGGAAGTCCAAAAATGGAGGTTTCGTCTAGTCGTCCGTTGTTCCATCTGGTGAATTCGTTTATGTACGAATGTGCTGTTGTATGTGCACCTTACAGCTTGAACAGTTGGACAGGATCTCTTTAATTCCCCTAAGAAACCTCAAGGGAATTTTTAAAAAGAACAATTTATATCGCCCAACATTGAAATTAAATTGATACCTACAAAGAACATTTGTAGAGTGTTTTCTAAGTTAAGAATTTAGCCACTTTCAAATGCTTATTTTGTGTTTCCTTGTCAAAATATTTAACAAACCATTAAACTTGAAATCCAACTACTATTGATATCTTGTATCAGACAATCCTGGATACCCGCCATTGGATTCTCTAACGAAAAATCAATAAATTTTAAGGTGATTACAAAACACATTAGCAGCAGTAGTAGTGCTGTTGTTCGCTTAGAACACACGTTCACCACTTTGGTCTGATCCCATCTCATGCCATTGTTATCCTGTAAATAATGCCTCTACTTCATTTGATGCTGGGAAACAGGATATTTTGTATGGTTTTGTGCTAAAATCACGAACAGAAAATGTAAATACACAATAAATGCCAACAAAGGAAATGTATTTACGTATGATAGTTTCTATATTGACCATAAATGAACCAAATGGTATTTAAATGGAATAAGCTTCCATCGCAAGAGGTATAGAAAATATTATATTTTTGCTATACCCACATTGAGAAGATAGTCAATTATACATTCATTCAACAGTTTAATAAATATTCCAACAAACGACGCAAATTAAAGATAATTTTTTTTTTTGGAAATTTAAACTAGAATCTAAATATTGAAACTGGACTCGGTCACATAAAAAATAACAATTCTCTTGTTAATGATATTTGTATACTTGTCTACGTATTAGTTTGCTTATAATATACAAAGTGATTGGTATAAGGTGCACCAAAAAGCTTGAACGTGTAGGTGTTGTTAAGACAAGAAAAAAATCGTATAGGAGGGGGTCTATTTCCTCCCGTTTAGGCGGGAAGGACAATTTTCTAAAATATTGACTTAAATCAGAAAAAAAATTATTTAAAAACAACGGTGAATGATACAAAGCCTTATTATATTTTTTTGGAAAGCCAGAAAACTACTCTTTTATATCATTTTTAAATTAAGTTGTTTAAGTGAACAGTTTTAAAAAAATTAGTTTTCAAACTCAAAATTTTGAAAAAAAACTAAAAAAAAAAATTTGTAAACTAATTTTTTTCAAAATTTTATGTAATTAACTATTATTTTTATTTTCAAAATTCAATGCTCTTATTAATTTTTAGTCAAAAACAGAAAACCGGATGCCAAAATGAATCTTAGTTTTTGAGAAATTAAAAAAAATTAAAAGTAAAACTAGTAAGTAAAGTAAAAAGTTAATTCGTTTTTTTTTTTATTATTTGATTGAAATCGGATGGTATGTAATAAAAAATAAAAAAGGGATAATTCCCTAATTAATAATTGACCTGAGCAGGTCAAATTTGGGAAAACCAAAAAAAAGTGTTTTTTTTTGGAAAAAAATACTTCTAGTTTTTCTTAATTTCTCAAAAACTAAGATACATTTTGGCATCCGGTTTTCTGATTTTAACTAATAATTAATAAGAGCATTGAATTTTGAAAAAAAAAAATAGTTAATTACATAAAATTTTTAAAAAAATTTGTTTAAATTTTTTTTTTTATTTTTTTTTTCAAAATTTTGAGTTTGAAAATTAATTTTTTTAAAACTAATCACTTAAACAACTTAATTTAAAAATAAAATGAAAGAATAGTTTTCTGGCTTTCCAAAAAGATAAAACAAAGCTTTGCATCATTCACCGTTGTTTTTAAATATTTTTTTTTCTGATTTAAGTCAACTTTTTAGAAAATTGCCCCTCCCGCCTAAACGGAGGGAAATAGACCCACCCTCCCATACGATTTTTTTCTTGTCTTAACCCCACCTACACGCTCTTTGGTGCACCTTATACCAATCACCCTGTATAATATTAGATTTTTGGTCCTGTGTGTATAGAAGGGGTATGGAGAAGAAGATTCAATGACGAGCTATACGGGCTATACAGCGATGACCTGGTCAAGAAGCTAAAAAAAAGCGTCTGAGATGGCTTTGTCATGTGGAGCGTAATAACACCAACGCATCAGCCCGACGAGCCTTCGAGTCCATTCCTGATGATGTACGCAGCGTTGGAAGACCCCCCAATAGATGGCTCACACAAGTGGAAAACGACCTCACCCAACTTGCGGTGCAAAATTGGAAGCGGCTAGCTAGGAACAGAGATGGCTGGAGAGACATGTTAGTTGAGGCCCCTAGTCCATCCTGGACTGTAAGCGCCATCTTAAGAAAGTAAGTAAGTAAGATAAGGCCCAGTATGTTATCCATGAATTCGATTGTATATTTGTAATGGGAGATAGTTTGTATATACAACTTTCTTAAAACTACTAGGTCCGTTGTTTCCGCGTTGTTTCTGCATGAAGCACGGCCGCACTGGCCAAAGATATTGAAATGCCTTTTGAGTAAACAGATTTTGTGTATGTCATTTGAACATGGCAACTGCACCACAGGTGGTGATGGTTTTCAGAATCATGTTGTATATTCATCCCAGGTAGTTTGATTTACATAACCATGATTTCCTTCCAAGGATCTTTTAAATTGGAAATGGTATCATTTCCAATAGTGTATCCATGTACATTTTTTCGAAAGAAGTTTGCTATCTAGTGATATTCCTAGTTATCTGACAAGTAATTTTTTGGTGAATTGAATGGTATATGATCGAGTTTGTATATGAGTTGTTACATATAGTCTACTTTTATTATGTCTGGTTTCTTTGATTTACATCGTAGATAGTTTCTTCAAATAGTTTCTATTGGAAGACTTCACAGAAAGAGTAAGAGTACCAATTTTTTTTAGATACTATAAGATTACTTTCTGAACCATTTTTATAAGCCGGCTTAAAATAATATATACATATTTCTGTGGCAAATATTTTGATTGAATCCTTGCATCCAAATCGAATATAGAAAAAAATTAAGGGCTACGTCTGGGTCGCATGAAATTGCTCTTATGGAAAGTAAACTTCGTGCACAGAAACTAAAATTATAATTTACGACTGGGGAAAGCTTAGCAAAGCTTTTAGGATATAAAATATTGTCAAAATCATTGCAACCGTTTAGGAGATAATCGGTATCAAAAAAGTACCGTTCTATGGCATGTACCTACCGCCCAATAAGTTAACTTTCAACGATTTCGAAGCTTTTCGATAAAATAGTAAAAGTTAAACTGTATGACATTTTAAAATGCCATATTTCAGATTTTCAGAACGGCTTCTTTAGTGGTCGGTCAACTACCACAAATTTGGCTTGCTTTTCTAATCGGTGTTTCCAAAGCTCTAGAAAAGCGTTGTCAAATGGATGTGGTTTACAATGATTTCGTTAAGGCATTCAGTAGGGATAATCACCTAATTTTAATTCAAAAATTAAAATTAAATGGTTTTGATGGCAGCTAACTGAATTGGTTTAAGTCCTAGCTTATTGGTAGGAAACAATTTGTTAAAATTGGTGATCTAGAACCAAATTCAATAATAATTCATTCGAGTGTTCCTGAAGGAAGTCATTTAGGTCCAGTGTTGTTTCACTTATTTATAAATGATTTTCCGTCAGTGTTAAAGATGTCCGAATGCTAATTTTTGCCAACGACATCAAAATAATATTATTTTTTATAGCGATTGCATTGCATTTCAAGAAGATATTTCTAACTTAGCGATTGGGTGTAACATAAATGCGACCTTCATCTTAATCTATCAAAGAGCTCCGTTTTGACTTATAGTCGTTTATCGAGTCAAATTTTTTTTGATTATGTTCTAGGAGGATATAAATTATCCAGGGTAATTGAAAAAAAAAAAAAACTTAGGAGTAGTTTTTGACGATTAACTAAATTTTGAGTCACATGTTTCATATATTGTTTCTAAGTATAATTTTATGTTAGGTTTCTTGAAAAGAAATTCTGCTGAATTTAAGGACCCTTACATTTTGATAGCCAATTTTTGTTCTATTGTTCGACCATTATTGGAGTATTGTTTTATTATTTGGAATCCTGATACAAAAAAACTAATAGTTAGAATTGAAAATGTTCCAAAATTGTTGGAAACTTTTGAATCAAGACGTAGAATGTACAGTGTCTTTTTTGTTCATGACATTCTTACTAATAATATTGATTGTAGTTTTTTACTATCATTTATTAATATCTATGCATCCAGTAGACCTCTGAGAATGAGACAATTCATTTTTGAAAATCCTCATTCTACAAATTATGGACAGCGTGAGTCTATTTCTCATTGTACTAGATTTTTCAATTTGTATTATAATGATCTTGATGATACACATGTCTCAAGATATCAATTTAAAGTATCTTTGCTTATGTTATTGCAAAACAACCCTTTATAAACTGTTATTCTGTAAAATTATAAAAATTTGTAATTTATTCAAAGTTAGAACTAAGCAAGATCTGTAGATTTAATTATCGTAGATTGAAATAAATAAATAAATAATAAGCTTCTTCCGAGAAATCAGCCCAACCGTTTAGACTGACGGTGTCGATACATACATACAATTAGAAAGAATTACCGGACCCCATGTTTTCGACTTCCCAATGTCCTGATTGATTGTTATTTCAAAACTTTTTTTTATACGAATGCATTACTTGCCTTATATCGTAGTAGGTTTGTTTGATGATAAAAAAATATATTTTCACACAAAAGGAGAAGTATCTACTTCATGGAAATAAGAGGATTTTGTCAATGCATGATGATGTGTATTCAAATTCCAGGAAAATCATTCACTGAATGTTCCAATAACTCAAACGGATCAAATATTTATATATATATATATATATATATATATATTTGAATTGCAACGTGGCTCAATATCACAATTTAAATACTAAGAGTAAAATGTAAGAGTTCCAATAAATATTTGGTAGGAAATATTTTAAGTTTTTTTTTTCTATGTTGATGGTGATGACCTTTTTGTAAATTATATGTTATAAGAAACGGGCTACTTGTCAGATGAAACAAAATATTTTTATGTCACGACGTTTAGTTCATGTCTATGAACATCATCAGGTGGTGGCAAATCTTTATTGAATATTAATAAATTGGTTACAAATTTTGTTCTAACATACATCAAATACAATATTAAACTTACACTTATTACATTTATACTGCACTTTAAGTAAAAACAAAATCACAAGAAACAACAGGTCTACACTGAATAAAGTAAGATTGACAAGTAACATATATATTTATTTTAAGAACTATAAGCTTTTTGTTCCCTTTCCCTCTAATAAATATTTGTATTGGGGGCTGAAATCTTCCATATTAGTTCGTCGGTTCATGGTATTATCAGCGTTGATAATATGGAGAGTTTCTATTATCATTCTTTTGTTTTGATGCTCTTCTCGTTGTAGTACTTTGACGCTTTCAAAGTTAGGAGGGAAGGTGGTTTAGTTGTGTGCAATGCGATGCCAGTGCTGTCTTCTGTGGTGCATTGCTTTTAATATCGGATTTATGTCCTGCCAGTCAATTTTTTAATTTTTGTTTTGTTGTGCCAATATAAATCAGGTTAAATTCTTCGTCAGCGTGTTTTTTTTTCGGTTGGGTCTGCAAATATTTTACAACTTAATTTTTAATTCAATTGATAAATCTTTTGCAGTAATATTATACAGGGTGAGTCATGAGCAATGCGACAAAATGCTAGGGCGTGTAGGTTGCGTTGAGACAAGAAAAAAATCGTATGGGAGGGGGGGTCTATTCCCCTCCGTTTAGCCGGGAGGGGCAATTTTCGAAAAAACTGACTTAAAATGGGAAAAAAATTATTTAAAATCAACGGCTTCATTCACAATACTGTGTGATACGTTTTTGAAAAGCCAATAACTTTTTCTTTCATTCTGTGTTTAAATAAATCTATTCTAAGAAATTGAAATATTAATTTTCAAAGTCAAAATTTTGAAAAAAAAAAATTGAAAAAAAAATTTCAAATTCATTTTTTTCAAAATTTTACGTAATTAAGTGCTAATTTTAATTTCAAAATTCAATGCTTTTATTAATTTTAAGTCTAAATAAGAAAACCGGATGCAAAAATTTTATGTCGTTCTCAAGAAATTAAAAAAAAAACCAAAACCACCTTTTTCTAAGAAAAACATTTATTTTTATTGTAACGAAGCAATTTATTTATTTATTTAGCATTAATCTTAGTTTTTTTACTTTTTTCTTAATTGGAGTTTTATGAGAACGTAATAAAATTAAATAGTATTGGAATAACCCTGGATTAATATTATTTTCATTGATAACTTCTGAAAACTGACCTGTCAATATTTTTGCCTTGGCCTGCCCGCAGCCCATGGGTTCTACCTGTTATGGGGTTATTATGTTATTCCTACGAGACCTTTTACCCGATTTATTAGACAGCGTTCCATTGGTTATAGCAGATACTTTAATCTACCAACAAGATGGTGCTCCAGCACACTACAGCTTACAGGTGAGAAACTGGCTGGATGATCATTTTAGTGACCGTTGGATCGGAAGAAGGGGCCCCACGGAATGGCCGCCTAGGTCACCAGATTTAACTCCCCTAGATTTCTATGCATGGGGATTTATGAAGAATTATGTTTACGAAGTGGAAATAGTATCATTGGAACAACTGAAGGAACGAATTGAAGTCGCTGGAGTCAAATTGCAAGAAAATTTGTCAAGCATAAACTTATGTGGAAGCCATTACAAGGAGATATAATCTATGCCTTCTAAACAATGGAGATCATATCGAGAATTTTTTATAAGTACTTCCAATAAAAAACATAGTAAAAATAAAAGGAATAAAAAAAACTAAAAAAACTAAGATTAATGCTTCTTAAATTGCTTCGTTACAATAAAAATAAATGTTTTTCTTAGAAAAAGGTGGTTTTGGTTTTTTTTTAATTTCTTGAGAACGACATAAAATTTTTGCATCCGGTTTTCTTATTTAGACTTAAAATTAATAACAGCATTGAATTTTGAAATTAAAATTAGCACTTAATTACGTAAAATTTTGAAAAAAATGAATTTGAAATTTTTTTTTCAATTTTTTTTTTTTCAAAATTTTGACTTTGAAAATTAATATTTCAAAAACTATTTCTTAGAATAGATTTATTTAAACACAGAATGAAAGAAAAAGTTATTGGCTTTTCAAAAACGTATCGCACAGTATTGTGAATGAAGCCGTTGATTTTAAATAATTTTTTTCCCATTTTATGTCAGTTTTTTCGAAAATTGCCCCTCCCGGCTAAACGGTGGGGAATAGACCCCCCCTCCCATACGATTTTTTTCTTGTCTCAACGCAACCTACACGCCCTAGCATTTTGTCGCATTGCTCATGACTCACCCTGTATTTATTTCCTGGCTGTACTCTAATATAAGTTTATATTTTTAATTACATTTTTGAGTTCCTCAGATAGAATTTAGGAAAGAGTTTTATAAAATGATAAGACTATGTCTTTTTATTCAATCGATATTTCATAAAGAATAATCCAAAAAAAGAGCCAAATCTATTCTTATCCTGAAACAGTACTGTTAGGTTCTTTTTGGTCGAGGCTGAGGTAGCTCGTCGGGTCCAAGGGTTGTCCAAAGAAAGCACAGTAAAACTTTGCTTTTGCGGGTTCATGATGTTGTTGTTTCGATTTAGTTTTCATTTTATTCAAATAATAATATGGTTAACACAATTAATTTACAGTTTCGTTCAAAGTTATTTTACAACATGTAATAATTAACACGGTATTTCATATAACCTAGTGACTTATACAATTTCTTAACGGAACCTAATCCTTTACAAACTTAGGATATTTGCCCAACAAAAAGTGGAACCACCCTTTGGAAGTTCGAACTCAGTCCGAAGTAATTCTGAAGGATCTACTGAGGAAGATTTGCTGAAGCTAGGTTGGAACCACAAGTTGGAACCCAGTCCGAGGTAGTTCTAAAGGATCTACCCAGGAAGACTTACGGAATACCTAAAATAAAAATTAATTGGGCCCACAAGGGGGAATATATTAGATTGGCCTCTATATAGCTTGAAAAGCCCACAGCACCACAGCTCAACAAAATCTGTCACACTTAGGGTACTCGAGGTTCCCAATCAGCCCGATTGATGCCTTGAATACTCTAGTTTGGTATCAGAACAACGGAAGGCGAAAGACAAATTTTCCATACAAATCATACCTCTACTTATAATATTTTCGTTCGTAAGACGGTGTGAATTGTGTAGATGATTAGAAAAAATGATACCTTCTGCTACCATATGACAAATAATAATTGTGCTTTTAAGTTCTATTTTCGGTACTTGTACTTTTGAATACTATTTTTGGTACTTTTATGAGTAGTAAACTCGAAAATGGAACTATAGAAAGGGGATCATGCCGGTTAAATGCTGTTGCACGATAATATGGGCTGCAGGAGGGAGGATAAACGGATTAAATAATGAGAAATTTTAATGCTTCGATACAGTATATGTATAATACTCTTACTGCAAAAGTTCTTCAAAGAAGTAGAGAAATTGATGTTTCAGCAGCACTACACGAATTTGGGTAACATCACAATCCCCATAAACAATGATCATCGGAATATCCTTATTTTCTTTCGTATTTTCCTCAAAATAAATCATTCCTGTAAATTAAATGTATAATTTCTCTTATAAAACTATATAAGATAAGTATTCCAACCCGCTTAATCAACACCACAAAAACTAAATTAAAGCAGCCGACTTAATGTCCTCCATCACCAACAAAAAGTTAGTAAAAAATAACATTGATAAAACTTAACTCCTTAATTTAATTTTATGAGTTAAAAATAATAGTGAAAAACTGAATCTCATTAATATTGTCCTTCTTTTTCGATATCCTTGTTGTTGAGTGCAATTATGATTTTAATTGCATTCGGTCACTCACAGTTTCCGCTTTCGTTAAAAATCAACGTATATAAGTATATACAAACTAATTATGGCTGTATAGAGGAGAAAATTTAATCTGAGTGTGAGTTTTCATAAACTTTGTCAAAGTGGTTGTAACCAATTTAAGAAAGTGTCCCTGTAATAACAAGGTTATGGTCATACATATTTACAAACTGCTTGGACTTTGACTTGTTTAAAGCAACTTATGTAAGTTATGTAATGCTGCCATTACACTAGGTAATACTACTGTGAATATTTGCAATATTATTGGCAAGGTTATTGACTTTGTTCTCGTGTGAATGGTTTGTGGGTGCCATATGTTCATTCATAGTGAAAATAATATTACCTGGAAAAAATATTAATTTTTGACTGTATCTACTTATGCTTGTACAAAGTAGCCCAAAATGTGTCACCATAATGATTTTAAAGAAATTCGTTTTGACATAATGTGAAGTAAACATACTTTCATGTTCCAAAAACCTCACCAAAGAGTTAGGCAACTGACCCTTAACTGCAAACTGAAATATTTGGGGCGGGTTGAATTTGAAATCCCTAGTATTTTCATTTCTCCGTTTCTCTTAGTTTTATAAAACGCCCTGCTTAAGAATTAACTTTTAAACTGTAAGAATTTACTGTGCGAAGCACAGACGATTTTAATTATATTTCACGGTCCTTGTAATTCCCAGTATGTGCCAGCAATACTCTCTAATTAAAGTTTTTCTTTTTCGTGTCCAAGTTGAACACGATAGCTTTACTACTTTTTCTTACTTAATTCTAAATCTTACTTTTTCTAATATATATGTAGAGAATCCTCGAGAGATTTTGAGTAAAAGTGATAGGGTTATTAATTCCTATTTTATATGACACTGCGGTGGGTTGTATAATTTGCGTGTTTAATGGTTATATGGAAAGGTATATTTTTTCAATTTTATTGCAAATTGAGTTATTTACTTGTCTAGAATAAAATCAGAAAAATGGTTTTATTGAATGAAATAAGTTGATAACGTTGTATCTAAGTCTTCGTAAAGTACATTATATATTATGTAACTAATTAATTATTATTTTAATTGCGATTATAGGTACTATAAGGCAAGTTTTGTATTCGTAAAAAAAAAAAAAAGTTTTGAGATAACAATCAAACATGACATTACGATGATAGAGAACACGAAAAAAGAAGGTCCGACTATTCTGTCTGTCAGTCTGGGTGTATCGACACCTACAGTCTAAAAGTTTGAGCCTATTTTCTTCAAGCTTGGTACTCTGTATTTTTAAAGTAATATATGCACAGGCGTATTTTTGATTTTTATCCTAGGTCTGAAAATAACGGTACGTGCCATATAAATGTAACATATAATTCAATTTTTCTCGATTTTTATAAAACTTAGCATGACTGATTTTTTGAAAACGGTGATGTTTTTCGACAAAAAACAATTTTGCAACTAGATTTTTAACGGTACCCGCCATACAAGCGGCTTAGACAGTCCATTTTTTTCGTACAAAATACGATCGATTTCTTTTTTAAATTTCGTACAATAAATTTCTAGCCAAAGGTTGTGTTTTCCATTTTTTCAGAATAAGTTTACATATTAACGTCTTAAGACAATCCAATTTTCTCGTAAAATATACGATCGATTTTTATAAAATTTAGTGTGACTTGCTGGAGACCTTTGTGTGTATGTCTTGAGCAATTCCTCAAAAGTACCCATGATTTGGCCCGGAACTAAATTTTTTTAGGGGGGGGGGAGAGGGGTCGAAATTCAGTGTTTTGCAAATTGCTCCGAAACTTTGAACTTTTTGCAATTTTTTTGTGGTAAAAATTGCAGCTTATAGTATAAGCAACACTTTTCCCCGTACCATCAACCAATTTCTATAAAACAGTTTTAAACCTTATACACAGAAAAAGAAGATAAAATGAATGACTAGAAGTCGCACGAACTTTCTCTTCTTGCAAACTATGGGGTTAAAAAAATTTTGATCCACAAAATTATGTAATCATAATATTTTTCGTTTTATGTTGTTTAGCTAAAAACTTTAAATGTCATCTTGTGCTGCATATTTAATTTATGCGTACCGTATGTAAATTCGGTTCAGTCGTTAAAAGGTTCCGGTCAAATTTTTTAGAAGCCGTTAACACCAAATTTTTGTTATGTGCATTTTTAGCCAAAATTCTGGAACCCTGATAGAGCGCAGCCAACTTCATGTATTAGTTTTCATGTTATTTGACAGATTGTGATGAGTTGATTTCTACTCATATGACAATGAAGTGCTCAAGTGTGTTTTATATTAAATCAAAGCATACTCTGTTCAGAGCTTACTCAACAAGCTCATCAGGCGCTACTCCGTGCTCTGCTTATAACTAACGAGCAAAGATTAGGCTGCCTTCTTGGGGATGTAATGGGAAATTAACTGGAAAAAAGGTTTTTTAGGAAAAACCATATCAACTGTCTTCAGAAAACTTTATACCAGGCAAGAAAGATAGTATATCATATTTTTATCCAAAAAAACTTTTTTTATCCGATAAACCATTCATAAGTTATTTAAGACAACGCGTTTTTTTGAAATTCAAAACACCCAATATCCCGTAATTTTTCTTTAACGACTATCAAACTATATTTAATCATGAAATAAATTGGACGGGTATTCTGTTGCAGTATGGAAATATTTTATTTGTAGTTAATTTTTCTTAAATTAACCCTTCGAATTCTAAAGAAAATTAACGCCCGTTTACGACTTTACGTCATTATACTAGACTTTGGGTTTTCATGAGGTGTCGTCATCGTGTACAATTTTTTTTTTTATTTGTTTCTGGAAAGCATTTGAGGGTGCTTTATAGGTAAAATTAAAGAATTTTCATACTTGCAGTGCGGTTATAAACTAGTTTGCCATGATCAAAGCTCAGACTGGAATCCTTTTGTTAAGTGCATATGTATATGAAAATGTTCCTCTAAGTTATTTTATATCCTGTGGTGTTAATTTATTCGCTTAAATCATGAAAGTTCTTCGAAACTCTTTGTTAGCTGCGTTTTCTTGCCTTCAGAGGTTCCTGAATGTTAAATTAGAGTGAAAGAAGTTTGCAAAAGTTTTATAATTCTAAGAACTTATTTCGGATGCAAAAGTTTTAGTATTAAATTTTGATTTCTCTAATGTAAATGAACAATTTTCTCTCACTTCCAAAAGTTTTTCTTATTTATTTAAATATGAATTAATGATATGCAGTTATCTCATTTCTACTGAGTGAAACTTAAATTGTAGTTTTATTATATTTACGTATTTTTTTTTTGTAATATTTTAATGTTTAAGTTGAAACTAAGGCTTAATTTGATATTTTTTTAGGGAATCCATAAAAAACAAAAATAAAATTTATCAAAGTAAGTACCAGGTAAGTACATAGTCCAGTCGACAGGTATATTTTTTTGGAATAAGGTAGGAGGTCCATGAAATTTTCAAATGTTAATTAATGGATAATTAAGATTTTCCCAAGTTTTGACCCTATGCTAAAAGAGGGGAGGGGGGAAAACTGCAAAATGTTCGGCCTTTTTCGGTTTTTCGTCTATAACTTTTTTTTCTAACGATTAACGACAAAAAGTTTCAAGTAAGTTTTGTAGAACGTTAAATTTGCTACAATATTGATTATATCAAACATGTTTGTATGTCACTTTGTTACAAAGATATGGCACTCCAAAAAATTTTGTTAAAAAAATTAAGAAAAATGCATATTTTCACCTTTTTCTGTCTCGTTTATTGTTTTAATCTTACGTTCTACGGTAAAACTGTTTAGGTGAGTTTTGTATATCGTTAACTTTTCTACAAAATACGTTATCGTTACCGAGATATGGGACTCCAAAAAAAGGGTAATGTTTCAAATGCCAATTTTCACGTTTTTTTCTTCTTTTATACCTTTTTTATCATACCTTCTACGGTAAAACTGTGAAAATATGTTTTATAGAACGTTAAATTTGCTACAATGTTGACAATAAAAACATTTTTGTATGTCACTTCGTTACCGAGATATGGCGCTCCGAAAAAAAAAATTTGCCTGCTAGATTTGAAAAATTAACCTTTTTTTGGAGCGCCATATCTCTGTAACGACATGACATACAAACATGTTTCATAATCAATATTTTAGAAAATTCAACGTTCTACAAATAATCCCTGAACAGTGAAGTTTTCATTTTCTTAAAGTAAAAAACAAAATAAAATTTTCATAACGATTTTCATGAAAATTTCAACGCAAGTGGACTTTTTTAAAATAAACATTTATTTTTTTTTAGATTTTTGCAATTAAAAAAATTATTTACTATTTTCTTAACCAAAGTAACCAAGAAAGAACATGCGATCCAGTCGAAAACTCTGTTTTTTTTCTCTAGTTACCTATCAACTTTATTTGTAGAATTTATTTTTAAACTCTCTTACTTCCCTTTATGAGGGAGTTAGTTGTGCATTATAGTCTTTTTCCTATACATAAGTCTTTTCATAAAAACAGATCAAAATATTTACTTTATAAACATAAATCCCTTGCTAAAATAATAATAACAAATTTAACTTAGGAAAATCTTAGCGTAGTTAAATATTATCTCGCAGTAAATTTGCCTTTGGATTTCTATTTGCATTGAACTCCATACAAAATTTCATATTTTGACTTCCCCTTGGATATATACACATTCATAAACATAATATAATAAGCTCCTTCAACGGACACCCACACTCACTCACAATAAATCATATCTTATTGATTGGGTAAGTTATTCAACTGAAGTGAGATAAAATATTGACTTTGTCACAATAAACTGTCAAGAAATTTCTGATTTTCTATATTTATACCATATACAAACAAGAAGAGATAAGATTTGTCTGATATAATAGCAACAAGGATTGATTTCATAAGAGGGAAAAAAAAATACCACAAATGAAAATCTTTAATATGATGTAACCGGAAGCGGAAACCTTAAGAAGATGTTTGTCTCAAATGTGTCTTTTTGATATTGATAAAATAAAAATAGTTCAAAAGGTTTCTTTTATTTACGTAACAATATATCATTTGCAAAAAGGGCCAACATATTTCTATAATAAAACTAAAACTGAAATGCATGATTCCGCATTTTAATATTAAATAGTTATCTGATAGTAAAAGCAGATGTAGATTGTAGATATTTAGTTTTTATGGATTTGAGTCATGGTTTCATATTAAAAATGTTTCCTCGAAAGGAATTTTTTCCCATAAAATCAAAAACTTATTGCAACAATAACAGAAAGTGTTTTACGATGTGTAAGGCAGAAACAATTTATTTTTTATACATATATATACATTACCTATATACTAATATTACTTAAGTATTACACAGGATGGTCTGAAAAGAATTACTCCATCGAAAGATAATATATCTTTTGCAAACTAATTTGACAGTCAGTTTTGTTTTGATATTTGTGAAGTTAACAGAAACAGTTGAATTTTTGTGAAACGTGAATTTTGACAGAGGTCTTAGGAGTTTGTTTTTCCTGTTTGGACTATCAAGCAGGGTTTGAGCCCTGAGTATACCTAATGTGGCACTTCATCTTGCAGGGAAGTGACAAACACTTTTAAATTATCATTGTAATGAAAATTGCACCTCAACTTAGTCGTTAGGATTCGACGAAAAATTGTAAATCCCCTTCGATCCTGTAGAACTAACAACTCACACAAAAAAATTGGTTGAGAGCGTAAGTCACTATAGGTCGAAGTATACTTCGGAGCTGTTGGTGCTAATAATTTTTTTATATTTATAGCCAGTTTCTCCAATCACTTTTAAATATTTATTGGGTTGTTAAATCTTAAAATGGCATTTTTCAATTTCACCAATCATTTTCATTTTTAAAAGGGCCAATAAACTAAAGTCCCATTTTGTTCCAAATAAATTTTAAAGGCGTCTTAAAAATGCAAGACAAAGAGAAAGTTGAAATTTTTCGATTGATATGCTCTCCTCTCGCTCGAAAGAGAGCCATGAGTGGTGAATAAAAATCCGATGCTGGCATCAAGTTTCCTCATTTTTAAAAATTTACCTCCTTATGTTGGTGCAAACCATTTTAAGCTAAAATGCCAATAAATTTTATTACTCTGTTGACTAAAATACTTTAAGGTGTATTTTGGGAAACTGGGCATTTGTCTTTCATACCAAAGAAATCTTTTGCATACAGAAACAGCTGGTTTCAAAAAATCTTGTTGTATACAGATTCAATTTAAGATTTCCATATATTAAAATTCGATATTCTTTTTTACCTTCTTTCTTTTCTTCCTTAAAATTATAAGAAATTAATTTTTTTTTTTCACTCTAAAATTATAACATCCCTGAATGAACTCCCGGTATAATAAAGGCAGTTGGATGACAATTCAAGATGGTTGAAATCTTGAAGTTACCCATCATGATCTAAGTGAAATGATGCTTAGAAAAAACATACATACATACCCAATATTCGCACCAAGTTGGGCATTTTATTTTTTGACACCAAACAATTTTCCTCATAGAGTAACCCATGTCATGTTATTACATTTTCTGAATATTATTTATCCATGACCTTAAATGACTTTTACTTCTATCAAAATGTACACACTGAAAAAACAATGAAAACATTTATGTTCACATGTTGTTTATGCTATAAAAGCAAGGTTAAATTTATTATATTTTTTTTTGATAGAATTATGTTTGGATGGTAAAAGTTGATATAAAGACAAACAAGGATTATTAT
This sequence comes from Baccha elongata, assembly GCA_951217065.1. Lineage (NCBI taxonomy): Eukaryota > Metazoa > Arthropoda > Insecta > Diptera > Syrphidae > Baccha > Baccha elongata. The sequence goes on along the minus strand of OX578272.1, from coordinate 19,876,004 downwards.
TTAACAACCAAACATTAAGTCATAATACTCTTGTCTCATTTTATAAATTATGTTGAAGTTGGAAGTTTAATTTAAATAAAAATTCAGCCACTAAATTGGCACCGACAAAAATTAGGATACGATAAACTTTTATACTCGTGGTGTGGTGCTCATGTGAAAAATGTTGATTTTAGGCCAACGAGTTTATTTGATACATGTAGCATGCTGCACCAAAAAAAGTTTTGTGATTTTCATATATGCGTTATTTAAAGCGAAACATCCATTCTCTTTATTATATGAATACGGTATAATAAAATCAAATGCATGGTTTATTATGCGGCAAAAGTTTTATGTATTGTTGTTGAAATATTTTTCATGGCAAAGTTTATGCTAATTTTGAAAACAATCTGTTTTTTATGAAGCGGAAGTTTTTAATTGACTAATGTTATTAGATAATAGCACTTGCGGAAGATATTACCGTTGCATTCAAATGAAATTAACTTATTTTAAATTTTTTTTATGTGAAAGTGAACTTTTTAAAATTTTACGAAAAGTCTTAGTTACAAAACAGCAAAAAGCTTGAGAATGACAAATTAGAAAAATCGAAAACCTACAATTACTTATGTATATCGGTTTCAAAAGGTCAATTCCAAATCGAGAAATGAAATATACAAAAGGTAAACTATTTTTTTAAATTTTTCATAATAATAGCATAGCATATAAGCTAGTTGGTGAATTGTGAGTTAAACAAAATTCAATTCATAAGCTATAGTTAGTGAATTGTGAATCAAAAAAATTTCAATTCACAAGCTTGTTGAGGAATTGTGAATAGAAAAATATCAACTCAAAAGCTAGTTGGTGAATTGTGAATTAAGAAAATCTATTCATATGCTTGTTGGTGAATTTAATAAAGGGCACGACTGGAAAATTTATTTGACCAGTTTTTTTATAAAGAATAAAAAACCAGTATTTTATATTTAAAAAAAAAAAAAAATTATGGAATAAAAAAATGATTTCAATTACTTGAAATTTTATCAAAATTGATAGTAGGTATTTTTTCGGCGAAAAAGCTAGAATTATCGGTTTAAAAAAATCCTTTTTCAAAAATCACTTTTATCATAATTTTGTTTGCAGTGTGTTATTCAAGTTTAGAACATTTAATTTCGTCAAAATCGGTAAAGCCGTTGAAAATATAGTCGGAGTAATATAAAAACGGTTCTATGGCAGGTACCGTTAATAAGCGTAACCGATAATTCAATTCTGTTAAATTTTATATGAGTGATTTGTTTGCCAAAGGTGCTTTCTTTAAAGGATTTTTTTTTCAGAATAAGCTTACTGACGGCAATTGCCTTAGAAAAGTTTGTTTTATAACGACTATCTTTTATTGTGCAAAACCGTTAACTCTAATTTTTTCGAATAAAATACGATCAATTGCAATAAAATTTCATGTTATTGATTTGTTGCCGACAATGATGTCTTTCGTATAAATCATTTTTGATTGCATACATTTTGTTTTGAAGAATTAAAAACAAAACAAAAATATTTAAAAACTGATCAATTAAATTTCCCAGTCGATATAACACGAAAGTAACTTACCACAAGAGTAAGTTTGTGCGACTTAGTCGTGCCCTTTGACAATCTATCTTGCACTGCTTATTAATTAAAATAATCCACTAGCAATGCTATACAAAATATTTGGCACAGAATAAGTTGAACAACAGTAAATCATATTTCTATTTGCACTTTAGCATTAATTAAAACAAATATTTGGCTTGTATAAATCTATAAATCAACAAAAATGTTTTATGCCATAACACCGCCACGTTTCATAAATTGTTATTTGAAAACCACAATCTGGTTCATGTTTGTACATAACAAGAAAGCAATATCTTTCCTTAAGTAAAGTTTTTATTTGTGTTTCATCTTACATATTATTTTCCATACAAAGTTTAAGACATCGACTTACATCTTATTGTTGCAAAACTAAATGGTATAGTTGTATATATTTATATACGTAGAAAGATAGAAAGATGAAATCGTCAACCACAAAGTCTGCAATTGCAATTTTGAAAACTATCTTTGAAATAAATTCACAATAAAGATCTCACAAAGTATAAGATAAGTCTTCTAAAATTTCATGCTAGAATTAGAGAGATACAAATATTTAAAATGAGATATATTTTCGAATTTAATTCAAAAGAAATGAAAACCTATTTATTTTGGTATTTGTACCAAAAATGTTTTTATTGATTTTAGTATCTAATAATTTTGGTACTTATTTAGTTTTCTACCACAGCCTTATCCCTTTATTAAAAACAAATATTTAAAAGGATTTCTGGAAATATTTTTCGTGATTTAGCAGGCTCTTTGTTTATGTGGTTTCATTGTGTTCATAAAAAAAAATTAGGACATTTTTTTGTTATTTAAAACTGAAGTTTAGTTTCAAATTATTTTTTTAATACAAAATGGGGACGAAAATAAACAAATCCAAAAGTTATACTTTGGCTTTCCTACGCACTGACCAATCTCTCTTACCTTACCTTATTATAGACGACAGTAAATCTACGTTAGCTCGAGATTAGCTCTTAATCCTGTGAACAATCATTCGTGAAGGACTTTTAACTTAACTTTGCCAATACTATTTGGTCATAACTTTTTATTTTAATTGATTTTTTTGTTATTGATGACAAAAATATTCAATTAAATTACGTTGATATAAATAGAATAGTCTTAGTGCAATCTATTTTATTCAAAGGATCATATTTAAATTTAATGATGTATATATTTTCCCCTCTTTGTTATGAACTTCGATATTAAAAATAATTATTATTTTGAATATAAATATAGATGCATAAATCCCATAACATTTTATTGTTTCACTAAACATTTTCTAAAAATTGCAGTAAATCAATTTTTCAATCAAAACTTTGTCCTTTAATATTCCTTTTTGTATTTAGCTATCATAAAAATTTAGATTTTATTTTACGGTCTTTGGATAGTGAAAAATAAAACCTTTCTGTGGTAATCAGAGTTCGTAAAAAAAAGAAATGGCTTTTCGTAACAATGGAATGCAAACTATTTTGTGGTTATCTTTCTCTGAATACGTAGACAAATCCCTTAAAATGCGATTTTTACGAACATAACATGCATATATGTATGTACAAATATACTATGTAATTTACCTTTAGATTTAAGCCATCCCCAAATGCAGTAAACCACTACTTGTGCTACTCTTAATATTCTCGTGTTAACGTTGAAAAACATTGGATTGTGCTGATTTAAAGCTGAGGTTAAACTAGATTTAAAAAAATGGATTAGAATTTGGTTTTGTGAATTCAGCTGTAACTGCATCAACTATACTTGTTATGTGTAGTACAAATAATGTACATAGGTCTATGTGCAGTAGAGTAGCGTGTTTTTTTTTTTAAGGAACTGTAAGAGAGTTGATGAATTGAAGTTTTCGTTAGGATTCTTTTTAATGGAATGAATTGCATATATCTTTTAGCCTTAGGGCCTCTTGCACGAAAACAAAGGATAAATTTATAAAATCGCAGTTAGCTATCCAGGATTAAACAGATAAATGTTTATTTTTCGATTTTACGTGGCACAAATGAAAACACAGCTAAACAAAGATAAAAAATAAAAACAGGAACGAAACAGAAAACCTACACAAAACAACAACAACATTTGCTACACACACTAATGCAACTTCTTGTCAAATTCTATTTGACGGATGTAAAAAGTTATCCAGAGAAAAATAAGTGGATAAATATTTATGATACGGTCGATTTTGATAAAATTTGATAGGTATGGGTGATTAGTTTCCAACGGTGAGTTTTTTCATTTTATCAAAATTAGGTTACACAATAACGATATCTGTCCATTTAAGCGATAAAGATAATTTATTTTTTCTTCGAAGTAATATGAGCAATTTTGATAAAATTTTGTATGAGTGATTTGTTGCCAACGGTGATGTCTTTCGTTGGATTTTTTTTCATAACTAACTGCACCTGCCATACAACCGTAGTATAGTTTGTATCGATTATCTCCGCGAACCGCAACAATTATTGTAACGAAATTTATTAGATTAAAACTGCAATCAACAATTTTGAAAAAATAAATTTAAACAATTTTTTTTTGAATAATACGATTAATTTAAATAAAATTTTAGATGCGTGATTTATTGCCAATGGCGATGCTTTTCATCGAATTTTTTGTCATAATTTGTATGACAAATTAGCGGTACCTGCCGTATAGAACCTTTTTTTTAATACCGAAATTATTTGAAGCGGCTGAATCGATTTATTTTGAATGATGCCTCATTAATACTGCAAAACAAAAAATTGTTAAAAGAGTTTAAACATTTTTTTTTGTTTTGTTTTAAAAAGCTAAAATACCCAAAAAAAAAATCTATTTGGCAACGATAGCATTGTAAACTTAGATATTTTAAAGTTTTCAACACTAAAGTAGCTTGCCACAAGAGCAAGTTTGTGTGAACCAGTCGTGCCCTTTGGCCTTTATTTACTTTATATAACGGATGATTTTTTAAGAGGCTTAGAACTTTTTTTTTTTAAAAAACACAAAAAAATTAATGAAATATTTATTTGAATCGATAGTTTAAACCTTGCAATCTAATGTTTAAAGATAATTTCATGCAAATGTTGACCGCTGCTGCGTCTCAGGTAGCCCATCCGCTGAGTCCAATTTTGGCATACTCTTTCACACATATCGGCCGGTATCTCACGAATGAATGCATGGATGTTGGCTTCCAGTGCGTCAATCGAAGCGGGCTTGTCCCTATAGACATTAGCCTTGACATACCCTGACAACAAATAGTCTAATGGTGTCAAATCGCACGATCTAGGCGGCCAATTGACCGGCCCGAAACGTGAAATTAACTGTTCACCAAACTCGCCTCGCAATTGCGCCATTGTTTCGCGTGCTGTGTGGCATGTGGCACCGTCTTGTTGAAACCACATATCATGCAAGTCAAAAACTTCCATTTTGGGCAAAAAAAAGTTTGTTATCATCGCTCGGTAGCGTTCACCATTGACAGTAACGCTGCGATTTGCATCATCTTTGAAGAAATATGGCCCAATAATGCCGCCGGCCCATAAACCGCACCAAACAGTGGCTTTTTCGGGTTGCATTGGTAGCTGTTGCAATGCTTCTGGCTAATCTTTACTCCAAATGCGGCAATTTTGCTTATTTACGTACCCATTCAACCAAAAATGAGCCTCATCGCTGAACACAATTTTTCGATAAAAAGCATTTCGAACATTTCGAACCGAGTACGAATTTTGATAGTAAAATTCAATAATTTGCAAGCGTTGTTCATTTGTAAGACGATCCATGGTTAAATTGCAAACCAAACTGAAGCTGTTTGACAGTGACACAAGGTAATAAACACACGTCAGCTATCAAAACCAGTGTTGCCAAAACCAAACCAGCTAAAAAATCACCCGAAACTATGGAGTAGTTTTTCCTTGTATTTTCGACGAACCGCCTTTTTTGCGATTTTTGTCCAGCAACAATGAGTGTTTTGATAAAATCTTTCCCCGATATTCATGAATTGCATAAAGTGAATAGATACCTGTTATATACAAAAAGCTCTATAATTATTATCCATATACAATAATTTCGTTAAAATCTAGATAAATGCTTTTAACACACTCAACCGAATTTTCTGAGACCAATCAAGTACCAACACCTACTTATATGTTGTTTTTGGTCTTCCACACCAACATATGTGCCACAGACAACGATGAACAAAAGCCCGTCTCCATATTGAGATGGAAAGGTATTAGAGAATTTCGGTGTTTTAAAAGCGTTTAATAAGAGAAAGATTTCTAAATGCAAGAGGGATTTTCTTTTTTCATTGTTCTGTTATGACATCAAATGCTATCAAAAATGCCCACATCATACTGAAACTATATAACTGCCTCTTAGTTTATTAACGTGTAGTTTCTAATCAAACAAGTGAACATAATGAACATTGTATTAAGTAAACAATTCAATTCTTCATTGTTTTCTCCTTCCCAAAGTATATCTTCTTTCAATAAACATTGTACAACTGGGTTAATATCTTTTGTCCTGACCAAGAATCAATAACCATTGATGATGTACAACAAACCGCATTTTACAAGGACTATTTCCTTAAATACTAGGGGAGCAAACAACAAAGTACGTATGCACACAGATTGACAATTGAAAAGCAAATCGCGCTACTAATGCGACAAAATGCAAAGCTGTTTCATTCATTGGAAATTTTCAACCTATTGCACAAAAAGAAACAATTCAACTTTGTTCGAGCTTAGCTTCAGGCGAAAATCAAAATGGAATTTTAACTCAATTAGTCCTGTGAAATGGTCACTTTTGAGAATGACATAGGATGGTTTTTGGTATGTGCATTTATTGAGATAATTGGATTGCCATCCGTACTATGCGGTGTCAATGTTAGGTGAAGGGGTTTTAAGTGCATTTTTATGTTCAATATGTCAATAATGTTTTTTTATGAAATTAATTGGTTTTCATTAGATTTTTGTATCTCACACGACTAAATAAAATAATATTATTTAATTAATTAAAAGAAAATGCTACCAAAAGATTTTTTATGAAATTTCGGAAAGACAAAAGTGAATAGGTTGAGGGTGGGGACTGAAAAGTTTATGGCATTATAAAATGGTATTTACATTTATGGGGAATTATACCATATTGTAAAAAAATAAATGACAGCTCAGACTACGCGGATGACAGAATGAAGTTATATATAACGCTTTTTTCAAACTGTCAAACTCAAAATCTTGTAAAAGAATTTTGTAAATTTGAGATTTTCGTGACAAAAATGTTTAATAATACACTATTCACAATTTTCGCGCACAACATTAATGTTTCCGCTTTTGTTTCAATAAATTTTTCAACAATGATAAAAAAAATGTTCAGCTGTCACATCCGTGTACTGCTGATTTTGACACTGCTCTGCAAACGAGAAAGAGATATATCGTTGTTACCTAAAAAGCCCTTTTCATATTGTGAATTGTGTATTTGGGAACGCTTCGATGTTTCGATTTCAACATATAAGCATGCAAATAATCAGTTGTTGTCTTTTTTTTTTAAATATTCTATGTATAGGAATTTCGGCAAGGAGTTTTTTTTGCAACAGAATGCCTACCCAATTTCAGATGAGCACATAGCGAAGCCAGCCATAGCGAGCTTAACTTCCGGGCATACAGACCAGGAGGGGTACGGACGGTCACAATTAGTTAGGATCTCTTGTCTTCTTGTGATTGTTGCCATTTAAGGAACGCACTGCCAGCAACATACCTTAAAAATCATCATAACGTAATATCAACCTCTATAAAGAGATAGGTCACATGAGTTTACGGTATCAAAACGACGCACAGTGGAAATTGGTAAAACAATAGCAGATCATAAATGGTTTTTACTAATGTCGCTATTGACATTTATTTCTTTTTTGTTAAAAAGTTAAATAGTCACAAGTTAAAAGCGATATTTTAAAAAAAGTGAAATCTGGTTAATCCAGTTAATTGTTTTTAACCAGATTAACCAGATTTCACCTTTTTTTTTATAAAAGTGGTTTTAGTATTTTCTTAATTTCTCAAAAACTAAGATACATTTTGGCATCCGGTTTTCTGTTTTTGACTAAAAATTAATAAGAGCATTGAATTTTGAAAATAAAAATAATAGTTAATTACATAAAATTTTGAAAAAAATTAGTTTTAAATTTTTTTTTAAAAATTTTGAGTTTGAAAATTATTTTTTTAAAAACTGTTCACTTAAACAACTTAATTTAAAAATAAAATAAAAGAATAGTTTTCTGGCTTTCCAAAAAGATGTAACAAGGCTTTGTATCATTCACCATTGTTTTTAAATAATTTTTTTTCTGATTTAAGTCAATTTTTTAGAAAATTTCTGATTTTATTGCAACCTTTGTAACATGCGTGTAAGAGAAGATGCCTACCATTTTATCAGACAATGTCAAATTCTCAGCGAAATAAGAAGAGCTTTTCTAGGCAGCAACAAAAAAACCGAAATGGAAGTGGTTTCTGTACCGAACTGCGAAGGCGATGTAAATCAGCTTTATAAATTCTACAAGCTAGCGATATCATATCGAACCCGAATAATAAATGAAGCATTCTAAAAAAACAACACTTACTATTATGTACTTATCATTATTTAATTGTTATTATTTATTATTTATACTAGGAAAACACCATTAAGTTCATTAAAAATGTCAATGGGGCAGACGACAATGCCATGCTTAAATGATTTTCTTGTAAAATTTATTGAAAACTGTATTTAAAAAAAAAAAACTTAATAAATCAATCTAATCTAATCTAAATCTTATCAAACATTTTACTGAAGATTAGAATTTCAGCTTTAAGAAAACGTTTAAAACATTATCGTACATGCTTTCCTTGATGTAAAAAAAGTTTTTTTTTTTTGCCAAAACGGGGAGCAATAGACTCTATATTTGGTAGAATTTTTTTCTTGCCTTGATCTAACCTACTTGTAAGTTAACTTTTTTTTTTTATTTATTCGGAATCACCCTGTATATTATTTTCTATCACAAGAAATCAATAAAAAACATTTGATTGCAGACGTCTTTTATTGTTATTCATTTGTACAAATTTCAACACTCTATCTTAAATAACAAAGAAGATATCGATTTTTGATACAAAACAGGCCCATATTTTCAACAAGCGCAACTCTTGCTCAGAATATCCACCATTTCTATCTACCTACCCAAGTTTTAATTTGATGTGGCATGTTAATCTTTTATGAGTATTCAGAAATAAATGAAAGGATGGTGGGGAGGGGAGGGGGTGTGCTAAAGCATTTTGAGAAATGCTTTTTTAAACCCAGTTTTTCAATGCGAAATCATCCCAGGGTTAGAGTTAATTCCCACTTAACTCTGAAAATATGTATACGTTTTTCGATTCGTTTGACAGCCCGAGTTAACTTATAGTTAACTCACAAACTTGTCTGAGTTTAGATTTGATTAAATAAAATTAAGTTTTTTACATTATGCTGAAATGTCTCCCGCAGAAATATAATTTGTACTTTTAACCATTGGTTACATTTTTGTTTTTATTTTTTTTTGTATTGTGTTTGTTGTTTGTTTTATTTTTTCATTGAAAATGACTTGTTTCAATAAACATGCCATTTCCTATAAGAGTTTGTTCCTTATACTGGAAAACTGCTTCGTGAGTTAACTCGAGATTAATTTATTCTCGGGATTAACTAGCTCCGGTAGTTTAAGTCAGGGTTAACCCAATACTGAAAAACTGGGACTTAGATGAATTATCGGATAAACATACACTCCTCGTCAACTGAATACGCACAAACATTTTTTAATATACTTTATCCATTTTTTCCAAACAGTGATGGTTATTATGCCATCTGTTGATGCTAACTATTCCCGATGTTAAGCAGATAATTCCGAAAGAATTATCCAAAAACAACCGTGAGTTTTTCTTCAACCACTTGCAAAGTGTTTTATATGCAAAGTAGGAGTTTTATTTTTAGTCAACTAAATAGGTACAACGCCATTTTCTTCGTTGTTTTTAAGTTTTTTGGAGTGCTTGACAGTTTAAATTAACGATTTTAGTGTTTTCAGTAAAATTTAATTCTTGATTTCAAATTTTAAGAAAAATGGGTAGATCTACGTGTCTTAACAGTGTTGAAAAAGCTAAAATCGATTTACTTAGAGACCAAGGCCTAACTGGACGTGCAATAGCTGATAAAGTTGGCCGAAGTTTTAATGTAGTTTATTCTTACTTGAAAAATAAAGATGCGTACGGCAAAAACATGAAAGGAGGTAAGAAAACAGCAACAACAGCAGCTGAAAGACGAAGAATTTTAAGACGTGCATCAAATTCTTCTGATTCTGTGGCAAAAATAAAACAAAAAGTCGGCGTAAACGCAAGTTGCTCAACAGTTTTAAGAGTAATCAACAACTCAAGCCATCTTAAACGAATGAAACTTAAGAAAAAACCACCACTTGACGAGAGACGGAAAATGTTTTGATTAGATTTTTCAAGACTCACATGAGTTGGAAAAAAGAATGGTATCACGTGGTTTTTTCAGATGAAAAAAAGTTTAATTTCGATGGCCCTGATGGGTTCAACTTCTATTTTCACGACTTAAGAAAAAAAATCATAGTCGTGAAGGAGGTGTCATGATATGGGGAGCAGTCAGTTATTATGGAACAGTTGAGCTCGAGGTTGTAACATCAAAAATGACAGCAGCTGGGTATAAAGTAATTTTGGAAAGAAATTTTCCTAAATTTTCTAACATCTTTGGACCCATAAACTGGACATACCAACATGATAATGCGCCTATTCACTCAGCGCGCATAATAAAAACATGGATAGAGGAGCAACAAGTGCAGTTGCTTCAATGGCCGCCGTACTCACATGATCTAAACATCATAGAAAATGTCTGGGGATGGTTAGTACGCAAAGTTTATGAGGGTGGTCGTCAGTTCGAAGACAAAGAAACCTTAATTTCTGCAATCAAATTAGCGTGGAGCGAAATCTCGTTAAATTACATTAAAAAGCTATACGATTCCATGCCGGATCGAATTTACGAAGTAATTAAAAATAAAGGTGGAAGTACCCACTACTAAACTTAAACAAAAACTTGTTTCATTTCATTCCAATATCAATTTTAATTTTTGTACCTATTCAGTTGACTCAAAAAAAAACTTCTACTTTGCATAAGTTTCACTTTGGAAGTGGTTGAAGGAAAAACTCACGGTTGTTTTAGGATAAAACTTTGAAATTCTGTTATTTAAATGTTACAAAAAATTTTACCATCAACAGATGGCATAATAACCATCATTGTTTGGAAAAAATGGATAAAATTTATTCAAAAATGTTTGTGCGTATTCAGTTGACGAGGAGTGTATGTATATAAATTGAATATTTCCTATTAATATTTAAGATTTTATTGACAATTATTAAAAACAAAAATTAGAATTTTACATGTTACAAATTATAATAACAAGTGTAAGGAACATAATATATATTGTTGTCATATCTAAATACAAAACATAACCATGTACAGAAAATATCATCGATCGAACGATGTTACAGTTCTTATGTATTTTATTAAATTGCTTGTAATACTGTAAGCCATAAATGAAGAGTTAGTTGCAATAAAGCGCTTATAAAATAAACTGCTTGTCTTTTAACTTTCCGCTAAGTCTCTTACACAAGTAAAATCCTTTAAAAAAAAAATTATACAATAAACATTTTCCTATGCCAGTTCGGCTAAATTATTTACCATTTTTTTTAATTTACATATAAGAAAATTGTATTTATAATAACAATCTAAAAATATCGTAAGAGGGATTTCTTTTGCCGTGTTTCATCTCTTATCATAATTTATTTCCAAATTTATTTTTAAGGGTAGCACACAGTTCAATGAATTTCGTTTAAGCTTAAAATTCATGACATTTTGATTTTTAAGTGGGATTTAACGCTATGATATAGCTTGTTGCGAAGTCAGCAATGTTCACTGAATGTGAAATGTGGATAATAACATTATGTAGGAAGAAAAAGTAGAAATTATAAATATCTCGCATACACTTATGGGTTGTTTGGTTGTATAATTGGATTGCATGTAATGTTTCATTGAACAATTTGTGTCTTTTTTTTTTAAAGTACCATTTCCAAGCTAAGCATCAGCTTAAAAATATTTCTGCTCAAGCTGATTAAAGAAAAAAAAATAATAAACTGTGACTACGGTTACACTAAACAAGGATCAACAGATAATTGATTTGGTGATGAATTTAAGAAATTCAAAAATCTTTAAACGAATGTGCATTACATACATACTACATAGGTACCTACATATATATTTATTTAGGAATTTATATTAACAAAAAAATGTGCCTATATAACATAATATTTCTCCAAAGTCTATGTTATGTTTTTCTACATTTTTTTTTTATTTTACAAGCTGAATGTCTCTTTTAACGAGAAAGTAGAATGAGTTAAAAAGGAAAAGGTATAGCTCTTCTTATTTGTGTTCAGCCAGGTGCGGACTAAGGTTATGTGGTACAGTAGGCCCCGTTGTTTTATAACTTGTACAATAAAACAACGTTTTATCATTTAAGTATATGTTATTCTTCAGTAATTAGATTTAACAAGTTTTGTTTCAATATCAAAATCCAGAAAAGTATAGAGAAAGTATGGAAAAACTCCAATTTCTGTTGAAATAACATTTTCACAGAGAAAATTTGTGCTTTCAAATAACGAAAAATATAAAGCATGACTGGGTTGAACGTTGTTGCTGTATAAAAGGTTTTTCAAAGTGGTTGATGTTGATAGTCTGTGGAGGGTATGTTGTTTTGACAGCGTCTGTGAAATCCGTTGTTTATATGCCTAATTATCATTCCATCATCATTGTTAATTGTATACAAATATGTATATAAAGATGGGTTTCATGAACTGAAACTTATAAATATGTTCAATAAGTTCTCGTAGCTTATTTTGTAGACCTCAATATTTTCGGCCATAATTCGATCCTCACAATGCCTCTTTACTTAATCCTCCACTATGTATACATACACCTTTAACAAACAAACTCAAAGGTATGTTCTTTTGTTAAAATTACAGCTTCACCTACACTTTCATTTCATACAATATGACAAGAGAAGCATAGCAAATGAACAAATATGAAATGTGAGAGTCCTTACTTGTTGCTGTATATTTGTAGTCCAATGATATATATAAGTTACATTATTTCCATTGTAATAAAGATGAGAACATATACAACAATAGCATCAATCAAATTGTGATGGATGAATGGTTTACTGAAATTCGGTCTAGTGCTTCCATTAAGAATTTCTTCATTTGATATAGTGTGTCTTTAAATTAAGTTTAGTCCTTTAAAATTTATTTAATGATTTTATACGAAAGTCAAAATGAAATTTGCTGTAGTGTTTTTCAATATAAATCCCTTATTAATTTCGTATTAATTCAAGAACTTATTTAAATTCGATCATTTTCATTCATCCTCAAACTATATAAACATAATATTTAATAATATCTCATTTAATTCTTTGTTCCCAAATGTCTAGATTTCTTTTGTGGAAAATGTAACTCTAGACAAATTTTCGACTTACAAATCTACTTGAAGTACAAAACAAATTCAATAAAAAGTCAATTAAACTTAAAAAAAAAAAAAAAGTTTAGTCAGAAGAAGAATTTTTCTACAAACATTCTGTGATATACATATATCACCCTAATAATCTTCTTATTCCAAGCAAAATACACAAGTTTTTGCACGTGATGAAACGCGATACCTTGTTTTTTGTTTAGCTCCTTAATGACATACATATTGTACCATCTTATAAAGAATTATTTTTGTGGGCGTAACATCATCATCACAAAAGAAGTATGTTATTTATGCAAAAGAAAAAACCATCATAAATAATGTATCTAACCTCAATCTATACCTTACAACACCCCATTTTATCACATCTAAAGAGAATATTTTCCATTGTAATACAAAAAAAAAGAAATAAGTACTTTGATAAATTTTAAATTGAATTCATTTGGAATTATTGATGAATTTGTTTTGATCATCCCAATTTACCCGGAACTGTCAATCATAATGATGTCATGAGTAAAATGTGTTTGTTTCGTTATATCGTTTGTGTTGTTGGCTTTTGACATTTGTATTATAATAGAATCTAATAAATTTAAAGGAAAACAAATTAATAGGGTACCTTTGGAGGTACAGAATTAAATATTTGCACACATATTTGTTTTTTTATTGGAAGGGAAGATACTAGATACTTGATATAATACATTTGGCAAAAAGGTTTATTTTTATTATTTGTGTATTAAAATATTAAGGTGTGATTTATTATACAGTCAAACTCATCAAACTTCATAACTCAAAAAAATTCTTCATAATTTCAAATTCACAATTCAAAAAAAGGAGAAATGAAATTTGTTCACTAAAGCTCGAAGGGTTGTCCAAAATAAAAATCGCCAAATTCAAACTTTTTAAATAAAATTCGAGAAAAATAAAAAAACTTTTCAAATTCACAAAAATAAAAAAAAACAATTTACATAATGAACTTTAGCTGATATTGTTATTAAAGTTTAACCAGATCTAGCTCGGGAGGCCAGATAATTGGTTTCCATTTCCAAAATGTTGACAGTCTTTAGCTAATAACTTTTTTTGGGAAAGACTGTCAAAAATAATTGTTAGACAAAGTTGTAGAAAATATTTTTTCTCATAAAACTAAAAAAAAGTAAATTATTATACGACCAAAAAAAGTCTAGAAAATTGCATGAACGCCTTTTTCAAAATGGCGAACAAAACAGAAATTTTTTTGTGAACTTTGTGAATTTAGTTAGTTTTTGCCAATATTTGTTAATTTTTCTGCTAATTCGACTGGAGTACTCCAAAAGTATTCATTTTTTGTGATGTTAATCTAATCTTAGCCGTGTAGCTGATGGCTAGCCAACTCTTAAAAATTCATAAAAAGTAATGTAATTTTAATGTCCACTTGAATTTAGTCTTAGCCGCTTAAATTCGGCGATAGGTCCGCTCCGATACAATAGAACAAACAAGGCACGAGAAGGTGATTGTGAGGATATCTTTCGTCATGAAGATGTCTTGTGAAACATTATTAATATTGAATAAATAAAATAATTGTTTGTTTAGTCTTCTATTGTCATTTTGGTTAATTTGTTAGAATTAAGTTAAAATTAGAAAAAGAGAAAAAAAATATTACTATTGCGATTCAAAAAATTAATATCGCCAAAAACTTAAAAAAAACGCCGATTTCTTGTAACGTCGCCAAAACAATTTTCGTGTCGCCAAATCAAATTTCAAATCGCCAGTTTGGCGATAAATCGCCACATCTGACAACCCTTATTGCTCGATTGCAAGATGGATGACGAAAAATTATTCGGCGGTGACTGTTAAGAGATTTAAAATAATACTGTCTTGTAGTTATAAAAAATTCTCTTTGTATAGATATTGTTTCCGATAAGATTTTCAATTAAGAGAAAGAGAGAGAGAGATTAATATTTAATAGCTGATAAAAGGAAAAGGTCCTTATAATGGACATAAGGACATTTATCAAAAACTTATATAATATACTTTTACCTAAAATTATATATTGTTCATCCATTTTCATTACATTCATAAATGAAGAACTTTTAAAAGGCTTAAAAAATTTATTCGCTTTGATTTGAATATACAAAAAATAACCATTTGTTAAACCATATCAAAATGCTTCAACATTCTGTGATAAAGTAAAATCCCTTTCAAACGGTATTATAGGAAGCTATATAGTGGTTGACCTAAAGCAGTCAATATGGCTTCAAAGTTTGAGTGTGATTAGTAATATCTAATACCCGACTGTTTGGTATATTCGCTCTGAAACTACCAACTTTACTTGAACATTTGTGGTTTAAGGCCATTATAATCCTTATGTTATCCTCTAGAGAGGACCTATAGCCGTTATATTGTTATGTATATGTGTTTATTTGAAATAGATGTATGATACCAGGGATATTGGTTTTGTGTTGAAGTTATCTACAAGCCACATGAAACATAAACTACTAATAATGAAGATTATGGTGCTTGTGGAGAAAACATGGATTAATATTACTAAACGGTATTGAATGGTAGATTTGGTTAAGAGGCACTTGTAAGGGAAATTTAAGTGACGCAGGTAAATTCTTGGATTTGAAAAGGATATGGAATGGTTATTATACTGGGAACTTAAGTTAACTAATTTGCTCAAGAAAATGAAACGTTTCTTTTGTTCTTGCAAGAACAAGATTAACATATGAAAGGAAAAGTTCATATATATGTAAATATGAAAGATGAGTTGAGATTCAATATTTAGTTGAACTCAGGAGATAATTAAAAGAGCATTAAAAACCCCCATTGGGGGCATAGGTATTCATAGTTGTTTTTAAACTACAGTTTTGCTAAGTCTGGGTTTAAGCAATTCAATTTTGATAGGATTAACTCGAGTTTTTTCTGAAAAAGAGTTTAAACAGTGTCTATGAATATGCGGAAACAGTATAATTAATATATGTTTCGGTTTAGGTTTAAGGTGCTGATATGAAGAGGATAATCCTCGCATCGAAATAAGTTCAAGCATTTTAATATCAGTGACTGCCTTTTATTTGTTGTTGATTAAAGGGGGTTGGTTACGAAATCTCGCAAATCAAAATCTCGCTTTCGAAATCTCCCTTTCGAAATCTCGCAATTACATAAACACTCTTTTCATAGTCAAAATTTAATTTTCCAAAACTACTTAAAACTAAAAATTTGAAAAAAAGTAATTTTTGCAAAAGTTTTTTTATTTTCGAAAAAAATACAAAAAAAAAAAATTTCTTATGAGTGATTTTTTGCCAATGGTGATTTCCGTTATCTAGTTTGTTTTTTTCAGAATCAGCTTATATTAACGGTTAACCTACCTGTCATATAACCGTTAATTATTATTCCGATTATCGTTTGAATGCAACGCACCGAATTTGAGCGAATTTAATTTTTTAAAACTACTGCTACATTTGAATAATACTGCAAGCCAATTTAAAAAAATGTAATTTTTGAAAAGGTTTTTTCTTATTTTTGAAAAATCGATAATTCTAAATTTCTCGATGAAATACTATCAATTTTGATAACATTTCTTGTAATTGATATTTTACCGACGGTGACGTCTTTCATATAAATCTTTTTTTCATTCCATGCATTAGATTTAAATAGATTTTTTTTGGAGAAAAATATTTCAAAATATAAAAATCTGAATTTTTTTTATAAAAAAAACTGGTCAAATGAATTTAACAGTTGTGAACACAAAACTAACTTTCTCCAAGAGCAAGTCTGTGCGACCCAGTCGTGCCTTTTATTTTTAGTGTTTGGGTGCTCCTACGGCCACCTATGTAATATGGCTTAAAACATTCATCATCATCGGCTCGACAACCAGGGTCCGGTCCTGGCCTCCTTCAACAAGTCTCTCCACCTATCCCGGTCTCGAGCCGACGTCATCCAGTTGCGCACCCCAAGGCTCCGGGCGTCCTGGTCTACGCCATCTCTCCAGCGCAAGGATGGTCTACCACGCTGTCGTCTGTCATAGAATGTACCACAAAGAACTTTCCCCCTCTTCGCTCATGCGAGCTAGGTGCCCTGCCCACCGGAGTCTACCGAGCTTAATTTTTGTCACGATATCTGCTTCAAGGTAGATTGCGAACAATTCGTGATTGTACCGTCTCCGGAATCGTCCTTCCTCACATATGGGGCCAACAATTCTCCTTAAGACTTTTCTCTCGAAGGCAGCTAAGAGTTCGGAGTGCCTTTTGCTAAGCACCCAAGTCTCGGATACATATGTGAGTACTGGCAGGACCATGGTCCTGTACAGCAGCAGTTTTGAAGTTATGGTGAGATATCTGGATTTGAAGAGCTTTGACAGACTGTAGTTGGCTCTGTTGAATTTAAGAAGCCGCCCGCGTATTTCTTCTTCTATATTGTTATCGGCTTCTACTATTGACCCAAAGTATTTAAAGGATTGCACCTCTTCAAATTCGTGCTCCGCTACCTTGATTGTTTGACCAATTGTTCCTCTCGCATTCGACGCCACCATGTACTTTGTTTTACCTTCACTAATGTGTAGCCCCAGATTTTGTGCCGCCTACTCGATCTGGATGAAGGAATCGTGTAAAGCTTGCTCGGTTCTTCCGATGATGTCGATGTCGTCTGCGTAAGCCAGTATCTGGCTGGACCTGTTGACGATCGTCCCTCTTGTTGCCGTGACAAAGTCACGGATTGCTTTCTCCAACGCCAGGTTGAAGAGGAGGCAGGCCAAAACATCCCCTTGTCGGAGTCCATTAAAGATGTTGATTGGTCTGGATAGAAATCCGGCTATTTTTACTTGGCTGGTTACGTTGGTAATGGTCAACATACAAAGTCTGTCAATTTATTTGGGATGCCGAGTTCTCTGATGGCTTTGTAAAGATCTTGCCTAAGGGTAAAGATATGATCAGTTGTTGATTTGCCTGGAATGAAACCACACTGGCTTGAAACATTCCTTATTGTTATACGTGTTCAAAATGTTAGTGTATTTACTTTCAATATTTTATATATTACGTATTATAATTATAATTAATTTTTTCTATTACAGGATGTGATAAATTTAAACCACACATTTACCCTGCCAAGCAGCTCTTCGTACTCACTGAACTTTTGCACAACAAGAAGCCCTATGTTGCCGAGAACGTTTTTTTTTTAATTTAACCTAAATTAAAAACTACTAAGTTAGTTTTAATAAATAAAGAGTTTTGTTTTTCTTTTCATTCAAACTAAATTAAATAAAAAAAGACAGTGATAATAAGACAATTAAATTTATTAAAAAAAATTGTTTGCCATAAGTTTCCTCTATTACAGTCATAATTGAAATTAGAAATAAATTTTAAAGAAGTTAAAGATTTGTGTAATTGTGTTTCATTTATTAGTATATAATAATTATTATCTATATAAATTAAAATCAATTGCTAAAAAGCTTTGTACAATCATCACTACAAAGCCGCTACACCTTTTTGGATATTTTTGTTTGTCTTATTTGGTATTTTCAGGATATGGTTTGTATGATAGAATATATTTAAAAAACATTACAGAAAGGTGTATATTTAAGTTTAAACATTTAAAAAAAAAAACACTGAGTAAAAACAAAGTTCTAAGTGGGGAGATTTTTAAACAAATTGACAGATCAGATTGATTTTAATTTCCAAATACAAATATATTTGAATTTTGAATATTATTGTCCCTGCAGGCTTCGTTGATTCATACCACCAGCAGAATTTTTTTCAATGGATTAAAGCTCTTGACATCACCAATTTTTTACAACTTCGATTTATCTGCTCGACTAAATCGCAAAGGTTTTTCCAATTAGTTCAAGTTCTTGGGAAAGTGCGTAAAGGGTAAGTACAGTGGAAATATCACCGACATTTGTGTTTTAAATAGCTCATAAATTGCATCAGCCATATTTGTATAGAGATTCAACGGAAAGCTGGCGATGGTATAAAAATGGGTCAGCTATTTTTTTTACACTATCAGATATTTTTTTCAAATGGAGCATAAAGCAAGATGCAAAAGAAGATTTGTCTTCACAAAATTAGATCATTGTTTACTCTTAGTTGATATAAGGATTGTATCTGCAAAAGCCGTATCCGATGCTCGTATGGTGGCAGGTTATAAGGATCAGCCCAGGGAAGTCCTTTGAGAACAAAGAATAATACCGTTATTTCTAACGGGAGCGTGGGTCTGGAAATTCTGTCTGTATGTCAGTCTGTATGTATCAGTACCTACAGCCTAAACGGCTGTTGCGATTTACTTCAAATATGGTGTGTAGGGTTTGTAGACCATTCCTTAGAGGAGAAATTTAAATTTTTTTTTTTGCGCAAAAAATAACGGTACCTGCCATATAACCGTTTTGGAAAACCTTAATTTTCTCGAAAACGGCTCCAACGATTTTCATCAAAAAAATTACAGATCCAATTGTCTTTTGTTAATTTGCAAAAAAAAAATAACTTATTAACGGTACCTCCTATAGAACCGTTATTTTTTTCTTGAGCTATCTCGTGAACGGGTTAGTCGATTTCTTTATCTTTATTTTTATATCTCTTAAATTTATATTTTAATTTAAAAAAAAAATTGAAAGAACTAAATGACTTGATAAAAATTCGATACTAACATTTTGCAAAAATGCTTAATTTTAGTTTTAATTAATTTTTTAATTTATTTTTTTTTTTTGTAAATTCAATATTTGGAAAACGGCTTTACTAGAAAAATTAATTTTTTGTACATAAAATGGAAATTATTCAGCACTTTAAATTGACGTTTTTTAATTCGTAAAAAAATGTTTATAAAAATTATTAAGTAAACATCGATTTATTTAAAAACCGCTCTAACGATTTTGAATTTATTTTTTTGGTAAACTTGCATTCAGGCAACAAAATTTTCAGCATACTTTGATTTTCGTTTGAATCTTCCTAAAAAGTAGTTTTAGCACTTTTAAAAACAATTCATATGATTTTATTCTTATTTTTCATTTTTATTAAAAAAAAATTATTAAATTTTATATTATTGTAAAAAATGTGCGCAAAACTACGTCATCGTCAGTTCCTACGCTCGTTTCCAATGACACTCCTTTTGTAAGCTCGATTGATAAAGCCAATCTGCTTGCAGCACAGTTTGCTGTTAATTCGATGCTGCCAATGAGTGACATGACTCCTCCTGTACTTCAAAGCGTAAACGATTCCTAAAGCGTAAACGAGTCCTAAAAGATCTTGACATTCACAAATCCGCTGGCCCGGATAGTATCCCCGCTATTGTTCTGAAGAGGTGTTCTTCAACGCTGGCAAAACCACTGCGTAAGCTTTTCCATCTGTCCTATTCTACTGGTCTCTTTCCGAGTGGATGGAAAACTGCATTTGTCCAGCCTGTCCCTAAAAAAGGTGAATCCTCCTCCCCCTCTAACTATCGTCCAATTGCACTTACGTCCCTTCTTTCCAAGGTCATGGAAACGCTGATCAATTTTCAGCTTAAGAAATATCTTGAAGAACGGAAGCTTCTTAATGACCGGCAGTATGGCTTTCGTTGCAATAGGTCCACTGGTGATCTCATGGTTTATCTCACCGAACAGTGGAATAAATCTTTACATCGTTTTGGAGAAAGTAAGATTATTGCACTTGATATTTCAAAGGCATTTGATAGAGTTTGGCATCAAGCTCTCTTATCGAAAATGCGTGCTTTTGGTATTGATGAATCTCTTCTTTGTTGGGTTAGAAATTACGTTTCGGACCGTTCAATTCAAGTAGTATTGGACGGGTTCAAATCTGATATCCACAAAATAAACGCTGGTGTGCCCCAGGGCTCCGTTTTGTCTCCGACGCTCTTCCTTATTTTTATAAATGATCTTTTGTCTGAAACTTCTAACCCACTACATTGTTTCGCTGATGACAGTACCCTCTGCTTTTCATATTCGTTTTTAGATTCTCATCCTTGTTCTTCGGATGTGGACTACCAACGGCAGCGTATGATAAGCTCATTAAATTCTGATCTTGACAGCATTGTTCAATGGGGATTTATAAACCGTGTAGAATTTAATGCTTCGAAAACTCAATGCTGCCTACTGTCGCAAAAGCGTAACCCTCCCCCAATGCCACTATCCATGGGTGGTACTTGCATCGAGGAAATTGAACAACTATCGGTCCTAGGTATGTGCATCACAAACCACTTGCTGTGGAGTGATCATATATTTGACATCGCCAAAAATGCTGCTAAGTGTTTAGGTTTTCTCCGACGATGCAAGAAGTTTTTTACCCCTTCTGATCTGGCTACAATTTACAAAGCTTTTATTCGTCCTAAACTTGAGTATAACTCTCATATTTGGGCTGGAGCCCCAATAACGTACTTGAGTCTTCTGGATAGAATTGAAAAAAGAGCTTTAAAAATGATAGGAGATCGTTCTCTTACTGAGACATTTGCTTCTCTTGAACACCGCCGCAAGGTCTCATGCCTGTCATTGTTTTATCGTTATTTTTATAAACAATGCTCTAGTGAAATAGCCAGTTGCATTCCTCCCCTTAAACAATTCAACCGTAATACCCGTACTGCTAGGAATGCCCATCAGTTTACCCTTGAGCCCAATTTCGGACGTACTGTTAAGTACAGAGATTCTTTCTTTAGCCGCACTACGCGAATGTGGAATGCTTTACCAGACACAGTATTTCCCACTCATTACAGTCTGCAGACATTCAAAACCAATGTGCATCGGTTTCTCCTTTCTAATCCTATCCTCATTTCCTAATTGCTCGCACTGTGTTTAATCATTATAAGGGTATTCATAACCCCTTTAGTGCGCGCTCAATATAAAAAAAAAAAAAAAAAAAAATTATTTATGTCATAACTTGCTACAAGAGCAAGTTCGTGTGGCCCAGTCGTGCACTTTATTTAATTTAAAAAATGTTGGGATATACTATCAATAATCACAATATCAATTTCGATCAATTTATCGGTTGTTAATAAATTGACAATCATAACATAACAAAGAATCGTCCGTCGTGGTTATTTCGATCTAAGTACAAACTTACATATGTATATTAAAAGTTGAAGCACGTGTTTTGTTGGTTGTGAGCAATATTAGTCAAAATACTTTACCATGCACTTTAATATTGCAATATTGTCAACGAGAATAGTGTATTTAATGAAAAATTATATCAAAAACCCCTCAAAAATAGTTTTCCTTTTACAATGCTGACAAATATGTACTTTTATCAAAAGCATACAATATTGCTGTTGGGTTTTCAATTGAAATTCTTGTTTCAAACGTTTTCCTCCAATCCATATTCCTCTTTTATTATGGATATATAGAATTTTTCTATATTTACCTGTTCAAATGTTCTCATATATATGTATGATGTATCTAAAGAGTAACTTTTTCATACAAATATTTTTCTAATTGAAACTTCGATATGAATGAAATAAGATACAAATAGAAAATTCCTTTTTGGTTGAACTATTTCTATTTCCTAGAATCTATTTGATGTGGTTAAACTATATTCAATCGATATGAAGACATTTATTTAGTTTTAATGTTCAAAAAATTATATATTGATATGACATCAAACAGTGGACTAGATAGTTTGGCAAACTTTCACGCCAATAGCATTTGACTTGATATACATTGGTTGATAATGTAAATCACTAGACCATAGTTTTCATCATGAAACAGTTATCATCATGAAGATAATAATATGACATCATATAGAATACGCTTCAAGATCTAAATAAAAGAGGTTCCTTATTGTTTAGAGAAAACTCATTTAATAAAAAAAAAGGAAGAGAAATCTACTTGACTTTCTTCCTTTATAAGTTATTATTTTTTCTCCGTGTACACATATAATCAGTCAACAGGCAAAATCATAAAGGTTTTGATTTTTCGTCAAAAAAATGCACGCATGCAGACTTATTTTTACAAACACTGCATTACAGATTGATGTCAAATGACTGACAGTGTAAAGGTCGCTTTAAACAAAGAAAATAAGAGAAAATTTAAATAATGTGATTGTTTTTAATAAAAAATATAAGTTTAATTATAATGAATTAATGAACTCAGAAGAATATTAAAATTTATTAGTTCATGTTGAACGCAAGCACACAAAGAATAGTTATGATTTTATTATTTGAGAATTTTCATTGTCAGGCAGAACAATAGAAAACCTTTTCAAATATTCGTTATAATTATTTATTACATACAACGGAGTGGTTGATTCTGTTCTTTGATAAAAAATCAATAAATTCAATTTTATTAACATCAAATAAATAGTCTTATAGCTTTTGAAATTTTACAACAAAAATTTCATTATGAATACATAATAATAAAAATAATTATAGATATCTACTCATCATTTGTTAACAAAGTTGTTAGTTTATTCTTCAATTTAATAAAAATGAAACATAAAATAAATTTTTAATATACAATATAAGCACTTGACTTTTCATTTTTAATATACAATATAAGCACTTGACTTCACATTTTATCTAATTTCATCACAGAATTCACGCGTTAAAAAAAATGTTCAATTATATGAATACCATATCTTTAACCAAATAAATATATCTTTGAACATTTATGGCAAAAAGAACAATAGGCGTAGGCAGAATATTTAAATTTCAAATAATTAAAATAAAATATTTAGGGCCACTTGCACGAAAACAAAAAAATACATTTGTAAATTCATAGATCTAGTATTAAGTATATAAGTTTTTAATTTTACGTTGCACGAATAAAAACACAGCTAACCAAAGATACAAATAAAGACAGGAACGAACAAAACAGATAACATGACCAACACAACAACAACATTTGCTGCACACATACAGTCGAACCTCACTGTTAACAAATTCTTGTTAAATTCTATTTGATGTAAAAAGTTATTCAGAGAATAATGAATGAATAAATATTTTGAAGATATATTTATATGTATAGATAGAGCGCAAAGTTTTTTTCAAAAAAAAATGTTTGGTTTGAAATCGATTAACCCGTTCATGAGATAGCTCATGAAAAAAATAGCTGTTCTATGGGAGGTACCGTCAATTTTTTTTTTTTGCAATTTAACAAAACGAAATCAGACAGAAACCATCAGTAATTTTTTTCAAGAAAATCGTTGGAGCCGTTTTCGAGAAAATTAGGTTTTTCCAAAACCGTTATATGGCAGGTACCGTTATTTTTTGAGCTAAAAAAATTTTCAATTTTTCCTCTAAAGAATTGTCTACAAACCCAACAAACCAAATTTCAAGTAGGTCGGTTAAGCCGTTTAGGATGTAGGTGCTGGTACATACAGACTGACATACAGACAGACAGAAAGACCGACAGACAGACAGACAGTCCAAACCCACTTTTTTCGTCTTCGCTATCATCGTAATGTCATGTTTGATTGTTATCTCAAAATGTTTTTTTCACGCGCATACATCGATACATACATACATACATAACTTGCCTTATACAGGGTGATTATTATGAGGTGCACCAAAATGCTTGAGCGTGTAGGTGGAGTTAAGACAAGACAAAAATCGTATGGGAGGGGTGGTCTATTTCCCCTCGTTTAGGCAAGAGGGGCAATTTTCTAAAACATTAGAAAATTAACTTAAATCAGAAAAAAAATTATTTAAAAACAACGGTGAATGACACAAAGCCTTGTTATATTTTTTTGGAAAGCCAGAAAACTACCCTTTTATTTAATTTTTAAATTAAGTTGTTTAAGTGAACAGTTTTAAAAAAATTAATTTTCAAACTCAAAATTTTGACAAAAAAAACTAAAAAAATATTTTTAAACTAATTTTTTTCAAAATTTTATGTAATGAACTATTATTTTTATTTTCAAAATTCAATGCTCTTATTAATTTTTAGTCAAAAACAGAAAACCGGATGCCAAAATGTATCTTAGTTAAAATTTTATTTGCCTCTCATCGACTTATTTTAAACCCATCTGTTATCTGTATCAGTCATAAGTCCGTCTAAAATACTTCTTGTTAAAGGATAATGCATCTTATCTTTTATCGATTATATCCGAGATAAAATTGAATACTTCGAGTTCTATTTTTATCTCTAAGCCCCACATAAGCTGTTATCCTATATTTACTTATTTTCATACAGCATTGCCTTCAATTTTAAATCTTACAATTGTAAATGAAATTCTTTTTTTTTTTTTTTCAATATTACGTTTATCACAAAACACCTGTCACATCCTTTGATAAACCATTATTTTTTCATACTTAATTCAAAATCCTTTTTTTTATTTTGCACAAATTCAATATTCTTTTCAACCCTTTCCCTATCAGTGAGTGGTGGAAATTCTTAGCATAAAAGAACAAAAATACAATAGAGTTCTAAAGCCTTTACATTTTGTCATCTTATTTCTTTTCGGAATTCAAATTGGTATCACGTGTAGAGTATTTATTTTATTGACTCTTGTTCTGTTGAACTCGTTTTCATGTTTGCTCAAGTTTACTCAATAACAGCAAATCCTTTGTTCTGTTGGAAATGTCTCGTTGTTTTTCGGAAATTTACCCTCTTCAAAGCCTTTTTTTTTCAATTTATTTCACTTATTTTATTGGTAGCACTGGCAACCGTAAAATGTTCGGTGGTTCATTTAGACCATAAATCAATATTTGAGAAAATAACAAAATGACGGTTGTTTTGCACTTTGATTTGTATATTATGTTTTTTCGAATAGTTAATATCCTTGAGAGTATCTTTACTTAAATATATATGTATCATTGTATAGATATTAAAAGGATGGAAATTAGTATACAGAGTTCGATCAAATATAGATAATGCCACGATAGGTATGCCGAAGCTGCCTCTAAAAGATTTAACTTCCGAGAAAGAAAAAAATCTAAGCAGGTCTAGCATATGGCTAGCCAAAATAGGGGCCAGCCAAAATGAACTGGTCGCTCGAAAATCCTCAAAAGCTAAGCAATTTGTCAAATCAAGCTGGAATTACTATCCCACAGCAGCCCTAAGTTAGAGATTGATATGATTACTCGCAGAAAACGTTAAAGAAGCAGACAAAAAGACTCAACACTGTAATGTCCGCCAGCAAAAACAATCACAGAAAATTGTATAAGCGAAAAATATGACATAATGTGCTCAAAAAATTGACTACATTTGTACAAAATATCGCTTTACTGTGAATACGAACTTTTCGCAATTGCCATTCGAATTGTAGTTTTTTCTTGCGCAAGTAGCACAAAAGAGTATATAATGTCGGTATCACACTTCTAAATTCATACTTAATTCATTCTTTAATTAATATGCTAATTAATGGCTTCTTTATTTCTTCTTAACTGGGTATGTTCTTGAAAAACTTAAATTTGTTTGTTCTCTTCTTAAAGCATTCTTAAATCCTTCTTAAATAGGCATTTTTTAAATCCGTGTCTTCTTTGATCAATCTTAAAACTGTTTTTTTTAAGCATTAAACCTTTTTTTTTATTCTTTAATACTTCATTAAGCCTTCTGAAAATGGAATCATCTGATGCGATATCTGCATCATACTTTTTGTCTTTTAGGCAAGTATTTTTATATGTCAGATTGTCTCAGGCGTACAGAACCGTCATGCGAAAGAACTCGAATTTTGATTTTTTAACAAATTTAAAATAATATTCTAATTGCAGGAAGCAACAAAAACTGTATGTAGTTGAAAATAGCAAAATATGAAGTTTAAATTTGTTTATTTGTTCTTTTTAAATAAGGATTAAAGAATTATTAAGGAGGAATTTTATTCTGATTTAAAAAGATTTTAAGAATAAATTTGACTTCCTAATATCTTTTATCGGACCTCCCACTTTCGCCTTTTATCTACTTAACAAGAACTAAAATCCTTCTTATGTATGTAACGCCGTACAATTCTTAAATTATTCTTTTTTTAATTAATTTTGTCCTATTTGTGTGTACTTCAAGGTTTCGCTTAACTTCTTGCCCACACTCGTTTATTTAGAAAAAAAACGAGGAAAAACTGAGTTCAGGAAGAAATACGTAATACGAAATGGTGTCCTTAAAAAAAGCTTTTCTTACCAAACGAAATATAAACAAATCAGATAAAACAACAAATACGAAGGTCATCTCCCAGATTTCTGTTGAAAATTTTTAACTTTCTGATCAACATTTCGAAATTTTGGAAAATTTTATTTCGCTATGTCTTTATGGGGTTGTTCGCAAAAATTTCATTTCGCAGTTTTCGTCTGGAATTTTATTTTATTTGCTTTATTTATTGTTTCGTATTTCATTTTTAAATAACAGTTATTGCAAAACGGTTAAATTTTGTTTGATAATTGCGAAGTAGATTTTGCAGTAAAGAGCATCTAACAAATGCAATGAAGCTCCTCACATGAACCACTTTTGAAAAATAGGTCAGCAAAGTTTGTCTGTGAAAAACTCGCGATGAGTTAGTTTTTTCGCATATAATACAGCTTGAAACCGATGCCACCTCACTCCTTTGTGCTAAGACAAGTCATTGAATTAATTTCAATATAAATCATCATTGTACGATCAAAAACGAAATTGTAATGTAAAACTGCATCTATAAGGACGACTTATTTATAATCTTAAATATTGCATTGCATAATCCGTTTAGGAGACTGCTGGGTGCATCAAATAAAATCCTTTTTATATGTTATGTATGTATAACTTTTGGAAACGATTTGAATCAAAATGAAGTAAGAAATCGAAAAAAGATGAACTAACAAAGAACAAAATAAAACATTATCCTCCACGTTCCATCGCATCGTTCCGCATTGAATGTACACACACATACTGGATACTCTTTCGTCCTTTAAGTGAGTGTTATCCTACATGGATCTTCTTTGGAAAATATTTTTCTGACTAAAGGATCAAATAGTTTCTCATTTCAAAACATTTTATGTTTATAATAATGGTGTGGTGGTCTGCGTCTGGGTTCGTCTTAGAGGCAAAACCGCTTACCAAATAATGCGGTCTTTTCGAAGTATTTACAATTGGAATAAAATCTCATTTGGTTTGAAATGCAATTTTCTCTGCTGCAATGTGTGTGGTCAGTCTATATGTATATTATATAAAATGAGGAATATTTCTGGTGTGCAGCAGAGTGTAAAAAAAAAACTAAATAAATACCTATAAAAAAGATGTGATGCATAATTTCAATTTTAGTTTTTAATTTCTTAGCGCATTTACATTTAAATAAAAACTTCGTTACATTTTAAATCAGCTTTGTAGCAGCTACTCGATTGGAAAAGAGATACAAATCAAATAAAAAGTACCTACCTACTTTCTTAACTTTTTATTTGATTTGCATCTCTTTTCGATTTTTGAACCTATATGAACAGATATGAATATGGAGATGAAAGGAGTAAACAAGCTCGCGGAAAAAGGGGGGGGGAGGATCTTCCTCCGAGAGTAAAAGAGACCAAAAACAATATAACATAAATTGTGCCAAAAGATTCAAATAATTTAACAATTTGAAGCCAATAATATTTTACCTAAAATTTAAAATTTTCCATTTTTTGGGTGTTGTTGCCCCGCTGTAATTATTTGAAGATGGCTGTCCCCCCGGATCTTGAATCTGCTGACGGGATTTTTCGGACTTCAGAGACTTGATGTTGATCTTGTAAATATCATTTGAAAAAAAAATCAATTTGAAAAAAAAAATACATCCTTTGGGTACAGCTTAATTGATTTCGACAGTTGGAATCAAAATTCAAACGATTTGATAATTGTTTGATCCAAAACAAATTTTTTATGTATGTACCTAGTTTGAAAATATTTTGTTTATTGTTTTGTTTTCGACGAGTTGACGAGTCGACGCACGGTTGACAGTATGTGATGGCCATGTTGTTCTATTGACATGAGTCAAGACGCAGTAATCCTTCAAAGTCAACTCTACAAAATTAGGTGGCGAATTTGGAGAATTTGGCAACCTGTTTTGGCAAAAGAACGCCAGTTTGGTCTGTGAGAAATGTGCAGGAGAACCAGGAATTCAAAGTTGACGAGCATAAACAACATTGTTTATTCGTTAGCTATAGATTTCGGGAATGGACCCCCATATTGACCGAAACCCGTCTTTAACGAGAGTGTGCGAAGTTACCCCCTTTTTTGAAAATTAAATTAAAATGGAATTATCGGTTACGCTTGTATGGTAGGTAAGGTGTCTACCGTTATTTTTATATTTAGATCAAAAGTAAAAAAATAACATAAACACGCAATTATCTAACAATCTGCTTAATGTCCGATATATTTCAGAGATATTATTCAACCACGGATAATTTCTGAATTGAATTATGTTGTCACATTCATGCCAATGTTTATAGATAACCAAACTTAGGGTACAAGGGTAGTTTACTTCTTCTGCATGTATGTTTGTAGGGGAAATGGGTGCACAACCATTTCTGTATTAACAAATATTTGTATATGGCATTGTACACTCTTCTTGTGCCGTTTCGTCTGGATGCACACTTTAGGCTCTTAACTTGACTAGTGGACAACTTGTCAATACGATAAGGTGACAAACGGTGAGACAAAAATCTATATGCAACATTTCTTTAATCACCCACTCATACGTTAACAATTGAATTATGAGTTTAGTTTATTTTACATAAACTAAACTAAATCGGTAATAAGTTTCATTATTAAATTTTGTCTTCGTACACTTAAAACCCTCAACCAGTATTTGTGTTGAACGGTTTTGCCCAACCTTCTCCTATAACAACTATAACGTCTAATCCAGACAAAGTGCCATAAAATTCAAATTGCCATAACCTTAAATTGTGTTTATCTGTCAGGTACATTTATGTATCATTTCATAGAAAAGAGATGAAATTTGTGTTGTCAACAGCACACCAGTTGTAGCTTAAGTGGGTATTGGTTATAAAAGAATGAACACCATTTCACACGTGTCACGTTTTATTTTTTGTTCAAAAAAGAATTCACAAATACGAACTATAATTCCCTTATCTACTACTGTTTCAATCGAATAATAGTTTTCGTTTGCTCTACTTAATATTTGATGTAAAGGAAGCTTTAAGCGTGACACAATCGATCGGGGTTTTATTGGAAACTTGGAATTATGTGTCAGAATCAGGTGGTGATGCTTATTCCAAAGGAGTATTTAATTTAAATAATAAAGGTCAGTTTAATTTTTTTAAAGTAAAAAGTTTTACAAATAAAATAATTAGAATATTATTTAAAACAGTTTATCAAGTTTATTAATTTTTTTTATTTTGTCAGTTCTGAATGGTACTTATCGACACATCACATATAAGTCATATATCGTTTTTATCTATGTAAGCGTCATATAAAATATTTGTTTAAAAAATATATATATATATATAAAGTAAACCGATTTTGATGAAAAATTTCTTGAGTGATTTGTTGCCACTGGTGTTGTTTTTCAGCAGAATATTTTAAAGAAATTTTTTTTTACGAAATCATGCTGATTACATAAGTAGGTATACATTGTACACAATTCAAGGAAATAAAATATGACGCAAAAGAAAAAACAAAATTGGGACCTGTACAAAATTTTCCTTTTCCAACAATCAGATGCGACAACAAACCTTTACTGACTGGAGACTGGAGTATTTAGAATTCACCCATTCAAAGATAATAATTCTCTGAATAAATTTTCCTAATATGACATGTTAAAGTATTATTAATTGAAGGATGTTTACCGAACAGTACGTGAGCACTTACAGAGCATGCTAAACAGTCATAAAATTGTTTGCCTTTGTTTGACTGACTGTTTCTTTGAATATTCTAAGATTTTAATTTTTTCTTTTATTGATTCACATTGAATCTTTTCAACGTAAATCGATAGTGAAAGCCATTTCCACTTACTATAATAAACCCAGAAAGGGTGCATTGCATGTACATATTCGTATGAATAATTTTTTCACGAAATTCTTTTTGATAAGTAAAAGGTTGCAAAATCAATTTTTTCAAGGACTATACTATTATGCTGAGAAATAAAAATTGCGATAAAATTCTTGAATGGGAGAAAAGTTTCTCAATTTTCCTTTTGCTTCAAAGAGTTTTTCAAAGTGTTATGTTAAGTGTATCGGCATCAGGTTTGGGTTTCACAAATCACAAGGTAGGATATTTTATGGTTTTGTGAGAGAGTGCGTAAAATATTTGATTTATTTGAAATTTATAATAGTCTTAACAAGGAAAGGAAATTTAGAAACTCACATTAGTCTAATGTCGTGTTTTTTGGAGTGGGTCGTAATCTTAGCTCAAGGTACAACTTAAAAAGCACATTTTGACTGCGATAATATGAAA
Organism: Baccha elongata; assembly: GCA_951217065.1. Classification (NCBI taxonomy): domain Eukaryota; kingdom Metazoa; phylum Arthropoda; class Insecta; order Diptera; family Syrphidae; genus Baccha; species Baccha elongata. The sequence goes on along the minus strand of OX578272.1, from coordinate 19,844,650 downwards.
TATGAGCTTGGGTTGTTTCATCTCTTAGGGTCTTAGAAATTTAAAGCTGATATAGAGGGCAGAATGAAAAAACGTTTATTATACCAGACGTTTAAATTTAAAGGAGATTTTCAACTAAAAACACATTTTGTCTTGGTTCACGTCACACGTCAAATGTCGCAGAAAATAATATCTTAAATGATCTGGCAATTTTGCCGACGTCAATCTAATTGACGTTGAGAATCGAGAATGTTCTATCCCCACACTTACTGGAACATATTTAAAAATGACAATTCTAATCAAAGCAGTAAGTCCTGTAAAAAACACGGTTAGAAGAACAATCGAACAAATTTGTTTACTTTCTCCTTAACCACGCAACGTTTCTTACAAATATTTGGATAAAGTCAAACTGAAGATATTTTTTCTGTCATTTTTTTTAACCAGTCTTTCTGTCCACTTCAAGTATTGGAAAAATGATAGCTCTCTAAAATTACGCCTCCGCCGCGCCGGCCGGCCGTAGGAAATTTCACCAAAAAAATTAAATGAAAAAAAAGCCATACAATTTTGATGTTTTGGCAAGAAGGCCCTAAAAGTCACTTTTTTTACCATAAATTATTTGGACTTTTTTATTCTTAACCAAATTAATTAACTTATAATGACATACTAATTCTTTTCATAACTTTAAAAAAAAAAATTTTTAATAAATTTTTTTTTTCAAAAAAAATATTTCGAAAACTTGTAAATATTTTTTTTTTAAATTTCGATTTTTTGTTTAAATAATTAAGTTTCTTGAATTTGAGTACCCAAATAATTTTCTTAATTTTTTTTTGAAAAGTGGTTGAAAAAATCGATTTTTTTAAAACCTGGATTGCAATTATTGCAATAGGTACCTATATCAAAATTAAAAGAGTGCCACGATTTTCTTGAAAAACTCTGAAATAAATTTTCGAAATAATTATTAATTTTATTTAATTTTTGTATGTATAATTTAGTCATGCATTTTTTCTGTTAAGCTCATGGGGAACTTGCCACAAGAGCAAGTTTGTGCGACCCAGTCCTGTCTTTTATTTTCTGTACAAATATCGAATGAAAAAATTCTAAATTTTATTTTTGAAAAAAAAAGCCACAAAATAAGTTTCTTTCTAATTTTTCAAATCGGAAAGTAAAAACCGCCAGAAAATAAACTATGGGTTTTTTTCCATATCGAAAAATAAGAAAAATGGCGGGTTGACGTGCGGCAGCTGGTACACTCACTCCCTCCCCCTCAAGCTGTTGTTCTTATCACCACAAAATTCCTTAAATGTAGTAAAGTGTGAGCTTGTACTCATTTATCTTATGGCAAATGTCATGGCACTTTTTTACGGCGAATTTCGGACCCTATTTCCAAGTCGAATTGGTATAGAAATAAAGCCAGAAAAATCTGTTTTTTTGGTCTTATTTTCAAACTAAATTTGAAAATTAGACCTCTTTTTTAAAAAATTGGACGTAGTTTCAATGAATTCCGGCGAATTTTGCCTGAAATTTAGAAAAGATTGTCTGTCAGAAATGTATTTTTTTTTCTAGGAAAAATAATATAGAAATTTGAAAATTTTTCTGTTTATTTTTATCCAAAACAAATTCTGGCATAATTTGCGGAAACCAAATTTAAGTAAAGGCATAAGCAATGTTACATTCTTTGATTCCTTGTCCAAGACGTTATTTAAAAGTTGTGCCAGAAAATATTTATATTCCGGCTAAATTTCCATTTTGTTTTCAAACTCTTTTTCCAAACTTGTCGCGCAAATAAAATAATTTTCAACAAGGTAGAAACCTTTTGTATTTTCCTTGCTTTTGTATAAACTTCGAGTAGAGAGGTTAAAGTATGTCATATTTTTAAATAATGTAGTGCGTAAGTATAAACACTTGCTTCTCATAATTATTTCTTTGATATATTTTTACATTTAAAAGGACTGCTCTACTTTTGGTCAACATTCAACTCCAGAAACACTGTAAGAGCTTTAAAATAGAGATAGCTGATTAAAATCCATAATGCTTAGAGTGAAAGGCAAATATCTTATCTTCCTTATCTAGAAAACATTGAACTGAGTATAGAAACCTGATTGATATAAGTTCCACCAAAGAATCACATCATCATTCAAATATACTGTGACACGACTTGAGGACACACAAAATAAGATGTTGTCTATAAAATTTACCATTTTTCGTGCTGCAAATCTAAATTGAATTGATTTTCATTTGAATTAAATAACATATGAGCTTTTTTGTATAGATAAATCTTTTGACAGACGTTATGTGTGTCAGGTTTAAGTACTACCATTGGCACGATTTTTAAGTTATATAACATACAATTACAATTCAACGCACGTCCTAACTTTGCTCTTGTATTGGTAAATAATACGTCTTTTAATGTATGTAAAAAATTGAGTTGTTGAACAAATCAAAAAAAAGTTGAAGCATTTTAAATCTGATTTTAGCTACGAAATATTTAAATTAAAAGTCTTAAGGAGGTGAGTTTATGTAGATGAAGATTTTTCAATTTATTTACAACACAAATCTTGTTTTATCTCGTATTTTATTGAGAATTTAACTGAGAAATAAATGTAGATGGGTAAGAAAGAAGTATTTCCAATACTACCATAGATATAGGATCTCCCGTTATTGTATTGTGAATTTCTTGTCTCAAATTTCATATCGAGACGGGTATATTCTTTTTTTATCGATGTTAATGATGTCAACATTCCAGAACTTCACTTCGACTTCACAGCTTACCATAAGGATCTGTCTATGAGGTTCACCGGATCGCCGATGAATTTTGAGATGAATATTGTGAAAGCTACATCTAAAACCGATGTTTTCCATCATTGTCAACTACTATGGGGGGTTAATTATCTAGCTTAACTTAACCGTTGAATTAGAAAAGCTAAAATGAGATGTACCTCATCAGAGACAAAATTTAAAGTCTTGCAGGATTCGTCACAAGAGACAGTGTTCCGGAGAAAAACATAGGTGTTTAGGCGAATAAGAGCTCCCAAATCTCCGGCGCGCTAAGATTTCTAAGAACGTTTGGAAAAAAATATTAATACATATTAATACAAACAGTTAAGAAGGAAGGTAAACAAATATTGTTGACCCTTTTATTTTTCATATAGTTTACTTACTCATAACACTTCGATACTTCGCAATAATTAGGCTGAAAATCTTATATGTCAATAGAAAATCTGTGACCTTTACAAGATTCACCCTCCTAATTTCTTCTCCAACCGAACTTGGTCCCTTTTTACCTGTTTCTCTTGTCGGTACTGATATTCCTTCTTCTTGATGGCCCTTGCCTCCGCCAAGTAGGCTCTTTTGGTACTTCCATTGCTTAATGCCACCATATGATATATTTTTCCAAGCGTCTGGCGGACTCGCACTTGCCGCCCACTACGATATCTCTTTTTTATTTGAGGAAATTAATAATTTTCATTCGAAAACTATACTTCAAAAAAAATCATCAATTTTCAAAATATTGAATTTTCAAAAAATATATTGTCTAGTTAATATAATTTTTTACTTGCGATTGTAGGTTGGTACCTACATACCTACAAGCAAAAGTCTTGGCTTCATGCAGCAAAAAAGTTTTGAGATAAGAATCAAACATGACATTAAGATGATAGAGAAGACGAAAAAAGTAGGTCGGACAATTCTGTCTGTCTGGATGTATCGACACCTGCATGTATCGACACCTGCTACTGCAAAAAAATTTGAAAAAAGTAATTTTTGAAAACTTTTTTTTTTTTGAAAAACCGATAATTTTAATTTTTCCCAAAAAATTGTACCAGTTTTGATAAAATTTCATGTAATTGAAATTTTAAATAAAATAAAATAAATGAAATTAAAAAAAACATATTTCAATACCTACCTATATAAAATACGGAAATTAATTTTTTTTTATTAACGGTTCAAATGATTTTTTCAGCCGTGATCACGAAAGTAACTTTCCCCAAGAGTTCTTTGTTTATTTTTTATAAAAGTTAGTTTTCGTTATTTTTGGCTTTATTTAAAAGTACAAGACTCTTCAGCATCTCCGGTGATCTGTTTTTGACTAAAAATTAATAAGAGAATTCAATTTTGAAAACAAAAATTATGCATACATAATTACATCAAATGTTGAATTCACTAAGAATTTTTTTAATTTTTTTTATTTCAAAATTTTGAATTTTGAGCATCGGAAGTTGTACCGTTTTATTTTAATATTTGTGTTTCTGTTGTAAGTAATTTTTTTTAGCCCCTCCCACCATAATTTCTGACCTTTTTTCTTAACGGCAAAAAATTAGCTATTACTGAAACAATTTTTTTTTTTAATAGCATCATTATTATTAAAATTTCAATAACTACTATTAATAGATGAACTAAGATCAAAAATCTTAAATTATTTTAAGAAGGTTTTATGTGTTCAATTCTTCGTTATTGGTGTGGATAATCGACAGATATACTTTTTTCAATTGATACTACATATTAGTATATATTTAAAACCATCAAACTAAAACGTAATTTGGCTGCTCTATTCGCTATCATTATTTTGCACATACACAAGATTGAGTCATTTTCACTATCCATGAGCCACTATCCACTTAAATTCAGTAAAACTTACTTATCAAGATGTATACTGTAATACCTGCTTGGTTAACAGAGTCTCTAAAATTCAGATGTAGGAAAGGCTTAATCAAACTTTGCTGATAAAAGTTCCCAGTGAATTGGCACTTCACCACTGAATTCACAGGCAAAACACAACAGAACATTTTGTATCATTATTGAAAGGTATACTGATACACTGACTATACACAAACACAGCATATCACTTGAACGATTCAGTGTATGCTTACCAAATTTATAACGAAATCTAAAAGATATGAAGCACTCTTGATTTTGTCATTTCCCTTTTGGCATTCATCAATAATTCAATGAGCCATTCCTAACGAATTTGGGTCACTTTAGCAAAAGGTGATGGAAATATCTCTCTTTAAGGAGGGAACGAGTGACTGGATGTGTCTGGACAATGATATGATCATTTGCATTTTCATTCAATATTTAATTTAACGTTTTTTTAATTCAACACTCGTGTTGTCATCAGCAAAAGGTTTTAAAATTTGTTGCCGTACTCCCCCCTGCCGTGCCACAAACTGCTGTCACCCAGTGAGTAAAAAAAGAATTAACCTATAAAGAATATCCACACAGCAGGAACCCAGACAAATATTTTTTGTGATGTTGGAATAAATTGATTTTAGCATTACACAACCTTTAATTTTTTTTTTGTCTGAGAAACAACTACAAAGAAAGTCTTTAACATCCATTGACAAAATGACAAGCAAAGTACTAAATTACAAACATAAGCTGTCCAATGCCCAGCCTAGTGCTTTTACTTGATTGAGTTGATTGACGCGTGAATCAACGGCGACTTTAACGTCCATCAATTTTGAATCGATTTTAATTTAAATTTCGGGAAGAGAAATAAATTACATACATAATAATTATTGTAATATTCTTCTTTTCTTTGTTGAATTTAAGTCCTGGGTCCCTGATGGACTTGATGTCTTTTGGCAATGTCATAAAATAATGTTTTCGATTGCAATCGAATTTAGTCAGCCATTATTCTTTGAACCGTTTTGGATGCTCATTCAAAAAAAAAAAATTCGCGGTTTTAAAATCAGTTATCAAAATAAGAGTATTCAACACTTAAGGGGGAAAACAAAGTGATATCCCTATATCAGGCCATGATTGCGTTACCCGAATTTGCATTGGATGCTGTAATTTTCTAAGGAATTATTTTATAAAAAATATTTATATACATATACATACGTTTTAGCATTAATTTAGGGGACTTATTGAATTATTGATTCGAATAAGCTTTTCATGGCCTTTAGTCCATGAAAAAATGGAGTTTCTTTTTAAATTAATTTTTATATTAGAATATAAAATTTGTATCATTATTTATTTAATTTCTTTGTTATATCTTAATCCTAGCCTTGGATACGAGGCAAAACAAAAACACCACCTCCAGTTGAAAATGATTGCAACCGTCATCTTGCTGGTATATAGTTCACATTAGCTTTTTTTTCAAAAAAGCTATGTAAGCTGAGCTAGAAAAATCTTTAAATTGCGTAATGACAAGGTGCAATTTGCTGGACGTCATCTCACGAGCCTACAAGCTGGCACCGGCTGAAACGCAATGTTTTCTTGGACTATTAGGCCGCTAAACACATTCCGTTGAGCTCCAGATTTTATTTCTATATATAAAAATACATATTACTTGTGTTTTTTTTGGAAAAACTATCGTTAGTGAAGTAGGATTTTCCATACAAAGATCTCACTGAGGACCGCTTAAGGAGAAGTCAAATCTCACTGGAGATAGATTTTCCACTTTCATTTGGATATCGATAAAAATTTTTGTTATTGTTGATACGAATTATAAATTCATGTATCTGAATAGGGGTATGTTCGTAAAGTTGTTGTGGCTTTTCAAGTGTGATCTTATTAAATATTCGATTGCCCATAAACATACCCAAATCTCAAAACATATTATCAAATTTTTTTAAGACAATATTTTTGGAAATTTAAGAACATTAAATTCTGCCATTTGCATCTTAAAATGTGCTTATTGTATTTTTTATATTTCCTCGAATAAGAAAAGTAAACAGTATCTTGTCAAATCTGAAATTTAAATTCTTTTTTGTTTTAAGGTTTTGCTCAGTTTTGAGCTTTATCACTTTGTGTTTGAACAAATTCGCACGAATTTAATTTTGACATCATTTGCTAAGCACTCAGTAAGAACTGTCATCAGCAAGTTATAGCTTTGACACTTACTATTTTCACAGTTTCTTACAAATCTAATTCTGACATTTGCACAATATTCAGTACGAATTGTCATCAAAGATATCTTGAAACTTTCTAGTTTGACAGATATGTACAAATTCAATTTTGACATTTGCGGAATATTCAGTGCGAACTATCTGTCATCAGCTAGTAAAAAATGTTTGACACTTATACTCTTTTGAAAGATTTTATGACCAAATATGCAAATTTATACATATATTTATACACTTATACTCTTTTGAAAGATTTTATGACCAAATATGCAAATTTTATAACTAAGGCTGAATCACGATGTTCAACATATCTTTACAAATCCAATTTGGACATTTGCAGAGTATTTAGTGCTAACTGTCATCAGATGCAATATATTTGACATTTTGTAGTTTGAAAGAATTAAATTCTTGAGATAAGCAAATTACCTATTTAGTGCGAATAACAATCATCGCAAAGCTGTATATAAATCGTTAATACGTTTCGTATATGCTTAATTTTTGGTTCCACTAAATATGGAACAGACAATAAAAAAAACTGTGTTCCAGAAACTCCAATATGTGTAAAACATAATCTATTCGACGAACAAACCCAATTTAACACATGTCATAGTTCTACGTCAAGTTTCCTTAAGTGCCGCCATTACCTTCAGTCGACCATCGAACGCACACGCAAGCCAATTTCACATGTATTTGGCTGGCTGTCAGATTTACGTACGTAAACTGCGCTCTGGAGCGCTCTTTACGTACGGAGGCAAAAGTTGCCGAAACTGAGCAATCCGACATTATGTGTGCCGGTGCGCGCTATACAATTTCCTTGTTCTCGCTAATTTCGTACGGCACCGTACGTACTTATTCTTCTATTATGGCTCTGTCTTTAATTTTTGTTGCTGCAGAATACCAAAATTGCAATCACATCTGTAAGAATGTCACATTGCCATGAATTATAACATGAATTATGTTATAAAATTCAACTATTTCGAAAGGTTATTACCACATTTTCTTGTACATTTTCCGTATGTGTTTTTTTTGCAAAAACGTCTTTTATGAATTGTTTTTTTTTACAATTCATTCTGTCTGACAGTTCAGTAAAACCATATTTTAAATACAAAAATGCGGCTTCCAAGGCGGCTGCGGATGTTTTTTTTTTTTGGGAATTTCCCACTTCGATATGTATAGATTGCCAAAAAAAAAAAAAACACGGGTATTGTCTAAATGGCTTAACATTTTAAACGGCCCGCATAATAAATGCCCTGTCCAATAAAAAAAGATTGGCTATAGAACATCCCCTTATGTAATTTCTTATCCCAGAATTGCTTTCCATACAATATTATGTACCTTCAGTTAACTCAATCAAATGCCATATACATATATCGAAATCAACGAACATGAGGTAATGCAATGGTTGAAGTTTCGCAGATTGCTTGAAGATGATACGAAAGGTCGATACACGACCGACCGGCGACCACCGCGGAAGCCTGCTTGATCAATTATGACTACATACTTATTTCTTTATTTTTTATTTTGTATCAATGGTTGTAGAATACTAGCCAGTCGTTGTGGAGGAATTTTTTAGAATTCTGTTGGTATTCGCCAAGTTTTAGCTGGTTTTCGTTTTTATGAGATTGTTGAAGTTGGCTTTGCGTCGCTGAAATTTTTTTGATTCAATACTTCTCATTTAGCGGGCCTAAAAGTTATCCTTTTATCTGCGCAGCTATAATCCTCAATTGTTAAAAATAGAGTGCCATCTTAACCCATTAATAGTAATTGGTGGTGTTGCTTTTTTCCGACAACTTCCTTGGATATTCGATACAATTCTCTTATATCACAATCCTGCATTTTGTTGAACATATGCTTCATCATTTTCTTTCATTTTTAACAATTTGCGAAGCATAAAACTCCAAGAACATTATAACTTATAAAATTGTGTTCAAAACAAAAACATTCCGTAAAATCTGAACTTCATATTTGTATGCAAATAAGAGAAATTGAACTTTGTCATTTAAGTGGCCACAATATCCCGTAACCGTCACTTACCTGTATTTAATTTATTAATCATCAAAATTTCATTAACATTTTAACTACCTACCAACTTCACTCATGGTTTGTATCAACCTCTGAAAAAAAAAATATCAATTTCGCAAACCTTTCAACTGTAAAGAATTTTTCGAATTTATGAAATTCTTTGGGCGAAACCTGTCATCTTTTATTAAATTTTCCATGTCCACGTTGCGGTCAATTTTAATTACCAATAACAACGTTTCGCTTCAATTTTCGGTTTCCTTGCACGCACAAGTTAACATAAAAAAAAAAATATGTACATTGGTAAAAAAAAGGATTGCTTAAAAGCACGAACCAAATTATGGCACGAAATATTATTACTCAACCCACACATTACTAAAAGGGTTTCTGGTTTCTTTACTTTGAATTTATTATTACTTTGAATTTATTATTATTTGAAGGTCTTCTTTTGATTGATACTCGATATACTTGATATTTAATATCTAATATCTATACGATCTAATCTGACTATAAACTTATCGTCTGTTTATAAATAAAAATTTCTCAAAGAGCAACTAATTTCATGTGTCCTTGTTTTCAAATTGTTTTCAATCAGTTTTATAAGAATATCATCTTTTTTTTAAGGATGATAATAATGTAATCAAAATATGCATAATTAATTCGTTATTTTGTAAATATCTAGTTGATATGGAATTTCTTAGATTATTAACGCAAGACATAGTAAAAATAAATCAGGAGTTTATTAATACGACAAAATACACAAAAACTATATTCGTCGGATCCTATTGATTGTATGTAAGTAGATATCAACAGAGTAGATATCACTCTAACATCGCTGTCCAAGGATTGAATAGAAAATGAATTTCAATGAAATTGCAGATTTGTTATACGAGCGTGCTATTTCATATTCGTTACTTTGTTATTTTTGGAATAATTGGATTAGATTGGTAGCGTATTGTTACATTGATAACATGCAGATGAATATTTTGGAACGAATTACATTAGAACATAAGCGTTCGCAAACTACATATTTTGGCAAAAATTAATCAGTTTGTGAAATGCTAATTTTAATGAACAATTTTCAAAAACATAATTACGAAATTCCAGGAAATCAATATCAAATATGACAATTAAATACTCAGATTGGTAAATTTAAGTATGTTTAAGTATGTTAAGGTTCATTTTGTAATATAAGTCGACTAACTAAACGTAAATAAAAATGAAATGCACGAAATTGCTCTTGCAGCAAACTATGGGAATACAATAATTTTAATTTATTAAATTCCGAAGAAAGTTCGAAAATATCAGAAAATGGCCTAAACGTGAGATCGAGTTTTATGGCAGCTATTAGTAGACTGTTCTTTAGCAAAAAACTGTGAATGTCGTCTTGCGTTAAATGTCAAATTTGAAATTTGTAAGGAATTTGCCGTTATCAAGTTATGGCCAAATTTGTAAAAACCGTTAACTTTGAATCTCCGTTATGTGCATTTTAAGCTAAAAACCTGGAATGCAGTTATATTAAAAGCACTCCAAATACAACGTTTACAATGTTTTATTACTATCGTTAGAGCCGTCTTCGAGAAAATTTGAAAAAAAAACTAAAACCGTTATATGAAAGCTATACCCGTTAGCCGGGCTAAAACAAAAATTCAAATTTGTCCTCTAGGGAATTACCGAAAAGTATTACACAGAACTTTTTTCCTCATCTTTATTAAAGGTCTTCTATGTGAAGCTTTAAATTCAAAACATTGTTTTGCTTATTTGTTAGTTTATCTGCTCTCCAGATTTGGAAGTGAATTTTCTCCATTTGATAAATTCGTAAAATTCCGATATTGACATCACTATTAAATGTGGTATTTGTTATTGCGAAGAATTGTTGATGAATCGTACTTACAACCCAATTTTTTTAAATAATGTGCAACAGACTTTGAAATTTAGAAGATCTTTAAAAGCTTAGGAGATTTGTTCACAAAAGTTCATATAATGCTACTATGAAAATGTAAAAAAAAATTGCATTGTATATTTGTTTATTTTGAAAAATCTTTCAGTGGGCAACTAACAGATCTGATATGAATGTGCATAACATTGACGTATTAGATATGGACCACCAGTCGGTTGAAATTTTCATACAAACAGCCAAGAAAAGTTGTTCCAGCTTAAAACAGCCTAAAAACGCCATCATCTTTTAGTGTTAAATACGTGTACTAATTTCGCCATTAGAATTTAAATGAAAACGATAATATATTCGTCTGTAAGTAACTCATGGCATAAGGAGTGGATGTGTTTTGTAAAATAAAAGTAGTTTGATAATAATTTCCACCAAAATATTTCAATAGTAAATAATTAATTAAAAAAATCAAATCACTGCTACGCAGATCCCCTGCTAGTAGTTGATTACGCCCCTAGTTATGTTGGAACACGCGTGAAGTTGGCTACTGGTGGTCCATACCTAATACGTCAATGGTGCATAATCCCTAAAGCAGCGCCAAATTCCTGCCCGATTATCATGAAACTATCACTTCAAAATATGCTCTGGAGGAGTAGGAAAAATTCCCAATCAATTACGTTCGTCTTGAGATAATTGTTTTGCAACCTTAAGTTAATCAATATTGTTAGGTTTTATCTAGGTTCGTTTTATTAAATAAAACTTATTTCCGTTTTTAATACAACTCACTTTACGTCTTTTTACTTTTAATTCCACTTAATATTTCAAAACACTCTTTATTTCCTTTTTACTTTCTTTATTTTAAATTCACACTTTCAAATTACCGACTTGTACACAACTGATTTCAAATTCAAACTGACTGTCGGTCCGCATCCGCTTCCTCTTTTATACAGAAATGCTTGGCTCATGGAAGGTTCTTGAACTTGCTAGAACAATATCGAGTAGGCAATGTAGTACAGTATAGAGTAGGTAATGTAGTAGGTGTAGAGATTTAGTAGATGTACCGAGCAGGTAGATGGCGTTTACCTCAAGAGATGAAAATATTCAGCACCCTTTAATTATTTGTGTAACACGTTACATTGCCCTCCTCCTAAGATTGTTCGCCCCGAACAATTTCTTCACCATCTTCTCCACTGTAGCGGTATAGCCGGTCAATGTGAACAACTTTTGGCTTGCCTCTTAGACCTCGCTGAATTCGATAAACCACATCATTGATCCTTGTAACAACACGGTAAGGTCCTTCCCAGTTTTGTTGAAGTTTTGGTGACAGTCCCTTTTGTCGATGAGGATTATACAGCCACACTAGATCTCCCTCATGGAAAGGTTTCGTTGTGATGTTTGCATCATAACGTGTTTTCATTCGGTCACTAGCTAGCTTTATTTTAGTCCTTGTCCTGTCATGGATGTCAGTCAGTTTTTCCTTTAGGCAATCCACGTATTCCTCTTCATTTCGTTTTTCGCCCGTTGGACATCCGAATTTAATTTCACTAGGCAACCGGATATTTGTACCGAATACAATTTCTGATGGAGTGTGGCCAGTTGTGCTGTGCACCGCATTTCGGTATGCCATTAAAAATAGAGGAATATGTTGGTCCCAGTCTCGTTGGAAGTCACCTACTACTTTGGAAAGGTGTTCTTTGAGAGTCCTGTTGAAACGTTCAACCATTCCGTCAGACTGCGGATGAAGTGGTGTTGTTCTCGTCTTCTTGATGCCAAGGAGCGAACAGACCTCTTGAAAGATTTTGGATTCGAAGTTTCTTCCTTGGTCAGAATGGAGCTCCATAGGAACACCGAACCTGCTGACCCAATTGTACACAATCTGATCCACAACTGTCTTCGCTTCTTGGTTTGGAATGGCAAACGCCTCAGGCCACTTGCTGAAGTAATCCATGACAACAAGAATGAATCGGTTTCCACTGTTAGACTCAGGAAATGGGCCTGCAATATCGATGGCAATTCTTTCAAAAGGTGCTCCAACGTTGTACTGTTGCATCTTACTCTGTAGTTTTCTGCCTGGTCCCTTGGTGGCTGCACAAGTGACGCATTTTCTGCACCATTTTTCTACATCATCTTTTGCATGCAGCCAGTAGAAACGTTCTCGAATTTTCTCCAGAGTTTTGTTGATACCCAAATGGCCTCCAGAAGATCCACCATGCATCTCACGTAGAATGTCATTAACCTTTGTCCGGGGTACAACAAGCTGCATCACATAGGTTTTGCCATCTGAGGATTCCCATCTTCGTTTGAGCAAACCTTCCTGCACATGAAGGGAATTCCATTGTGCCCAATAGGCTTTGAGGGTAGGACTTCTATCAGAAATGTCTCCCCATTCTGGTTTCTCTTCATGTTCTTTCCATGCAAGAATGGGTTCGATGTCCAAATCTTCTTGCTGCGCATTCCTGATTTCCTCATAACTCCAGCCGCCGATGGGTTCAACTCTTGTTCGTTGTATGGCAATAGATTCCTTTTCTTCCTGTCGAGTGCAATGCTTGCAGTCTTGGTTACAAGGTCGACGAGATAGGGCATCTGCATTCGAGTGTAGTTTACCTTTTCGATGTTGGATTTCATAGTCATATGTCTGAAGTCTCTCAATCCACCTGGCTACTTGACCTTCTGGATTTTTAAAATTCAAAAGCCATCTTAGCGCTCCATGGTCCGTCCGTAAAAGGAACCTCTGTCCATAGATGTATTTATGAAAGTGTTTTGTGGCTAAAACCAAAGCAAGAAGTTCTCTTCTGGTTACGCAGTAATTTCTCTCTGTCTTTGAGAGCACCTTGCTGAAGTATGCTACAACTTTTTCTTGACCGTCATGAACCTGGGAGAGAACGGCTCCTATTCCGACATTGCTTGCATCTGCATCGATTATAAACTGTTTTCCAGGAGTTGGATAGGTTAACACTGGAGCATCACACAAGCGTCTTTTAAGTTCCTTAAAGCTTTTCTCACACTCATTTGACCACTTGAATTGTTTTCCTTTTTCTGTGAGTTGGTGCAAGCTTTTGGCGATTCCGGCAAAATCCTTCACAAATCGTCGGTAATATGTAGCTAGCCCAAGAAAACTTCTAAGTTGATGCTTGTCTTGTGGATTTGGCCAGTTCTTCACAGCTTCCACTTTCTCGGGATCAGTTCTTACTCCTTGAGACGAGATGATATGCCCTAAATACTTCACTTCAGACTTGAACAGCGTACATTTTTCTGGATTGAGCTTGAGATGAGCATTTCGCAATCTCTGGAATACCCCTTTTAAGTTTTCACAATGCTCGTCAAATGTTTTCCCAAACACGATGACATCATCCAAATAGACTAGACAGGCTTTCCAAGTAAGGCCTTGTAGCACGCATTCCATTAAACGCTCGAATGTTGCAGGAGCGTTACACAGGCCAAAAGGCATTACTTTGAACTGCCATAAACCGTTACCTGTCGAGAATGCAGTTTTCTCCCGATCTTCTGGGTGAATTTCAACCTGCCAGTAACCACTCTTTAGGTCCAATGTTGAAAACCATTGAGCTCCAGCCATCGCATCCAGAGTATCGCTTATCCTAGGCAGAGGATAACTGTCCTTCTTGGTGACGTCGTTCAACCTTCGGTAGTCCACACAGAATCGAGTACTTCCGTCCTTCTTTTTGACTAGTACGACTGGTGATGCCCAAGGACTTTTTGAATTCTCGATTAAACCATCTGTCTGCATTGTCGATATCATTTTAGTAACTTCATCTTGTTTGGCTAAAGGTAGGCGCCTTGCTGGTTGACGGATCGGCCTTGCATCACCAGTATCGATTCGATGCTGTACAAGTTGTGTTCGTCCATATTGCCCGTCCTGTGAAGCGAAAACATCAGCGAACTCTTGTAGAAGGTTTCCAGCAACTCTTAGCTGTTGTTGATCGAGATTACAGCAGTTAAACATTTTTCTCTTCAAAGCAATGACTTTATCTGGATTCACTGATTTTTCGGTATGTTCTTCGGTTATCTTTGTTATTGCCGCTACAGGGTCACATTTACCGACAACTTCTCCTTTTCTAAGCTTGATCTCATATGGTTTGATGTTTAGTATTCGTATGGGCACCATGTTATTTTGAGGTGCCACCAGCGTCTTTCCCACGATGTAATTTTGGGAGCAATGCTCAGAGTCTGGTTCCACCATGAGGTATCGATGGTTTCCAGAATCATCTTTGATGTTTGTCCAAACAAAGACTTCTGACGAAGGAGGTAGGCACATATCTTCTTTGATGATTGCTCTTATCGATGATGAGTTTTGATTATTGCCATAAACCATTGGAATCTCTATATTTCGGTATTTAAGAACTTGGTTACCAATGTCGAGAATTATTTCATGCTTTTTCATAAAGTCGATTCCAATAATGCACTCATCGCATATATCTGCCACTAGAAATGGATGTTCAAACTCTATTTCTGCCAAGCGGATCCGAAGACGGACTTCTCCGTACACTCTTGCTGCTTCTCCTGTTGCAGTCTTCAGACAATAGCTGTTGGTGTTGTTTAGCCATGCCATCTTGACCAAGTCTCTTCGTACAATGGAAGCGGTGGCACCGGTGTCGATGGTAACCACGTATTGCTTGTTGTTAATAGCTGCTTCCACAGTTAGACTTTTATTGTTTCGTTTAGTCTGCGAGACTTGGATAATGTTTCTGGGGCCATAGATACCAGAAACCAGCTTCTGCCCCTCGAAGTTGGTTCTTACTCGTTTCCCTGCTGGGAAACTTGACGAGGTTGGGCGTTGGTCTTGTTTGTAGTCTCATCTGATGTATTATTTCTGCTTCCGCAATGTTGACATGCGCTTCTTCTTGGTGGCATTCGGCACTGGCGCTGGAAATGTCCAGTCTTGTTGCAATTCCAGCATCGGATTTGTCCATCTCGACGGTTGTTCTGGAATGCCATTCTTTGGCAAGAGCATTCTTCTATTGCAACTTCTCTTACCCGATGTACTCCTAGTGAAGCCTGTTCAGCTGCTTCCATAGTCAAGGCGAAAGCTAATGCTTCTGGAAGTGTTCGTTTTCCAGCTGTTCGTACTGCTCTCTGGAGATTAATGTCAGACAAGGCACGAACAAAGGCTTCTGCGGCGAATTGGTTTATGATTTCTTCGCCCGCAGTTGGATATGCCAAGTGAGCTAGTCGTTCGATGTCTGCTTGAAGCTGCTGAAGAGTTTCACCCCGTTTCTGAACTCTGGTGTTTAGTTGAACTCTAAAGACTTCTTGCATATGGCCATCTCCAAAGCGTTTTTCAATGGCTTGTGAAAGTGCACTAAAGTTGCCATGCATCTCTGCTGGTATTGTTTGCAGTAACTCAGCAGCAGGTCCTCTGAGAGCCAGTGTAAGTGCAACAAACTTGTCTTCATCGTCCCAGCCGTTTGTCAATGCTGCTGCTTCAAATTGTCTCTTGTAGATTGACCAAGAAGTTTGCCCATCAAAAGTTGGCGGATGCATTTCTTTTCTCTTGTAAGATTCACCAGAACTTTCTCGCACCTTCAATTTTCTAACCTTGTCGAATTCTTTTGACAAATAATTGAATTTATCCTCAACTTTTTCGAATTTTTCTTCAACCTTCTGCAAACTTGTGTCTACTTTGAGTAAATGTTTTTCAACTCCTTCAACACGTTCATCTACAACAACAAACTTGTTCTCTAAAGTAGTGAGTTTGCCTTCGAGAAGGTTCCTTTGTTCTTCAAAGAGCTCTTTTTGCTCGTTTCTTTGATCTTCGAAACGTTCGAGTAGTTTCGTTTGTTCGTTTCTTTGATCTTCGAAACGTTCGAGAAGTTTCGTTTGTTCATTCTTTTGTTCTTCTCTTTGATCTTCGAAACGTTCGAGAAGTTTCGTTTGTTCGTTTCTTTGATCTTCGAAACGTTCGAGAAGTTTCGTTTGTTCATTCTTTTGTTCTTCTCTTTGATCTTCGAAACGTTCGAGAAGTTTCGTTTGTTCGTTTCTTTGATCTTCGAAACGTTCGAGAAGAAGAGCCAACATATTGGACAAATCTGTGTTGGTACTTACTTGTTCTTCTGCCATTTCTATTTCCAAGACGGATGTGTCTGGATTTTCACCGTGTCGTCTCATGGCTTCTTGCAGACGAATAATGAGGTCATTTTTCGTTCCAGTAGTAGAAAGACCCCGTTTGTTTAGTTCTGCTTTTAGTTCAACAGCGTTTAAATCTTTCAGAAGCTTACCCATATTTTTACTTTCAACACAATCACTTTTCACTAAAGTTTTATTTAATTATACTTCTGACACCAATGTTAGGTTTTATCTAGGTTCGTTTTATTAAATAAAACTTATTTCCGTTTTTAATACAACTCACTTTACGTCTTTTTACTTTTAATTCCACTTAATATTTCAAAACACTCTTTATTTCCTTTTTACTTTCTTTATTTTAAATTCACACTTTCAAATTACCGACTTGTACACAACTGATTTCAAATTCAAACTGACTGTCGGTCCGCGTCCGCTTCCTCTTTTATACAGAAATGCTTGGCTCATGGAAGGTTCTTGAACTTGCTAGAACAATATCGAGTAGGCAATGTAGTACAGTATAGAGTAGGTAATGTAGTAGGTGTAGAGATTTAGTAGATGTACCGAGCAGGTAGATGGCGTTTACCTCAAGAGATGAAAATATTCAGCACCCTTTAATTATTTGTGTAACACGTTACAATATAATCAGTTTCTAAATGCAATAATTGATGAAACCCGGTGATAACTTTAATAGTCATACTTTTTATTTCGTATAGTTTCGTGAAATTTATTCAACAGATGTTAAAAAAAGAACTCACATCAGATAAACTTTTAACATACTTACATATATAGATACTAAAGGACGAAGTTAGCAAACATCAATATACCAAACTTTTTTATCGTTTTTCTGAATTTAAAATATCATAAATAATTGAAAAGGACTTTGCTATCATAGGAATTTTTTGTTTGTTTGTTTCATCCTTACAACGGATGCAAGGATGTTTACTAATGGGATAGGAAGATGTTCAAATATAATTTATTGCGTACGGCAGCATAATGTTTATTTAAAATTTTAAGACTTTACCAAAACATGTATTTTTTTTTTCGTCGCAAAACATGTACATGTTCATTGTAGTACATGCACATTAAAACATTGTATAAAACCTCATTATTTATCCTTTACAGAATAGGCCAGTCGACAGAGAATTTTTTCTCGCAACAGAATAGCCATCATATTTTATAATTGGATCGTTAGTCTTCCAGGAATATCAAAAAATAAAAAAAAAAAAAATGGCCTTTGCGTTAGTCGCCATATTGAAAAATGCGTTTTCTCAAATAACTCAGCCAATGGCTTTAAGGAAAAAAAAATAGATATGAAGTCTACAACTTTTTTTTTGAAGGTACAACATTTTAGGAGTTATGGCGTGTAAAAAATTTTATTTTTTAACTGTTATACACTATAACTCCTAAAGTGTTATACCTAACGTCAAAAAAATCCAGGCATGAAAAAAAGAAAATCATATTTTCTATGAAAAGGTTTGCATAATTTGTTTGTTTGTATAGCCATTGTTGATTTATTTGGGAAACACGTTTTTCAATATGGCGGCTAACGCAAACGCCCTACCATCCCGAAATTTTTGTTCGAATACGCCTTAAAGTCAAATATACCAACCATATCCAATTATAAAACCTAAATTTTGTCTCTGCCGATGCCGACTGGCCTAGTAGAAAATTGAGATAGATTGAAACTTTATCAAATATAGGTAAGACATTTTAAAATATAGTTTAGTTATTGGGTTATTGATTATTGTTTGTCTTTTTTATAAATGTTAACCTTTTCAGGAATTGTATTGTATATCACAATAAAACCTTAAATTTGAAAGAGAAACCAAACTCTTATATGTATTTATACAAAAACAAAGGTTGCTTAACTGACACAGTAGCACAAGGTAGTCAGAAAAATGGAAAGAAATTCCAAAAAAAATACTGATCTCGTTTTATGGGATAGTGATATTGCATATTGAAGCTATACAGAAAAAAGAAAGTTTTTAAATATCTTAGCATTCTTATTTACTTTGACAAGTGTTTCTTTTTGATAACCACAATATTAATTTTCGACAACTTGCTAATCATAACACTCAATATGAATTGTAGGATATATTATTATATTTTATCTAATTTTTATTTTCATTTTAGCATTAATTTTTATTTTTGTTTTTATTTTTTATTTGTATTTTAATTTTAATTTTAATTTAAATTTTTATATTAATTTTAATTTTCGTTTTTATTTTTAATTTTAATTCTGTTTCAACTTGAAATGATTTGATATACATACCACGGCATCGCTGTTTTTCGGTGCAACCAAACGAACTTGTACTGAGAATCTTTTTGGGAACGACTATTGATGCGGGAACTTTAAGTGAACGTTTATTGAATTGAACTGAAAAACAAAATGTGTGTCTACAGCAACACCCAGTTGGAAATTAAATGGAGCTTTCATCAGGAAAGTGTTCCAGGTTCCACCTTTTTTAACCTTGTATATTTTTTGCTGTTCAAAAAAAAAATACTCCTTTACTTTATGGGGTTTATGAGGATATTTAGTTTATAATTCATTGTCTTTTCTTGGAAATAAAATTCCCTTACAACTTTTAAATTTTAAAACTAAAACCATTCTTTGACACGTGTGTGGAATTTTCCCAAAAAAAAAAAAAACTGTCACAAATTTTATCTATGTTTTATGCAACATGCCAGAGAATACAAGCTACAATCAAAACAGTATATCTAACTTCATTAAAACTGCAGCATGAGGTTTCTCGTTCTATACTTCTGTGGCAACTTGGTGGTGAGAGAATTCATGATACAGGTAATTCATTTTAGAAAATTTCCTTCCTCTACACCTCTACTGTTCTCGTGTTTGATAACAGTTTCTACACATAATAATTGTTAGGTGAAAATTTTACTTCCAGGATTCCCACAAAAAGACATCCAAAAATGCCCTCTACAACGTCACGTTTTTAACTACGTGCTGGGGGTAAAATTTGACATCAAAAGCAGCTGTTGCAGGCAGGTATAGGATAGCAGAATTAATGCGTCCAAATGAAGTGAATGAAATCTTTGGTCGGCGTAACATGCATGCAAAAATGGCTAATGGAAAATGATAATTTTCTAAAAACATTTCATTAAAATTCCAAACACATTCTTCATGACATCAACAATGACGAATGATTTTCATGCATTGCGACTACCATAATATTTACATAAATGACATACATATCTACTTTCACAATGGTGGGTCAGGCAGAGACTTGCCAAGTGTAAATAAATATGCAGATAATGGGAAAGTATTTTTATGAACCTGATGTAAAAAGTCTTACAAGGAGTCTGAAGAAAAGTTCGTTTCTTATTTAATTGAAATGAAAATAAATTTAGAAATGGCGTACAAAAAACAATCGCAAATTCCATAAACAACGCGTTAATCTGCATGTACTTTCTTCTGTCATTTGCCCGGATATAGCAAATACAATGTTTTAAGGTTTTTCCGGTGGACTTTTCAAAATTGTTTAAAGCGTTTTGACGGCAGAAAAAGACAAATAGAAAGACTATCATTTCGATAGTCGTGGCAAGAAGAGTTCGAGTCGACTTTAATAGGTGGGAGACACCCCTTTCTGGTTCGAATTTTGTTTCTAAGTCATCTGCAACGCCATCTGAAGTTCAACATTTAAAACATATATCTTAAATTTATATTCACGTCTGATTATGCTGACTTATTTATATACACTTTTTGTTTTTGTTGTAATTCACAATTAAGGCAACATTCATACCAAATCAGGCAGAAACAAACAAAGCAAAAACTCCTATTTATTCACTCCGAATAAATCTTTTTATTCACTAAACGGCTTTTTTACTTGATTAACTGACTAATTTGGTATGAACGCTCTCATTTAATTGCATACGAATTTTGCGCCTGACTATGCTTAACACAACTTATTCGTTTGCGTCCAAAATAAAAGTGACTTATTTGCCTAATTTGGTTAAATTTAAAGACATGTGATGTTTGGCGTTACGCGATTAAGCGAAAACGTTTTTGTTTGCCTGCTTATTGTGCCTTTTTCTGTGTGAATGCGGTGAATGGTGTGTTTCGAAAAGTGAAAAAACAGAAAAGTTTTTAAAAGACAGAAAACCACAGTGAAAAAGAGTTTTGCCTGTTTTTATCAGTTTTGTTCTATATACGGTATGATGTATGAATCTAACATTACTGTATAAATTACTAGGTAAATTCGCTTAAAACTTGGTACATTCGCTTTCCGCACCAAACCATGATATAACATATAAATGTTGACACCTCGTTTAAGCGGTGTCTGTGTTGTCTTTTCAGTTGATTGATAAACACAGAATGGACTGAACCTTATACATGGTCACATCATTAGCAAAATCAAGTGAATATTCTACAAGAATTAATCAAATCAATTAATGTTTTTCTTTTCGAATAAACTTGAGATTATAATAAACCACCACCTCTAATCTCTAAACAAGCCTTATGATCGGCTTAGTGGCCGTTAAATGGCTATAATTCCTACAAAAGCATCAGTGAGAGTTCATATTTCTAACACATAATTTGTAATCATACCAAACAAATCCGCCAATTCGGAATATTTTATTTTTGAAAAATAAATTATTCTTTGAATTGCAAGAGATCAAACTTAATTTTATATATGAACGTGAATCATAATGAACACCTATTTCAAATGTCCTACTGCCTTAACCCTATAATTTTGAAAATCCTTGAACAAATAACTGGGAATTTTTTTAATCCATCCCTTTACATTGAGAAATCACGTTTATACGAATTCAAAATACAATTCTGTCAAAGTTTTGCATTGTTGATTTACTGAATACGTCTCCTCTATCACTCATATATCCAGATTTCACCTTTTTCTTATGGTATAGAGTGTCTTACATTTCCCATTCATACAATAGGCCGACATCCTACATATACATATACGAAATGGATTAGTAAGGACTCAGGGTAATTTCTACTCGCCTATAATACAATCGAGGAGATGTGTGAATGACGCATTTCCTAGTCAGGAATGGAAGAACACTTCTAAAATTCAAATTTCCAACAAGCCTCAATATCGACTTGTATATTTGTGTTAGCTTCATATTATGATATGAGTCCTATATATGATGTGATTAAATTTGCTCATCAAAAGGAACGACAGAGTATACACTACGGACTAGAGTGTGAATCTTGAAATTGATTGCGATGACATTGAATCGATGGTATTTGCAATCGCATTGAGTTTGCCTTGAAATAACTTAATTATAGAAGAGGAACTTACTTATGCATACTTTGATTTGGGTATTATAGTTTTAGAAATGCAGTATTCTTATATTTCATTAAAATTGCATTCACTTGAGTGCTTGAGACGTCATAAGATTATTGAGATAATTGAATTCGATTTGGCAGGGAAACTTAATGCTATATAAACTCGTAATAGCACATTTTATTAATTTTTTGGCACGGGTGTTGTTTTAAATGATTTTCTTATTAAATGGACTGGAATGGTTTTTATGGTATCGCCAAATTTATAATAAATGTTTTAGTTCTTTTTAAGTAACAAACAATTTTAATTTCTTAAAATTTGGGGGTATGAGGGGTAGACGGGTACCGGTCGTTCGTCCTAAAGTATTTTCTTGTGTTTTGACATTTACATAAAGGTAATTTCATAAAATATGTTAGTATACTTCTAATAAAGAAAAATAAGAAATAATAAAAGTTAAATGGCAGTAGAAAGAGAGGAACTTAATTATGGTTTAAGAGGTGTCAACTTGAACCATTCATAATTTGAGTGTGAACTTTATAGTCCCATAGTTTGCAACAAGAGCAGGTCCGTGTGACCTAGTTATGTATTTTTTCTGAATTGAGCTCAATGGGAAAACCATAAAAAATATGAAATCCCCCCCCCCCACAACAAAAAAAAAATTGAGCTCCGGATTAAATCATGGATGCTTCTTAAGATTTTCTGAAGTCATAAAAACAAAGGTCTCCAGCAAAATCCAGCTATGTCGGAATTTTTTTCGAAAATATCCAACTTTACTAGGCTAAAAAAAATCTTTTTTTCAAACAAACTGTTTAAACGAATGTCCCAGTATAGTTAACACGAAGGTAACTTACCACAATAGCAAGTTTGTGCAACCCAGTCACGGACTTTCTTTGTTAGCGAACACATAGCGAATTATAACATTAGTGTCAGAAGTAAAATAAAAAAAAAAAAACTTTTAACTGTCTTATTGTGTTTTTACACCCATATAATAGTAAGGATTCGGAGTGGCGAAGTTCTTATTGTATACGTTGCTTCTTATTATATACGTTGCTCTTCCAAGCTTTTGATCTGGCTGTTATTAACAAATCATATACCTACATCCGTCCAAAGCTTGAGTAAAACTCTCATGCATGTGCAGAGAGAGCTTTCATGAGCTTTCTGAATAGGATTAAAAAAGAGTTCTAAAAAGGATTTGGCGACAGGACGATAACAGGCTCGTTTTCATTGCATTCTTATCTTTCTTTATATAAGCGGTACTTTAATAAAGAGTGTTTCGAAGAAACAGCCGGTAAGTTGGATTCCTGAAACAATTTAACCGTAATACCTATACTGCAGGGAATGCTCATCACTTTACCCTAGAGTCCAGCTTCGGACATAAAGAAATTCTCTCTTTATCCTTTACCTGGTTCACTACCCCCCCCCTCTTTTTGTGCTGAGACATTCAAAACCAATGTGCATCGGTATTTCCTGTCAACTACTACTCTGTTAATTCCGTAAATACTTGCGTTGTGTTCAGTCATTATAAGGCATTAACCCCTTGAGTGCGCGCAAATTATAAAAAAAAATGATCGAAAAACGCGTTTTTTTCAAATAACCTAAGAATGGCTTATCAGACGAAAAAAATTATTAACATCTTATCGATAGAAATTTTCTTTGAACTTTCGTTCAAACTTTGATAAAATAAAACTTTTACACGCCAAAACTCCTAATAACAAAAACAAAAATTGAAGGCATGAAGAAAACAAAATCATATTTTCTATCGAGATGCTAAAAATAATTTGTTTTCATCCGATAAGCAATTCTTAAGATATTTTAGGAATCGTGTTTTTCAGTATGGCGTCGTTACCCGAACTCCCTACTATCCCTCCATTTCTTTCGGATACTCCTTATATACTGACTAACAAACCATATACAATCATAAAATTGGATGGTTGCAAGAAAAGTCTCTGCCGACTGGCCTAATTTTTAATTTGACGCAGTTAACATTTTCATCTGTACCGTATAGTCAACGCTTCTTAGGTACTGAACGTTGTTGTTTACCTCCTGTCCCGTAACGTAAACTTTAGCGAAATTACCAGAAATGTTAAGGATCGTCGTTTTCTCCGTTTTGGTCCTTAGCCCAACTCTTATTCGCTTTACTTTCCAATAGCCAATATTTTATTATCCTGAGATACTGACCGTAAATGTCTATTTTTCTTAACTACTGAGGCTGTTGCAAGTTGGGATCGTATGGAATTTCTTTATTTGATTTTTTCTTTAAATATCTGCCAAAGGCCGCAATAATTGCAAAGTCATAATTTTCAAGTTTTGGTCGCGTTTTCTGACGTTGCACTTCTTTCATATCTTATTTTTAAGCCCAGAAAAATTAGAGTTTTACTTCGAAATATTTTCCGACAAAGTTTTAGCAAATCCTAAAAGGTACCCATGATTTGTCCCGGAGCTAAAAAAAATTTGAGGGGGGGGAAGGGGTCGAAATTAATTTGTTTGCTATTATCTCGGAAACTATAATTTTTTTTGCAAAAAGTGTTAAGGTAAACACAAAAAAGGATTTAACATTTTTCATAATACCATCAACAGATTTCGAGAAAAAAGTGTTAAATTGTCACCAAGTCTTTTTTTTTTTTGACAACATTTCATTTTTTTACCAATATTTGGCACTTTTTGGTTAAATTTTTGTGATTTTGCCCTTAAGCCTATTCAAAAAAAAAAAAAAAAATGCACGACTGGTTCCCACGAACTTGCTCTTGTTGCAAACTATGGGGCTACATGAATAAAAATTCATGAAATTATGTATCGTAATGAATATATGCTGATATATTATTTATTTATATATATATTTATAGTGTACTTAAGTATAATGTATGTATAAAATATAAATATATATATTATTGATGTTATATAAAATATTTTCTATTTTTAAAATCAAATATGTGTGCAGATACCCATACATCCTTTGTACAAATTCCTTTGGATGTTCTCCATAAAGACCTGTTTAATAGTCTGATTGTGTTTACATTCCTTCACAACACACCCACATCATATCTCCAAATATTTTTTTTTGTTCAAACAAAAAAAAAAAAAACTTCAAACTATAGGAATAGGTACCTAGTATATACAATTCCAAAAAATACAACCCTTTTATAATTTTAACATTATGAATAATGCAAAAGTTGAAATGGAAAATTTACAGGAACATAAGTATGAAGCGATGTTAAAGTCTGATGTTAAAGGAATTTGTTTATTTGTTCAAGCTATAGGTATTTTAGAATCCGTATTGATTTCGTTGTCTTTTTTTTCTAAAGATTCAACCCTTTTTATGTCCGATGGGGAAATATCCTTTCAGAAATCCTTTCAAGAATCGAAATTCAATGATCCATTGGTAATTGGAGCAGGTTTTTAATCTGTTTATGTATAATATACAGAAACAAGTTTAGGTGCTTCAGATTAAAATCTGTGATGTGGAGTGGTGGTGTTTTTTTTTTCATTTTTGGGATTAGATGAGCAAAGGTTTGAAATGTAAGCTTAAGATTACCTTTAATGGCACTGTTTTGGGGACATGGTTAAAATATTGAATTATTTTCGTATTACTTAAACATGATTTTCTTATATTCATGATTCTACATAATGTAAATAATATGACTTAGTCTAGGGGCTACCCCATACACCCATTGGGAGAAAAAAAATTGTCACATGACCCATTTATTTTTATTTAATGCAGCCCCAATAAAAGAAAATTTTGTGGATTCAAATCCTATTGTTTTTCTTTTTAGTTCTAATATTCAAAAAACATAAAACAATATTGCGAAATTAATTATTATTTTGCTGAAATGTTTTTTTTTTTGCGTAATGATAGTATAGGCAATAATAATGAGCTCATTTTCTCTAGATACATACTGTACAAAATTTAACCGTTCTCAAATCGGTGCAGGGAACTAACTTCACGGGAAGTAACTTCACTAAACTAAATTCCCACTAAAGGTGAAAACTAATTTCATCTGAAGATTGTGTGAAGTTTATTCCTATCTACAATTTTTATATTACAGGAGATATAAAGCTGAAAACATGGGGCGACTTTAGTCCCAGTCGGTGTCGCCAACAGTTGAGATTGGTAAGGGGGGCATGCTGCTTCCCTGCAACCCCCCTGCTTGGCCCACTATAGCATTTGGGGTGGGTGCAAGTTTGGGTATGAAATATGTGCATTTTGTATGAAAAGTGTAACGTCACCCAAATGAGTGAAGTAATTTTCCACCAAAAAGTTAAGTTATTTCCCACTCAAAGTGGGAATTAACTTCACAAAAAAAAAAGTGAAATTAATTCCCACTAATGGTGAAGTTAGTTCCCATGTGAAGTCAGTTCCCATGAAGTTAGTTCCCTGCACCTCTCAAATCTACATTTGTTGCCCATTAAAAAAAAATGCCACTTGGGTTTTCATACGGGTTTTTACACCACAGATGCTTTAGCTTATTTTTTAATAAAAAAAGTTTGAACTATTAAAAATTTCTACCGATTATATTGTGGCACCAATAGCGTATAGAAAATTCTGCAGAAAACTGCGATACATTTCCAAATTATTGTCGGACAATAGTTCGCCTATATTTTATAATTCATATACAACGGTGAGTTTACTTTTTAAAGGTGTGATGTAATCTCTTTTTCTTTTTCTAATGAATACAATTCTCTGGCTGATTTGCAATCAACATATTATATGATTTCTTCTGGTCAATCAAAACAAATGTGATTGTCACCGAACTGAAAGTTTTAAGCTGCTTTCAGTCCAAAAAAAAATTAGCTTCGTTCGGGTATTCACTTGAGGCATTTGGGCCCACACTAGTTGATGTGATGCACCTTGTCAATTCAATAAGCAAATTTAAAATGTTACTAGTTCATCTTATACAACAACATATAAAGAATTTCGTTTGTATAAATAAAACTTTCAGATGAAATATTCTAAAGCTCGTAAAACAAATTAAAAATTCTATCTTGGAAAAAATTAGTACAGACCACTGTTGTTCTGTACCACAAGGTCTTACAGAGCGAGTAAATACGTGAAAGGAAATCGTGCAAAAACCAGAGAATTTGCTTGTGGGATTCTAGAAATCTTTTCTTGTATCCGTAGATATCCTCCTTGTACAATTTATTTTACAAATGAATTGCATCTTTCAAATAAGTGTGACATCTGCGGAAAAACGTTAACGGATTCTGCACTTCATGTACGTACAACTGAAGCTAACTTAAAATAACAAATCCAAACTTTGGTCCTAAAAGAAAAAAAAGAAACCTTTGGAACAACATTCTACCAACAGTCATACTAAACCAAAACATTGTTAACAAGGGTAAACATTATGAAAGGATTCATTTTATTTTTTTTTCCTTTCACTTGTTCGTATTCAAGGATGAACTCAACCTAAGTTACAAAATGTTGTTTGGTTCCAACCAAAACGAAAAAAAAAATAAATAAACAATCTGCTCACAAAAGAGTTAAACAGAGTGTTGTAGGATTGTTTTGTATTGGATGTAATGATGTGGTGGAAGTACAGTAAAAAAAAAAACACGAGAAGCAACAGCGAAAGGATCTGAAAAGCCCAGAAGCATAAATTCACTAACTTTAAGGTTGCAAATTATGTAACAGCCAGTTGGAGTGGTGGTTTTCATAAAAAATGAGAACTGGAAAAGTCCTTGAATTGAAATTGGGAATTTCTTGAAAATGTCTAAGCAATTGTCTACCTTACCAAGGTTACAATCAATTCTGTTGGTGCATTAAAAAGAGTTTGTTTTGAATAAAAATTAAATAAAAAGAAAAAAAATATTTTGCTTTTTAAAATACAGATAGTAAATATTTACCATCCTGAGAAAAAAAAACTGTAATTTAAACTGCAAGTTTCAGCTAAAAAAAAATCGTTATATCTTTTGTGTGATTAAAATTTTCTATGATCAATATTGTTAGGCCAAATTGTCCATTTATCGATTTAAACTAAACTGAACTATTTTGCTTAAATTTTGTTTCGATTATAGTAGGTCAAAATAAAAAAATAGTACCATAACTCTGTTTTGTCATCACTTAAGTTTTGTAACTGATTGTGATACAAAAAATTTCGACAATTTCAAGACAAAAAAGTGACTCATATCTATGGCATATCTTATGTTTCATATCTCATAACTCATATTTCGTATCTTATATCTCATATTCCGTGTCTCATATCTCAAATCTAATAACTTATATCTCATATCTCATACCTTATATCTCATATCTCATATCTCATATCTCATACCTTATATCTCATATCTCATACCTCATATCTAATATCTCATATCTCACATCTCATATCTCATATCTCATATCTCATATCTCATATCTCATATCTCATATCTCATATCTCATATCTCATATCTCATATCTCATATCTCATATCTCATATCTCATATCTCATATCTCATATCTCATATCTCATATCTCATATCTCATATCTCATATCTCATATCTCATATCTCATATCTCATATCTCATATCTCATATCTCATATATCATATCTCATATCTATATATATATTTCAAATCTTATATCTCATATCTCATATCTCATATATCATATCTCATATCTCATATCTCATATCTCATATCTCATATCTCATATCTCATATCTCATATCTCATATCTCATATCTCATATCTCATATCTCATATCTCATATCTCATATCTCATATCTCATATCTCATATCTCATATCTCATATCTCATATCTCATATCTCATATCTCATATCTCATATCTCATATCTCATATCTCATATCTCATATCTCATATCTCATATCTCATATCTCATATCTCATATCTCATATCTCATATCTCATATCTCATATCTCATATCTCATATCTCATATCTCATATCTCATATCTCATATCTCATATCTCATATCTCATATCTCATATCTCATATCTCATATCTCATATCTCATATCTCATATCTCATATCTCATATCTCATATCTCATATCTCATATCTCATATCTCATATCTCATATCTCATATCTCATATCTCATATCTCATATCTCATATCTCATATCTCATATCTCATATCTCATATCTCATATCTCATATCTCATATCTCATATCTCATATCTCATATCTCATATCTCATATCTCATATCTCATATCTCATATCTCATATCTCATATCTCATATCTCATATCTCATATCTCATATCTCATATCTCTCATATCTCATATCTCATATCTCATATCTCATATCTCATATCTCATATCGCATATCTCATATCTCGTATCTCATATCTCATATCTCATATCTCATATATCATATCTCATATCTATATATATATTTCAAATCTTATATCTCATATCTCATATCTCATATCTCATATCTCACATCTCATATCTCATATTTCATATCTTATATCAGAAAAAGAAATGTAAAAACGGATAAACACTTTCTCCACTACAATCATATGCAACATGTGTTATAAACACTGCTGAATGTATTTAAATATTTGTACAAATATTGCTACGTTTAAACTGACACACAAAATCTTGATTCCTTTGTTGTTTACCTCAATATCAGAGAAGTAAAACTGGAGACTTTTTTGTCATTAACGAAAGATACATATATCAATTATTAACATTAAGGCTTAGAAAGCTTTTCGACTTATCTAACGCGGCCTCGGCCACTATTGACATATTTTTGTAAACAAATCACAAGTTGTAAGAAAGATAATTGGACAAAATTCGCCTCGTCACTAAACATTAATTTATGCTTCGATATAACTTTGAGTTGAATATGCACACATTTCAATAAACTAATTTCCTTCGATCAAAGATAAAACTTTAACAACTTGTGATTGATTGGCATATTGAAATTGAAATAAATGGCAATTACGGGATTAGATAAGTATCTTTGTATAACATTACATTAGTATGAATATTTTTCGTCTCCCAGGTTCAATTAAATTCACTTTAGGAATCGTAACCTTTTTTTTTTATAATTTTATGGAAGCAATTATTTATTGTTAAAAATCTAGGAAAGAAAAAAAAATGTTATAAATTCTTATTATTTATATTAATGCTTACAAACAGAATTAAATGAACTCAGGAAAATGTAAACATTATACATTGTAAGTATTTAAATTCAATATTAATTTCATTCGCATCTTTCTCTGGTAAGGTAATCATTTTCTCCATCCCTTGGGGGTTGAAAAAATGAGGTAAGCCTACGAACAATAATTTACCCTCTCTACCATAGATTGTAGGTTTACCTTGAAGGAAGGCCAAACATTTAATTAAGTCACAGAAAATGGCCCACGAGAAATTATAAGGTGTTCGTGAGCGTGATGGTTACTAATTGTCTCTTAGGCCATGTTGAACCTAGGTAGCTATCTTTTTTTTTTTTTTTTTGTTTTAATGATATTTCCAAAGTTTGGGCAAGTAGAATGCCTTTAAGTGGCTTTAGAGATAAATATTTCCGTTCGCGAGGGTGGTGTTTTTATTTTTGGTTTGTTAAGCTACGTTTTCTGTTAAAGATTATTTTTACTTTAGAAAGGGAAATGTTTTTTTTTCTTTCATGATTTGATCTTTATCTCATAGTCTTATTCAAAGAAAATAAGCTTATCATTGAATTAAATTCAAAAGTCACAAAGTAAGAGGAGTAGAGAATTTTTTTTATTTCAAATAAGAATGTAATTACCGCCGCAACAGGAAAACATAAATCGCCCTAAAATTCAAAGCAATATAAAAAAGTACAATTTAAATAAGATGTGACGACAGTTCATTTAGAACTTAGAGTGATAAAATACTCTCAATAAATTCATTTTTGCGCTCAGTTCTTTAGGAATGGAAAAAAATATAATTTACTGACGCCGAGATAAGGTGCATGTTTTCCAAAACAATTGTTTTTTTTTTATGAACTTGTCACATCATTGCAAGAGTCTCATAAAGAAACTAAGGCGTTTTGACTGAACTCTACCCCGACCTCTGGCGTATATATTCGACACAGTGACCGCTCTACATGCAGACAACTAAGAATTGGTGATTTGTTTTTAAAGTTATTTTCTTATTTTGAGTTTTTATAGATGGAATTAATTTCAGCAATTTTTCAAATAAAGTGTCCTGAAATCCAAATTATATTTAAGGTTTCTTAAGCTTAAAACTTTTCAGAATAAATAATTAAAGTGGACGTAGACATTTTTTTAACGTTCTCTTAAAACCTGAATCTTTGAAATATCTTTATTTTTGGTGGTGGCGAAGCAGAAAATGAACTAAGTCGGTAAAAAAGTTTGTAGAGTAACATAATAGTTGCATAAGAACTTAACTGGACACTGCCTTGTTTGTCTAATGCACTTATATATAAATAGATATCATCCTAAAGCTACTAAACGAAATGTCAAAGAGTTTTATATTTTATTTGTGCTAATGTTCTATGACTTTCAAGAATCTTTGTGTTTTTGGCATCTTTTCAATTTTTGTTTTTATTTACTTTTTTCTTGTGTAAAACTTTTTTGAGAACAAAGTTTTTCTTTGAAAGTTTGTTCTACAGAATCATTTGTATCTAGAAGCAATTTGGATGAAATTATCTACTTAAAGTCGAAGAGATTTTTTTTTTATTTAAATAATTATGAATGAACAGGTATTGTTTTTGGTTTGAAGGGTATTCTGATTTCAATAGTAAGTATTGATAGTTAAAGTAACTTATAACTCGCAGATACCTAAAATCTTTTATTCAATTGAAATTATTTGTACATACATATAAGATGTTTTATTGTTTTGAATTTCATAATTTTAATTCGATTGGGAGTTATTAAATCGCACCTAAGTCATTGAGAAAAGAAAACAAGATTCACTAAACTATTACTTTTGACAAGTGTATATTGAGATTCTCATCTCATTTCATATACATACATACATATTTGTTCTAGAAAAAAATAATAATAAAATGTAAGTGTAAATTAGATAGATACATAGATAGATAGATAACTTGTTTTATTACTCAATCATATTATTTTTTACAATTTAAAACTTCGTAAGTCATATAGGTCGGTAGGCATAACTTAAATGCCGTCTGTCTATAATCAAAAATATGTCAATTCTTCATCATTTATTTTATGCAATATTTTCCACATTGTATATTTATATTTTATTCTTTTTTCGATAGTCTAATGATCTTGACAGAAATAATGAATCTCCTTTTTTCTGTTTTCTATATTCAGAGTAAAGCGTGGCACCTTTAATATTCAGCATTTACGATTTTGTAGCTAAGTGTTCTTTGACTTCTAAGAGCTAGAAGTTAAGTGTATCGGAATATCAGGCTGAATAACTGGGTTCAAGCCCTGCATACACCTAATGTTTTTATCAAAACCACTGCCCCTTGCGAGGAAATGACAAATCCTCCTAGAGTATGATATTGTCATGAAAAGTGCTTCGGAGCCGTCAGTGGCCCTAATTTTTTTTTTGATTGAATTAGATTGTACAAAATGATATTCCTTTTGTTTTTTTTTTACAATTGTTTCTATTGATAGGATATGACAGTCTGCCATTTGGGTTTGTCGGATCGGATTCGTTTTAAGGTTGCAACTCAAATGTTGACTTAAAGACACTGTAACGTGTTCAATAAGATGTTCTCCGTTCTATTATTTTTTTTTTCGTTTGTACGTTTCTTTGATCCTCGAAACCTTCGAGAAGTTTCGTTTGTTCATTCTTTTGTTCTTCTTTTGTTTGTTCATTCTTTTATTCTTCTCTTCGAAACGTTCGAGAAGTTTCGTCTGTTCGTTTCTTTGATCTTCGAAACGTTCGAGAAGAAGAGCCAACATATTGAACAAGTCTGTGTTGGTACTTACTTCTTCTTCTGCCATTTCTATTTTCAAGACGGATGTGTCTGGATTTTGTCTCACCGTGTCGTCTCATGGCTTCTTGCAGACGAATATTGAGGTCATTTTTCGTTCCAGAAATAGAAAGACCCAGTTTGTTTAGTTCTGCTTTTAGTTCAACAGCGTTTAAATCCTTCAGAAGCTTACCCATATTTTTACTTTCAACGCAATCACTTTTCACCAAAGTTTTATTTAATCCCTCTTCTGACACCAATGTTAAGTTTTATCTAGGTTCGTTTTATTAAATAAAACTTATTTCCGTTTTAATACAACTCACTTTACGTCTTTTTACTTTTTAATCCACTTAATATTTCAAAACACTCTTTATTTCCTTTTTACTTTCTATATTTTAAATTCAAACTTTATCACTTTCAAATTACCGACTTGTACACGACTGATTTCAAATTCAAACTGATTTCTTGGCGCATGGTGCGCTCGTATTTATAGTGGCTGCACCATTCAGCACTCCGCTTTAGAATCTTCTAGTACAGTGCCAGTCAGAGCCTTCTGGAGCTTTCTAGTCTATAGTCTTTCGTTAAGAAATGGGATTTCGTTAACTTCGTTGTGGCTGTCACTTTAAGTTGGAATCAAAATGGTGAGTTTACGCATCGTAAAACAAAAAAATAATAGAACGGAGAACATCTTATTGAACAAGTTACAATACGATTATGATACAAAATGCTTATACTACAGAAGATTCTTCGTGCGTTAATTTTTAACGTAAAAATGAGGAAAGGTTTTCTTATCCTTTTTTAACGTCATTATTTTGGTAAAAATGTTGAATCTGAAAAGTTCAAAATATATTGTGTTGAATTAATTCTGTCAAAGTAAAATCCAATGCTGACATAAAAGGGTTTATTTCAAATTTCTGTTCATGGGTCGATGGAAGTTTATTATTATTTCTTGGATGACTGAATCTAAACTTTTTCTATACTATATTATTTATAAGCATGTTAGGTGTGATTTTTTTAATTTCCCTTCTCCAGTTTAAAGCTATTTGAATAATGTGTATATATTACAATATATTATTTAAAATAATTTATTCCGTCAAACTTATTTTGTGTTAATAAATTCAAAGAAATCATGATAAATATAGTTTTTATTGAAATTCCAATAATTAATTAGATAATAAAGATTCTTAAGAAACATTTCATTATTTCTTGATGTTTTAACCTAGACAGACGTTAAGTTCTCGTCCTTAAACTATTCCTTTACTCAAACTACGTCCATTTATTTCAAACGCACACTTTCACACAATAATAATTTCTTATTGATTGCATTAATTTATCAAATATCAAACTTCCATCCGTGGCCTTCATAACACAAATGAACTTCCAAAAGAATAATAGATTTTTATCTCAAAACAGCAGACATTACGACGATGGATGTGGTGTATTGTAGCTCACTTTATTTTGTTTTTATTAAGGAAACAACGTTAAAATATTGTGTGGTTCTATCAGAAACGGAAACACTTATCGAGAACGGCCGTTCACGTCCAATCAAGCTGAACTTGAGAATGGCTACTTCTGAAGAATCGATATAAAATATAAATCATTGTAAGATTAAGAAGGAGAAACAAAAAGTTTCTCCTTTTGTTTTTGTTTTGAAAATCAATACAATACATGATAACTTAACCTTAAACACAATAAGACAAAACTAATCAAATCTAATAGCGTTTATTGTCCTAAACGATATTTTTTATTTCCCGGAACGGATATGAAGTGTAACGGAAATGAAAGATGTTTTGGGTAGTAGGTATACCTATTATATTAAAAACTTTATTAACGTAAGATTGCGTAACATCGGCTAACTTTATTTTAGTTTTGACAAGAAAACATTGGTGTATATAGTTTGTCTTATTAGTGCTTTGTATGAAAATAATAAAGTGTCGATTTTATCGCATAGGATATTCAAATTGGAAAAAATGTTTGCTGTTCGAGGAAAAATAAATTGATCAGATTATAAAATAAAGGATTGATTGAGAGCGTTAGTCCAGGATCACTTAATGAATGAGGTGTCGATATCGTGCAGTTATTAAAGGATGTCCAAACCGTTTTTGCGAACGAAAAAACTATAACTTATTTTCTTCTAAACGTCTGCACTGATTTTGAAAAAATTGTATATTCTAAAAGCTCTGCTAATTTTGATTGATACTGCAATAAAATATTTTGGAAAAATGTTTTTTTTTTTAAGTTAAATATTTCTCGAAAAAAAAACAATTTTGATAAAATTTTATTTGACTGATTTGTTTCGAACGATAATGTCTTTTATATAAAAAAATCCCGGAGAAGCTTATTAACGGTACCTGCCATAGAATGGTCCTTTTTTGGTACCGATTATCTTATAAACGGGTTCACCGTTTTTGACGAAATTTCATATTCAAATTTTTTTTCTAAACTTAAATAATACTGCAATCCAAATGTTTGGAAAAAGTTTTTTCTAAAAAGTCTGCTTTTGAAGTTGCATATTTCTTGAAAATATAAATAAACTTTAAAAAAATTTTATGTCAGTGCTTTTTAGACGGTAAAAAGTTAACGCACTTCAAAGTCGTTAACAAAAAAATTACAAGTTCGTGCAGTCGTGCGATTTTTTTTTTTTTTTTTTAATGTATCGTGAATAAAAAAAAATAAATAAACTTAGTGGCAGCAACAGCGACAACTCCCTAGAACGGCCTAGTATGACTAACACTCTCAACCAGACATTTTTGTAAGCTTTGCTAGTTCTACAGGATTGGAGAGGACCTACAATTTTTCGTCGAATCCGAACGACTATGTTGAAATGCACTATTCATGCCACTCTTTGAGGATTTATCACTTCTTTCTAAGAGACAGTGCTCCCAAAAAAAAACATAGGATGAACTCAGGGTTCGAACCCAGACTTCTGACATGATACTCCCAAACTATAACCCACTATACGTCACGGGGAACTATACTTTATCGTGAATGGTTTTACCGAAATTAATCAAAATTATTTTTTACCGTAGCCTAAAAAAAAAAAAAATTACAGCATTTGTCAAAAAAGGAAAACACCAATTAAACCCAAAAATAAAAATCTCTATTTGATGAAATCCCTTTATAAAATGTTATACAAAACTGGTCAAAAATGTTTATTATTAATTGCAATTTTGTTATTTTGCAGCAACAAAAATAAGCACAATATCAAATGGGGCGCATAACATATCTATTCTACGAACAATAGATATGTTTTGCACATATGTTATAATTCATTCTAGAGTACACCCTTTTTAAATCCCATTGGAGTTTCTGGAACACAGTTTTTTATTGTCTGTTCCATATTTAGTGGAACCAAAAATTAAGCATATAATTTAAACCAAAACGTATTAACGATTTATAGTTTTGCAAAGACGGTTCGCACTTAATATGTAGGTAATTTGCAAATTTCAATTCTTTCAAACAACAAAATGTCAAATAGATTGCCTCTGATGACATTTAGGACTAAATACTCTGCAAATGTACAAATTATGGATTTCTTAAGACCTGTTTTGAACAATCGTGATATAGCTTTATTTATATTATTTGCATATTTAGCCCTAAAAATTTCTCAAAAGAGTAAGTGTCAAACATTTATTGCTTGCTGATGACAGCACTATTCGAACTGAATATTCCGCAAATGTAAAAACTGAATTTTTACATATCTGTCAAACTAGAAAGTTTTAAAGATATATTTTTCTGATGACAGTTCATACTAAATATTGTGCAAATGTCAATAATGGACTTGTAAGAAACTGTGAAAATAGTAAGTGTCAAAGCTTTTACTTGGCTGATGACAGTTCACACTGCATGCTTAGCAAATGTCAACATAGAACTTACCAAAACCTTAAATTGAAAAAAAAAAAAACACTACGGATAGAATTTCTTTTGAAATATTTTTTTAAGTTAAAAGTCCATCATAAAACTCCATCATAAATATATAATTTAAAAATATTTAATATAAATACCAATGAGAGTAAAATACCTAATTATCTTGCATCAACAAATAATAAGAAGAAAATAGCTTCCACGTGCCATTTTCATTACGTTTTGGCCACTGAATAATTAAAACTATCCAACTACCCTAGGCAAATTAAAACCAAAGGGACAGTAAGAAACCATTTTAATTACAATGCCTGCATCCCTCATGGGCGACTTTTTGCAACTCAATTAAACTTTCGACCTTGCCACAAGTTATCAACTAAATGCTAAAGGGAATATTCTTATGTAATGTTGGAATAGGATGGCATATATTAACAAAATTGGAAGTTCTCAATTTCAGTGTCTGTGCAAACAAACAATATAAAAGATTCTTAATATCTACTTTTTTAAACTTTCTTTTTCTTTTATGTATAAAGTTTTTAAGAAATCTCGTGTTTCGGCATAAACTAATGTAAACATAACTTTCTCGTGCTTCGGCGTAAACTAATGAAAACATAACTTTAAAGCTTCATATTCGATTTTATAATTTACATATCCTTTTCTAACCCAAACTTAAAACAAAGCAAGAGATTAATATA
This sequence comes from Baccha elongata, assembly GCA_951217065.1. Classification (NCBI taxonomy): domain Eukaryota; kingdom Metazoa; phylum Arthropoda; class Insecta; order Diptera; family Syrphidae; genus Baccha; species Baccha elongata. Next base: position 19,807,202 of record OX578272.1, on the reverse strand, counting down.
TTATTTTGAATTGACAACAATGGATTTTTAATAACCCAAAACATGGAACAATGGGTGGCACAGGAAAACAGTAAGAGTGTAATAAATAAAAGGACCTCCGATAGCATTTCAATTGCTATCCCAACCAATGATATTAAATTCTTGAAAGATTTTTTCGTCCTTTGTTTCAAAAACAACATTTTGACAATTTTTTTTTTGCCATTAATTTTATTTGACATGGGAATGAATTATTACCATTTATTGCTTTAAAACCTGAGGGGTTTTTCTATTGGAATGTCGTTAAAGACGATGTTTTGTAAAAACGAATTGAGTGAGAAGAGTATTGAAATCTAAAAGGAGACCTGAAAGTAATATAATATTGTCAACGAGCTGAAATAGTAAAGAAGAGATGGTACATTTGTGTGCCAATAGCGATAGATAACTACTAACGAGTTTGGTATGAAATATAATGCTGAAGTTAAGTTCGTTATACATATCCTTTGAGGGAATTTTCATATATTTGAGATTTATTTTTTAGAAGAGTTTCCAACAATACTTCTAATTATTTTGCTTTTGCACTCATACATTTCCAAGAGTAGAAACTCAATGATTTCGACTTATATTATTATTATTCTGAAGTGGTTTGCTTCTACGTTTAAAAAAGCAGTTCGAAAGCTTTTCGATCTTTCCAGATAGATAGAATACCATCTTCTTTCTTTCTCATTATCAATCCATTTTACTTACGTCCCTTCTTTTAGAAGTTATTGAAACGCTTATATCAGCTTGATAAATATCTAGAAAAACGAAAGTTCCTCAATCACCGTCAGTACGGCTTTCATATCACATTCTGATTTGATTTATTATCTTCCCGAAAAGTGATGGAAACAATCCTTATGACGTTTTGGAGAGAGTAAGAATATTGCGCTTGATATAACAAAAGCATTTGATAGAGTTTGGCTTCAAGTTCTTTTATCGAAAATCAGTATCTTTGATTTTGATGAATCTCTCCTTCGTCTGATTTGAAATTACACGAAGTTTTGGATGTTCGAAGTTTTTCATTTTAGTGTGTCACTAAAAACGCTGCGAAATAATTAAGTTTCCTACTGCGATACGATGTTATAATTTTTTTTATAAGGGACGCATTACATTAATCTAAAATTAAAGTACAGCTCTGGCTCTCATATCGGAGCAGGACAGGAGCTATTAGAATTATTTAATATAATTCAAACTCAAGCCCTGAAAATGATATAAAAGATTTATGTCACTTGAACAGGGTCGCAATATTTCTTGTATGTCTATATTTTATCGGTACTTTTACAATTAATCTTCCGAAGCAATGGTATTGGAAAAGTTTTGGGTTTAGCTATTATATATTAAAAACAAACAATACAAGTATCACAGAATTACAATAGAAGGAACTAAAAAGTAAAATTGTTGAAATCTTCTGAAAACGGAACAACATTCTTTTTAAATATTTTTTACTTCTTCTTTAAATGCTGTAAGTTTTTTTTTAATAAAATATTCTTGTTTTGTTTTATTTATTCCTTTTTTTATTTTATTTTAATATTTAAGAAATATTGAAGAAAAAAAAATACAAGGATTTAAACTATGCCAATAGTTGAAGAAGCATTTAGGAATGCTTTAATTATAAAAGTAAATTAATTTGAAGAAAAGATTGAATATAAGTCATTAAGAAGACATAAATTAACATTATAGATTGAATAAAGTAGAAATAAAGAAAATGTCAATGTATGTATTTGCAATGATACGTTTTTGTGCAACTTGTAAAACGATTCTATCACGCCCATGCAGATATTGCATTTATATCATCTCTATTCACAGACAGTTCACCTTACATTAAATACAACTAAATAATATCAAGTTATCAACAGTAAGAAATCTACGACAATTACCTCTAGAATTTATATGAAGAGTTTTTGATACGGAATTGGACATTCGTCACCTAACATTTGACGAATTCAGCCATTTAGTTGCAGAGCTGCAAAATTAATAAGCAATGACAATCTTAAATATAGCCATACAAGACCAAAAAAAAAAGGAAAAAACTTCTCAGCAAAACTTTGGATTCAGTATTCAATTAATGACAACTAAGGTAGCACCTTTAAGTGTTGTTGTTGTTCAAAAATTCAATGAACATTGACGGAATAAAGAATGGTCAAGTAGTAAAACCGACATTCTAGTAAGAATAGTACAATAAAACAACAATAATAATTTAAATAGTCTGGTCTGTTACCAATCTTCCAACCACTCCCCCCTTTGATATATGCTACGAATTGTAGTCTATCGAAATAAGGTAAGGAGAAAAATGGAAGCGTGTTCCGCATACAGCAAACAGGCGCTTAGAAAAATGTTGAAGCTCCAAATGCGTTTGAAAAACAAACAAACATAACATCTCGACCTGTGAAATCAGTGGTCATTAGCGGCGGAATGCGTACTGCATACGACCTTGAAGACTGAGTAAATCTGATAATGCGTGGGTTCGAATCTCATGATGTGCATGTAGAAAGTTTTCATTATAAAATTGGATTAAAGAGAGAAGACGAAAAATGTAGGTCCCACAATTCTGTATGTCTGTCTGGATGTATCGACACCTGCAGCCTAAACGGTTGGCCGATTTTCTTCAAACTTGGCATAAACTATTATCAGAGAAATATCCCCGGACGTTTTTTTTTTTTTGACAAATAACGGTACCTACGATATAAGCGTAACCGATAATTCTATTTTTCTCGAAAAAAATACGATCAATTTCGATAAAATTTTATATGAGTGATTTATTGACAATGGTGATGTCATCTAATTTTTTTTTTTGAATCAGCTTATTAACGGTACCTGACATAGAACGTTTTCTTATTACTCCGACTATCTTTTGAAAGGCTTAACCAATTTTAATATTCGAAAACTACTGCTAAACTAAAATAAAATTTAAAAAAAAAATAAGTTTTTTTTTTTGGCATAAACCGATAATTCCTTTTTTCTCGAAAAATACGATCAATTTCGATAAAATTTTCCATGAGTCATTTGTTTTCAATGCTGATTTCTTTCGTTTGAATTTTTTTTTCAGAATCAGCTTATTAACGGTACCTGCCATTTTTATTCCAATAAGGGATATCATTTTATCTCTAAATTGAGAAAAAAATTAAACTCCCCCAGAAAAGTTAAACAGAAATCTTAGATTTAATATTGCATATATTTAATTACATGTTACTTCAAGACTATTTTTTTTTGTAGATTGTAAAAGTTATAAAAGAATGTTGTATAACATCTATTTTACTACTTTTATTCAAGGAAATTTGTATTTGCTTTTGGTATAGGTACATTTATTATATCATATGTAAAAATATTTGCTTTGTATATCTAGTATCAGGAAATGGCTTTCTTTTGAATACACAATCTAAAGTATTTCCACATACACATTCTATTGCTTTAACTTTTTTGTTGGCCCCTCTTCAACTGGCAACACTTCAAAACGAGCATAGAAAAATGTTCGGTATTGATTTTTTCTCACATTTTTGTCATAATATGAAGGGCAATGCTTAAGACGTGTTGTGTATAAAATGTGATTGCAGATTTTCACACTTGACTTTTTTTTAAATATTTATTTTGTATATCCTTTTTGCAAATGACTTCCTTCCTATGATAGACGGACAATTATGTGAATTGAATATCCTCATATATAAAAAAAAAAATAATAAATGATCAATTTATTGACGGTTGATATATGTAGCTATCTATAAAACTATCGAAGACTATTAAAATTTTAGTCTGTTGGATTTTTTCGGTAGATACTTCATTTTTATAGGTTTTTTGTGAAAAAAATAATAGAGGTTTTATTTACAATTGACTAACGATAACAAAAAATCTAAGGGAAATTGTGTTCTGTCATCCCACAGGCGTATGGTGGTGTGTCATCTACAGACTGTTACACATTGACGGATTTTCTGCAGTGTTATGTTGTAGTTTGGTACTTTTTGGTTATTCTCTAGAGGAGAAATACAGACATGATTTTATTGAAGCTGACAAATGAGCTTGAAATGAATTTTAAACACAAAGAGACAAATGTGTTTTTAAAACACGTACCCACACATTTACTCTCGTTTTAAGTAAATGTGGCGTTGAATTTCTTATACATAGTTCAGTCAAACTAATAAAAATAAACCAAAAAAATCCAATTTTTTCGGGACCCATATACTCGTAATAAAAAATGAACGCTGATCGGTGTGTTGCGGGGCTAGGGGCGATCTTCTCACGGTTGTATCAGCATATCTCGAAGACGGTGCGTCGGAGAAAAAAAAAATCAGTGTGGAAAATGTAGCTGATAAAATTTCCTACAATATGCCTATTTTCCAAAATTTTGACTCTGAATATTTTTTTCTAAAAAACTATTTATTAAAACTAATCTATACAAACATTAAACTAAGGAATTGTGTTTAAGGTTTCATAAAAGCTATGTTCTATTACCGTATATGTGCTTTTGTTGATTTTTGGTAAATTATTTTTTTTTTGTTATTATTATTATTTATTGCTTTTGTTGATTTTTGGTAAATTATTTTTTTTTTGTTATTATTATTATTTATTCAAATCTACGATAATCAATCCACAGATTTCGCTAATACAATTAATCAATTTTTTTAAAATTAAGACTAAATTTAAAACAAGTTACAAATAAATAATTTTAAGAATTTTGAATTGTTTAGCATTTTAAGTCAATTTTGCCCTTGACGCCTGAATGTTGCTTAAGCCTATGTGTGCATGTTATATGGGTATCCCCACAACCTAATTATTGAAGCAGAACTGGTACTCTTGAAGCAAATTTAATCCTCTACAACTTTTAAATTCACAACTTTGTTCTAAAAAAAATGTTTAAAAAAGTCCTAGCAAGAAATTAGGCAAAAAACCATATTTTTAGAATTTTGAATTTTTTTTCCAGAGAGTATATCTCAAAGACGGTTCTGTTTTGCAAAATAATGTATGGTAGCAGATTGTAGGATATTTTATCAGCTACATTTACCATTCTGATTTTTTTTTAGTACGACGCAGCGTCTTCGAGATATGCTGATGCAATCGTGAGAAGATCCCTTTTAACCACGCCCAACCCCTACAGATTCCCGGAAAAATTGGAACTACACTATTCTTTTGGTTTATTTGTCTTTTCAGGCTTAGTTTGACAGGACTATTATTTTAATTTTCATTTTATATTTTTTTTTTTATTATATTCTTCGAATAAGAAAATATTTGGATTGAATAAAAAAATACTCTTGGTCGTTAAGCGAAAGTTGGGATTTTCAATAGACACGTGATATAAGGAAAAGTGGGTTAAAAAAATGGCTTTAAAACAAGTAAAAGGGGGTTTGTTAAAATAAAAATCGTGTGCTCTCAAAACAAATCCATGGTTTTTGAATTTTGAGTTTTTATTAAACATAATTCATATGGGTGCACGGAAGACTCTTTCTTTTCCCTTCTTTTGTCGAAAATGATTCTGACCATTTTAATAAATCTTTTTTATTCATAAAATTTTTGCAAGAAATGTTGGTTAATGTTACTCCAAGAGCAAGTTAATAGAAGCCCATTACGGCATATGATGCATAGTCTTTGACTGTAAAAAAAATTCCAGGAAATGCCGAGTTTATAAAAATGTGCGTTATAAAAATAAATTTGACAAATAGGATCAGCTAAATCAACCATCACTTCACTCTTGGTTCCAGACATCCTTTTTAATCCGAAACAGTTCTATTATTTCAAAAATAGAATTTAATATAATAAAGGTTTCTATGTAAGTATATGATGTATATGTGTACACAATTCTATTCCGATGAAAAGGAAAACTGAAATAAATTTATTTCAAAGAACAAAGTGACCATAATAATACAAATCTATTCATGAGTCAATCAATTGGAAACTAATGTTTAACGTTAGAGTGTTTCTTTTAATAATTGCTCAATTAAGTGTATTCCTGGATATAGCCATTAACATGAAGGAGTACTTCATTTAAATTTCTTCTTTAACTTGTGTGCAAAAAATATGCACAATTTAAATTTCAGAACAAATCATGATATAATGCTGAAGAGGCGTTTTTGAAGTTAAGTCACCATTTACAGTACATTATTGCAAACGATGATTAGATTACATTGCTTTAAAAAAAAAACTGACTTGATGTCAAAGTTAGGTTTCTTCAAATCCATTAGATAATAAGTTATTAAGTAAGGGGCCGGTTATAGCGATCAGGGAATTGAATCAGGAAAAAATTTCAAGTCGATAATTAGACATGAATTCATCTGATTTTAAACAAAAAATGTTACACTTATCAATTACAAATAACTCAGAGAATTTTTCGTGAAAAAAAAGTTGTAAAAAACGCATTTATTTATTTTCCTGATTGAATCTTATTTTTCGTGTGCATTTCAATCAGGAAAACAACCTCTCAACTGATACATTTTTCCTGATCGCTTTAAACGTACAACAGGAAAAAAAATCCTGTTTTCATTTGTTTCTACTTTTTCTGATGGTTCTTCCTGATCGCTATAACCGGCCCCTAAGAAATTGCTTTATTATTTTTTTAAAACGCAATATATACAGTTAATTTGGCGCCGTGAAATAACGCCGAGCGAAATAACGTCGAATTTCGAAATTCGGGCTTATTACACTTTCCGTAGTGAAATAATGCCGAATTTCAACGTTCGGCTTTATTTCGCTTTAAGAAAGTGAAATAACACCCAACGTCAATTGAGAAATAAGGCCGAAATTCGTTTTTACATCCACCCAACGGTTCCAACCACGCACATACCCCAATGCAATTCAAAGAACATGATATCTTTTTTTACGGTCCGCCATGAGGAATTTTAAGGTTGGAAAATAATTGTGGTATGCACCTAAAATATTGCTTGTTTATTTATAAAACAAAAAAGGTAAATATTTTTAAGAATAATTTACCTGTAGGGTAGTTAACTATTTAAGTTCATACCCGCAATAGTAATATATTTCATCAGGGGAGAAACGTAATAAGGCCGCATTTCAAAATTTGACGTTGTTTCGCTCGGAGTTATTTCACGGACCATTTAATTAGTTTGCTCTTAGTAGTTGAAACTTTGTTATAATTAAATTTAAATTTAAGAACCTAAACGTTGTAAATTTAACGTTACTATTTAACGTATTCAATAAATGATGATGATAATACAGTGAAAGCTTTAATTGTGGACAACTCCGATAAGCGGACAATTCATACACTTTTTCGGGAACCAACTTTTGTTTCCTTAATTTTAAATAGAAAATACATTCTTATAAATGGATACTCTCATAAACGGACACGGATAGTTTTATTTTACTCGTTCAAATAAAAAAAAAATCTCCGATAAACGGACACAATATAATTAAATAAAAAGTTTTTCTTTATAAAAAATAAGAATCAGAAAGAAAAAAAAGATCAATTTTCAGTACAGTTTTCATATTTGTTTATACCACGAGCAAATTCATTAAAATTCTCAAAAAACCGGACGCGAAGCTCTCACAACCGGACAGATCATGATGTGATAATATTAGCTATAGAAGGAAATTCCTCGGACGACAACATGTTGTTATGTTGTGAATTTGTTATGGAGCTCTTCTGTGCTTCTGCTTCTTTGTACCAATTCTGCTGAATGCTTTTATATTCCTTTCGCTTAACCGGACAGCTCCAATAACCGGTCAAAAATTCCGTGACCGTAAGTATCAGCTATCTGATATAGATATTTCATTAATAAGGAACTGGGTCAATTTTGATAAAACTTGGCAGACGTGTTTAAAGCAAAGCTCTGGTTTTTCAAAATCAGTTCTTAAAAATTATTTTTTTTTTTATTATTGAAACTATTTTTTATTCAAAACATTTCTATTATAAAACCAACGTTAAAGATCTGAATCAATTGAACATAGGATAAAGACAATTACATAAGGAAAAAAACATCCATTAACAACGGTAATAACTTGCTAAAGTGATTTTGGGATTATTTAACAACACTGTTAATGGTGAATTCAGTGAAACCGAAAAGACTACTGAAATCTTTTTAATGGTTTTGTAAATTAATGTTCTGCAGTGTTGTATATAGTGGAATGATTGTAATTTTTGCTTCTACCAGATGTAGAGTGTGAATGAGGCAAATAAAATTTATTGGACAACAAGGATTACATGACTTTATATATTTGTTTCAGGAAGAGAACAATAGATTTATTGCTATATTAGGGCTAGACTTTTTAGTATCTATTTGTTTAATTAAAATTCATGGGACTTAATTATTTGCTTTATGTTGAAAACAAGGGAATTTTAACAGCAACGGTAACGTGAATTTTATTTATGTATATGAAAACAAAAAAAGAATGGAATATTTGATTTGTAAAAATACCTTTACTATTATAGATCAGCTTTCAATATTTTATTTATTCCATTCATTGATATATTGTTTTTTGGACTCATAAATATTAATTAGAGCAACATTCAAGGAAATCCGAAATCGGGTAGTGTTACTAAAGAAAGAATATATGTAATGCCTTTCCGAAGCAAGACTTAAGAGTAAAATAAGCATCTGAATTCCTTGCGATTAGATTACAGATTATATACCTACCGTTGATCACTGTTGTGACTTGCTGTTTTTTCGAACTACTTTTTGTAAAAAAAAGATGTTTTAAGATGTTAATGATGAAAACTAGAAAGAAAGGCAAATTTCTGAAGCTGTACTGCCGCTCATTTAGAGGCTTCAGTTTTACAAGACGTTTCTTAAGCTGATAGTAAATTGCATGACCTTAAGAAGAAAGGACGTGAATAAAATTGATAAATACTTTGATGTGGAAAAAAAATCACTTTTTTTAAGAAAACATATCTGATTATTGATAGAAAAATTAAATCAGTAGTTTTTCCAGCGTGAAAGTTCACACACTGAGAGAAAATCTTTTAATCAGGAAACTGGAAACCTGTGTAACTATAACCCCAGGTACGGTAAATATATGCGCCTAATAGATAATTATTTATACACTATCCGAAACAAAAAAGTTGCCTGAGCGGACTGGCGAGAAAGATGCTAAAAAGCCGGCGAATCACAGGATATCTAGATTCAAATTAGCTTGTTATGGCCTTTAGCCATGAAAAAAAATGACGTTTCGTGCGGATTCTTATACTATGCACTCATCAGTTGACGAGTTAGCACCTTGTCAATATGCAAATTTCTGCTTATTTCAGTTCAACTTACATCAATTTTTTGTAAAAGCAAAAGTGAACTATATAATAACAAGATTACGATTGCAATCATTAAGCTGGGAGTGTTTACTCATAGCCTGCCAGCAACTCTCAAATGGAAACCCAGCTTGGCTTCATTGTGTTTCAGAATTAAAAACTCCACCATCATACAATCACTAATTTTCACTAATAATCACTGAAGAAAAACCTCGACATATTGTACTTATTTTTCGATCGACGAAAGGTATATAATTTCCAACAATTTGGGAAATAAAAGTAAAAGTTTGTAGTTGAATTTGGTCACAATTTCGTAATCTAGTTATGTTAAGCTATAGTTAAGCTGGAAACTTACCAATTGAACATGTTTATTGCGGTTGTATTTCGTTTACATTCTAACAAATTACATTGTCCCATGTGAAAATAATTTATCCAACGATTTTCAAAAAATAAATTAGAAATTAACTTCCTATTCAACTTGTTGCAGTATTCCAAGTATAACCAATAACATAGAAAAACAAAATACAATTAAACAAAATATCAACTCTGTCATCAGTCTTTCACAATATGTTAATGGGAGCTGAGAATTTAATTTAAAATAAAACCCAAAACACTTTTCTCTGTTTTCCGTAGTTGCATATGTATCATGTTATAGCATAAACTTTAATGAAACTTTTGTTGCACAAACTATTTTAGGTGTTAATTTTTCTGTCAAGGAAGGTGGTTTGTTTGTACGTTTATTACCACGAAAAATTGGTTTAAAAGCTATAAATGCAGATGTGCAAATGAGCGCAACATCTCTATGTTGTGTATAAAATGTTGTAGAATGAAATGGTTGGTTATAATATCAGGTTTAATGGGTTTCGAAAGTTTTATATTGTAGCAGTTTAAGAATTTAATGATATGAGAAGTATTGTAACTTTTTGCTTACAAAAAGGATTGTTGTAAGCTTTAATTATATAAATACCATAGCATATTATATTAGTTTATCTTCGACATTAAATGATAAACCCTTTAATTAAAACAGAGGTAAATTTGCGTAAGGGAATTTTAGGGATCGGATAAGTAATGAAAACCAACTTTAAATTCTAAATATCTCCTACCTCCTCTTATCACATATACCTATAGTCTTGGAAAACAAAAAATATCCAACTTTGTAGCATGAAAGAGCTGTGTTGTTCACTAGCTGGTTATTCACCTATGGGTGAATTTTTTTTTTTAAACAGACAAACAACTTGAACTTAACATTCGTTCAAATATACCTAACATCCTAATTTCCAAAAAAAGCACATAAAATCAGATGTCTATCTACTCAGCCACCCTCTTAATAGACAAAGATACAACACGAACGGACTATACTCATATCCCATTCACAAAATGCGAACTACCTACCTGCACTATACCCGACAACGTAGTTAAAGATCGAAATCCAAATCGTACCTACATACAAACGTTCACTGACAACTTTTCTTAAGTCCGTCAAAGATTGACTCAACTGAGTGAACTATTGGATTTTTACCCTACTTTAATCTTCCAATTTTTTTTATTCTTGGTATAATATACATATATACATCATACGGATGTACCTATTTTTTCATTTTTTTTTCCGGGACCATGTACAATACTATTGACAATTTTGGTTTTTTTTTGTCAGATCTGGAAAAAAAAAATTAAAAAAAAAGATTAAAAAGAAAGAACAAAAGAAAAAGAAAGATTAATTTTGTCAACTTACGACACCTGTAGATTCATGGAATTGAATTCCTTCCTGATGAATGTATTGCTCGGGAAAAGTCAATAATCCGATTCATAGAATTAAGAAGAAGCTGAGAAATTCTTAATGATTTCAGCTTCCAAATATTCCTCAGAATATTCATGATGTAAGGTAACCTAGAAATATGAATAAATAGTAAACAAATTAAAGAAATTTGAGATTAAATTCAAGGAAAACTTACCATAAGTCACCGGCTGCCATGCTGCGTTGATTTAATGTTTTTTCAATAATTTTTTTTACACTTTGACGTTTGACTTTTGTTTTATGTTATGTATCTCTCTTTTTATGTTATATATCTGTCTTCGTCGTTGCCATACTTCTGCCCATTAGGACAAAAACCCTTGCCATATAATAACCAAATATAACCAAAATTAACCAAGCTTTTCATAAAAAAAATTCCCAGGCTCGATGATAACATGCCACAAAAGGAAGTTAGTCCTATCTAATTGTTGTTTCTTTCAGTTTATTTTCGAATGACGATTTTCGTTTTTTGACGTTTGCACCATTTTGAATGAAAGCTCTAATCTTTATAATCCTGAGATTAGTGAGTGAAAAAAATTCGTATTTTGTATTAATTTCTTCGAATCACCCTTTCACTCATTCAAGAATTGGTTGGCTAAAAATAAAAAAAATAATCTAATGTACTGCGTCGAAGAGCTTAGATACCACAAGTTTAAATGAGATATGAATGAAAATATTTCGGAAATTATTCACAAAAAAAAACTCATAATTTATAATATGTAGGTATATTACAAGTTTCGTAATCACATAAGCCTAGCCTACTGTTAAATTTTCAACGAAAAATTACTCCTTAAAAGTTTTTTCGTATAGGTATCGCTAAAAGTCTTATAAATCTTTTTTTGTTTTCAAACTTCAAATTTAATTTACTTTCAATTTGAATAAATTTTTTGACATTGACGCTAAGCAAAGAGAAAATAAAGAAACTTTTTCGTGAAATTTTGTTTTCTTCAGCATCGAATTGGGAAATATTTCTGTCTACATTATTCATAACCACATAATGTGGTTGTTTTTACATAGAGCTTAGAGCGGAACTGTTTTCGAGAAGAATCTGTTTTTACTTTAATTCAGTTGAAGCGCGTTCTTATAATATTTCAATGTAGCAAAAACTTCCATCTTCAGAAATCAATATTATTAAAAAAAAAAAAAAAATTGGTACTCACCAATGGATTACATACTGAAAATATTTCTCGAAATGAAAATAAATTGTAGGATGATTTTGTATTACTGTACCTATACATACATACATATGTATGTGTATTTTCTTCCATCAGGTTAAAGCTTCATTTTGAGTAGCAAAATCTACAAAAGCTCCTGAAATGCATAAAGTAACACATTGTTGGTAATTTCAATCAAAATTCTTCCTATTTCGGTTCTTGGAACACACCTTAATTCAAATTATTATGAAATCTGACAATATAATTTTTGAAGCTTTAAAGATCGATTGAATAAATGTTTTTTACAAAATAAAGTTAAATATGTTGCGGTACATATTTGAATACTAATAGACAAATACAAAAAAAATTGGTGCACCGACAGCACCCAAGGAACTACGGCCTAAGTGACTTACGCTCTCAATCAATCCTTTTGTAGAAATCTACAGGATTGGAGAGGACCTATAATTTTTCGTTGAACCCGAAGAACTAAGTTGAGATGCACTTTTCATGACAATGGCGATACTCTTGGAGGATTTGTCAATTCCTAGCAAGAGGCATGCTCCTGAAAATAAAATGCACGATCGAATTTCTCCTCTAGGGAATCACTAAAAAGTATGTACTAAACGAAAAAAGTATGTACTCCAAAAAGCATGACGAAACGTGCTTTTTTAAACTTCTCTATCATCGTAATGTCATGTTTGATTAAAACCTCGATTTTTTTTACACGAAACCAATACTTGCTCTATTGAGCAAGTAAAAACATTAGGTGTACTCAGGGATCGAACCCAAGCCTCCGCCGTGGTAGTCCGACGCACTTTACTATGTCAATCTGAACTTATGTATGTCTATAGATATATATAATTTTAAATACTTTAATTGCAATTCGTTGCAAAAGTATGTCATTGTTGCATATCATGGTTGCATATCATCGTTGCGTTCATTTCTTTCATGTGGTCGTATAAAATATTTCTAAAGCAAAAAAAAAAAAAAAACACTATCAATAGAAAGAAGAATCGATGAAGAAGAAACGAGAACACCTTTTGGGGAATTGACAAACATATTTGAACCGAAACTAACGCCAAATAAATTCTTAAAAAAGGTAAAAATTCTAAGAAGACTTGTTCAACAAAGTTAAAAAAAACAATGCTCAAGAAAACTTCTTGATGATTTTGACAAAATTCTTTAAAAGTGGCGACAGTATTTGAAAAGATAGTTTGCCAAGTAATACTTCTTCGATTGTAGGTGCTTTGTTAGTGGAGGGAAAATAACCATCTTAAAATTTACAATGTGATATGCGAAACCACGACTGTTTAGTTTAGTTTATAAAACTGATTTCCACACACCAAGAAGATCGATTATATGGTACAAGATTGCGTTTAGCTAGCGAAAAATAAACGGAAGGCTTGCTGTCGTTTTTTGACTTTCACCCAGTGATCTATATAGGTGAAGTGAACAAATTGTATTTCAATTTGAGATCATAGCATCGGAAAAGGGGAATTTTGTGTACCTGTACATTTTCCATCCGTCTTCATCGAATTTATTTGCCATCACTAAATCCTTATAGCATAAACGCTTAATAAGGACTCATTGACTATTGACGATTTTCTTCTAAAATATTAAACTTATTGGTATCTGATACCCAGTACAAGTATTACAGTCAAGACTTTTCTATTGTGTGAACTTCTCTTAAATAGTATCCAACTATTGCAATTTTGAAATAAAATGTTGAAATTAAATGAAAGACAACTCTTGGTTCATAAAATACATTTATTAGATTTTAATAAAGGGTTTTCCAATAAGAGGTGTTATTTTGATATTCAAAGAAAAATGGCATTTTTTGAGATAAATGATCGGATGTTTATTTCATTATAAGGTATGCCGTTAATAGTGGAACACAACATCAGCCAAATGGTCGCCACGACCACGCTTACAGTACCATATCCTTTTCCCATAACACCTCTTATTGGAAAACCCTATAGCTTCAAAAATTATTTTGTCAGATTTCATAATAATTTGAATTAATTATTATGTTCATACATATTTATTATTTATTAAGGTTTGTTCCATAAGAAAAAGTCTTTTGTCTTTTAGATTGAAATCACTAACACTAAGTTATACTTTATGTATATTTCAAGAAGTTTGATGATTATGCTGCTGGGAAGGAAGAACTAATCTGATGGAAGAAAATGTATACAAACATAGAAAATCATCCTTCGGTTTAAATTCAAATAAGTAATGTGAAAGAAGTAATGTGAAATCCATTATTTTTGTGAGTACAAAAATGTATTTTTATAAAAAAAATTCTTCTGATGGAAGCAGTTTTTCTAACATCGAAAAAAGAACCCACGCGTGAACTGAATAAAAATAAAAAAGTAATTTCTATAAACAATAAAACAGTTCTTCTGAGCTCTGTGTAAAATAAAACATTATTGTGGTTATGAATAATTTAAAATAAAATATTTCTCAATATTTCTCAAGGAAGACAATATTTTTTTTTGTAATGGGAAAAGACTACCTTTCAAAGAATTTGAATAAATACCAAAAAAGTCTTATATTATATTTTTTTCATATTTTTTCATACTTCAAATTTAAAAAGTTGTATGTGTATTAGTTTTTATCGTTGTTCGTCAACAGTTCATGTAAATCTGTTAGGACCAGTTGTACAATCATGGTTCATGTTTTTAACCCACCGATTTTGACAGATTATCTATGGAAATCAGTTGTTTTAAAAATGTGAACCACAACTGTGCAACTGGTTTGTACAACTGGCCCTTAATCAACTGAAAATGCACATCAAGATTCATTATAGTCCAGTCGATATATACATTTATTTGGAAAATATTCGGAACTTAATGAAACTTTCACAGGTTGTTTGAGGTATACTAGGAACAGATCTGTAAAAAAATGCAATGATTTTGGTATTGCAGTTAATTGAATTAAATGTAGTGCCCCATGAGGTCTATGTTCAACACCAGCTTCGAGCTTCGATAACATCTAATGTTTTTTCAGGGGCACTGCTTCTTGCGAGGAAGTGACAAATCCTCCAAGAGTATCATTGTCATGAAAAGTGCTTCTCACATTAGTCGTTCGGAATCGACATAAAATTGTTGGTTCCCTCCCAATCCTGTAGAGCTAACAACGCACACAAATGGATTGGTTGAGAGTTGTAAGTCACTAGGCCGAGGTTCTTCGGAGCTGTCAGTGCCACTTAATTAATTTATTTTTTATGAATTAAATGACTTATTTTGGAGTACTTTGACTTCATCTGAATTTTAAAGTCTTTACTAAAGTATGTTATTGGTTAGAGCAGTCAAAAGACTTAAAGTAAAAAGAATGCAGTATGTAACTTTTAACTGCTTGAATTCTTTGAAGTCAATTCCGAAATTCGGTTTTGGACTTATAAGTTCATAAAAAAGCATTTTGGACTTATGTCCCGAAGAGTTATGTCCCTTCGCCGTTTATATAATTTTTATTCTTATACATGGACTCAATAAATGAGTGTACGAATTTGAAAATAATACCTAAAATTAGATATAGCGCTTCTTCTGTGTGAGGATGTTTACCTTTTTTTTTCTTTTAATGAAACACGATACATGATTGAACAGTAAAGATACAAAAGAGTGCAAAATAGATGCAAACAGCAATTCTTTTGTTCAACAAACAACAAAAATATGTTATTTTACAAATCCCGTGTTTAATTGACAATTCCGTGTTCCGTGTATGTATAGTATCTATATTAATAATACTTTTTTTCACTCATATTAACCACATGCGCGTTTCATGGTCAAGTTTATTTTTCTACAAAAAAAAAAAATTATTTCCATATATTATGTTAAAGAACATGAACTCAAATATAATACTTAATTATTCATTTACACTATCCGAACGTGTATTTTATGGATCTTATCATATCACCGCCTCAAGGTTGCCATATAAAAGGATGAGTTTTTAATTAAAAATATTCCCAAACAAAATCTTTCAGTAAAATGTCCTGCAAGTGCTTCAGGGATATTTTGCTCATGAAAGAATGTTTTTTTTCTTTTATGTAACACATTTAAAAGGAAACCATTCTCATATTTCAGCAAAAAATAAACTAAATGAAATCACAGTTCCGTTCACATGTGTGAAAAAGGATAATTAAAAGGAATGGGGCAAACTTCAGTGTTCCCAAAAGGGACATCTTATAATAACATGGTATGTCTGTGATGGTAGTAGCTCATTTAATATCGTATACGAAAATTGATCATGTTTTAAAACATATTGTATTATCTAAGGAATAACTATATACACCATTTATAAATCTATAATGGCGTTGGTAAGTTATTTATTAAAGGTTTTGTAACGTCTTTCGGTGGTATACCAAATCAATGCTAGTATCCGTTATTTATCTTTCAAAAACAAAAATGAGCCATGAGTAGAAAATTTTCCAAACTCATCGAGTTGAAGTGTATATTTTAATGAAAAAATAAAGTATTTTCATCTTAAATGTCACTTTTGATGAATTATTGAATTTGGATTGTTTTAAAGTGGGAATAAAACTCCTGGGTATATTTAAACGACATCAAAGAATATTTTTTGAAATTGTTTGAACGTGACAACTGAACTATTTTATTTCTCCCACTTGCCACTTTAGCTTTAAAAATGAATAGAGGAATTATTTCCTGAACGATTTAAGAATTTCAAGGAAAATCAGCTTTGTTCTTTTTTTTACTAATAAACAGCAATATACAGGGTGAGTCATGAGCAATGCGACAAAATGCTAGGGCGTGTAGGTTGCGTTGAGACAAGAAAAAAATCGTATGGGAGGGGGGGTCTATTCCCCTCCGTTTAGCCGGGAGGGGCAATTTTCGAAAAAACTGACTTAAAATGGGAAAAAAATTATTTAAAATCAACGGCTTCATTCACAATGCTGTGCGATACGTTTTTTGAAAAGCCAATAACTTTTTATTTCATTCTGTGTTTAAATAAATCTATTCTAAGAAATAGTTTTTGAAATATTAATTTTCAAAGTCAAAATTTTGAAAAAAAAAATTGAAAAAAAAAATTTCAAATTCATTTTTTTTTAAATTTTACGTAATTAAGTGCTAATTTTAATTTCAAAATTCAATGCTGTTATTAATTTTAAGTCTAATTAAGAAAATCGGATGCAAAAATTTTATGTCGTTCTCAAGAAATTAAAAAAAAAACCAAAACCACCTTTTTCTAAGAAAAACATTTATTTTTATTGTAACGAAGCAATTTATTTATTTATTTAGCATTAATCTTAGTTTTTTTACTTTTTTTTAATTGGAGTTTTATGAGAACGTAATAAAATTAAATAGTATTGGAATAACCCTGGATTAATATTATTTTCATTGATAACTTCTGAAAACTGACCTGTCAATATTTTTGCCTTGGCCTGCCCGCAGCCCATGGGTTCTACCTGTTATGGGGACAATAGGGACAATAAAACCGCAAATTGCAACGCAAGATAAATAAAAGGCATTGCAGTTTTGCTTAGTAATTATTTCAAATTTGAATATTAACTCATTAACACGTAACGATGTCAAGCTCATACACCCAAGAAGAATTAACGGACATGCATTTCTGCTACGGTTTAGCTAATGGTCGAAGTCGTGAAGCCGAAAGACTGTACGCTGAAAGATATCCCGATAGGAGGTGTCCCCATCATAGCACGTTTCCAAGAATCCACCGACGTCTAAGAGATCATGGAGTGCTGGAGCATCGAAGAAGCGAAAGGCCAGTTTCTGATGAGTCAAGAATCTTAGATGAAAGAATTCTGGATTTAGTCCGAAATAATCCCTCCGTCAGTACAAGAAGGATATCCACTATGCTTGGAGTGTCCCAATCTAGAGCATGTCGGGTACTTCGGGCGGAAAATTTACACCCGTACCACTTTACGCCTGTTCAGGAACTCACCTCAAACGACAAGTTATTGAGAACCGAATTTTGTAGAACATTACTACTTAGAAATGAAACCGAACAAAACTATTTTAGAAGAATATTCTGGACGGATGAAGCACAGTTTACTAGGGATGGGGTTACTAACTTCCACAGTTTACATTATTGGAGTAGCGCCAATCCACACAAAAAAAAAAACAAAAAAAATCACAACACCGCTTTAGTTGTAATGTTTGGCTTGGTATTGTTGGACACACTGTGATCGGGCCCCGGTTTTTGAATTCCATTATTAATGGAGAATCATACCTGCAATTCCTACGAGACCTTTTACCCGATTTATTAGACAGCGTTCCATTGGTTATAGCAGATACTTTTATCTACCAACAAGATGGTGCTCCAGCACACTACAGCTTACAGGTGAGAAACTGCCTGGATGATCATTTTAGTGACCGTTGGATCGGAAGAAGGGGCCCCACGGAATGGCCGCCTAGGTCACCAGATTTAACTCCCCTGGATTTCTATGCATGGGGATTTATGAAGAATTATGTTTACGAAGTGGAAATAGTATCATTGGAACAACTGAAGGAACGAATTGAAGTCGCTGGAGTCAAATTGCAGGAAAATTTGTCAAGCATAAACTTATGTGAAGCCATTACAAGGAGATATAATCTATGCCTTCTAAACAATGGAGATCATATCGAGAATTTTTTATAAGTTCTTCCAATAAAAAACATAGTAAAAATAAAAGGAATAAAAAAAACTAAAAAAACTAAGATTAATGCTTCTTAAATTGCTTCGTTACAATAAAAATAAATGTTTTTCTTAGAAAAAGGTGGTTTTGTTTTTTTTTAATTTCTTGAGAACGATATACAATTTTTGCATCCGGTTTTCTTATTTAGACTTAAAATTAATAACAGCATTGAATTTTGAAATTAAAATCAGCACTTAATTACGTAAAATTTTGAAAAAAATGAATTTGAAATTTTTTTTTCAATTTTTTTTTCAAAATTTTGACTTTGAAAATTAATATTTCAAAAACTATTTCTTAGAATAGATTTATTTAAACACAGAATGAAAGAAAACGTTATTGGCTTTTCAAAAAACGTATCGCACAGCATTGTGAATGAAGCCGTTGATTTTAAATAATTTTTTTCCCATTTTAAGTCAGTTTTTTTCGAAAATTGCCCATCCCGGCTAAACGGAGGGGAATAGACCCCCCCTCCCGATTTTTTTCTTGTCTCAACGCGACCTACACGCCCTAGCATTTTGTCGCATTGCTCATGACTCACCCTTTATTGATGTCTGTAATTTTCCAGAATATATCAGTTATTTTTCAATAAAATTTTACAATCCCATTGAAGAGAAAAAGGCTTAAAATAAAATCAATATTAAATGCAATACATGTGAACTTAAGTATGTACTCTGGCAATTTTTAAAATAAAGGATTCGATTTGAATGAATTGATCAATTAAAATAAATAGCATCAAGAACTGGATACAGTAATGATATCTTTTTGTAATAAAAGAAAAGATACACAATTAAAATAATTTATTTTGCTGTAATAATTTTTTTTTTCTGAAAATTTTCTCTTTGAATATGCGATAATTAAATGCTTGTTTAACTCTTTCAATTTTTTATAATGTACATTAAAACGATACAATGATTTTGTGTTAACATATGTTTGAAGAGCTTTATTTTAAAATTGAGAGCAAGAAGTGGGAGTGTTCAATGCTTTTTATATAATATTGTATTATGGTTGAATATTTTAAAGTTTTATTGAGTATAAACTTGTAGATTTGTTTGTTATTTTTCTTCATCTATATATGCAGATTTATTTTGAAAGGATAAACATGATATTGTTTAAATAATTAAAAAGAAACATCTTAGTCAATTATTTTACCTAATATTATATCACACATAATTTATTCACCAGTTCCATAAAAAAAGCAAGAACGAAGTTAATGTTAATGATCTTGAAAACTAAAGTTAAGGCAAACCTTCGTTTGGTTATGTGAAATACGAATAAATGTTCAATACCAAAGAAGATAATGCAGAAGATAATATTTATACAGTAGACGCTCATTATAATGAACCTCTTTCCAATATAGTGAATCACCAAAATTGTACACAGACTTTTTTTTTGTCAATATTAAAACGAAAAATATTCCAGTTGCAATGCGCCACCACATGTCAACTATTTTTCAGAATAATTTAAAAAACATAAGCTATTTGTTACGTTTTTTTTACTTTTAATTGTGGAAATAATACAAAAAAAATCTAAAATTAATAAAAGAATTGCATTTATAACAAATCAAGGGTTAATAAAGATTTTAAAACCCCCACTTGAAATAGTGAACAATATGGTTTTTATTAGTTCACTATAACGAGCGTCTACTGTAATAACAGAACGCGTAGAATATTATTAAGATCATCTAAATGTCTTTTACATGTTTGGTAATGAATTTGGCGCGAAACTTACTTGCACGTAAAAGATCGCCATACAAGACCATTGAAAAGCTTAACAATAAAATGCGAATTAGATTTAGATTTTTAGCAAAAGTAATAAAAATTAAAATAGCGAGGTCGAAACTTTGCAAACAATGAATTACTATGAATGAAACCAATCAAAAGCGAAATGATAAAATACAAGACAAATAAAGCGTATGATGGTTCGCACAAATTTGCTCTTGTGGCAAGTTACTTTCGTCTTATCGACTTGTTAACTAATTTGCTCTTTTGGCAAGTTACTCTCGTCTTATCGACTTGTTAACTCGTTTGATCAAGTTTGTTTTTTTAAAGATTTCCGTATTTTATATTTTTAAATATTTTTTTTTTCAATTCTTCTTAAAAAAATGGATGCAATAAAAAAATTACTTATACATCATTTTTGGAAACAATCAAAATTTTATTAAAATCAATCGTATTTTTTCCAAGAAAAGTAAAATTATCTGTTTATGCAAAAAATAATCAAAAATATTTCTTTTTTCAATTTTTTTTTTGCAGTTATTAAAACAAGCAGCAATATTGGTCTAAGAATACAAAATTTCTTCAAATTAGGTGCAGTCGTTCAAAAAACAGTCCGTGTAAAAACAAACGGTTGTAGAAATGTAGAGCCGTCCTTTGCAAGTCCATTTATGTAGGCTTGTGGAAAAAAAGACATTGAGGTTCGGATTCGGAGATAAGCCCTCATCATTACCGACGAAAATTGACGTTGTAACATAAATGTCATTTTGTGCCGATAATACAGTTTGCTAAGTCCCGATAACATTTAGCTTTTACACAAACAAAACTGTGTAGATAGCAGTTTTTAATTTAAAGATATGAAACGAATATAAAAATGTTTAGAAAAAGTATTGTAACTTAATTATTATTTTTAAAACGCGTATACATACACATAAGGTAACATATTTATAGTTTTAGATTCGAAAATAACGGTTATTTAATAGATTGTGAATTATACATTATTATCGACTCTCAAAATTATGTCAACAGCTACGAAGAATTTGATCTTCCTCTTTTGAGATTCTTTTTACGCAATAAAAGTTTATCCTTTACCATCAAAAGGTCAGTCGACAAAACGAAATTTTACATGAATTAAATTCATATTTAGATTTCTCGTTTTATATAGCGTATGATGAAGGGATCATAATGCCTCGAGAATTTTCACTTTTGACTTCATTCCCATTTCTGTGAAAATAGCAGCTTATTCTGTAAAAAAAAAGAAATATATTTCAGTAATTTTAAATTATATATGAGTTTTCTAATGGAGTTGTATTGTAACAGCTGGACTAGTAAATTGGGTACAAGGGTATAGTTTAAGGATTCATGCATTTATAGGAAGATTTTAATTCAATATGAAAAGAAAAAAAAACTTTTATAAAATATCCTGGAACACAAAAAGGAAAATAATTCACTAAACACTACAATACATATTTAATTTTTTTTCCAACAATTATTAGTATTTAAATATTTTAAAAAAGAAGCAAAAAATTTATTGCTCTACAATTCAAAGAATATTCTAAAAATTGTTACTTCATCGCTAAAGTTATTACTCAACTTCATTCCATCTTTTCATTATAAAAAAGCAGACACCACATTTTACATGCAAGTCTAGGTAACCATCTTTTATATTCATCAAAGTATACTGACCTACATACATACATATTTATATCTTCTAAAAAGGATGTTTTCCATTTCATTCATTCCCACCTCTATACACATTCTCTCAAAGTGGCCATTAAAGTGAAATGTTATCCTTTTTAAAAAAAAAGTTTCTTTGGCTTACTTTTTGCATTCAATTTTCTGAATGAATGAATTCAAATATAAAAGCATTTCAATTGAAAGGAATTGTTTTTATTAAAATTCAATGGCGTATCCTTCAAGAGTTCATTTTTTTTTAAAATTATAAACGCAGATACTTATGTATTTTAAAAGTATTCAAACCAACAGAATACAAAATGTTCTGCCTTCCTTAAATGAAGTGTGGTTTGAAAAGCACAGCGCAGCGCAGTTATATTTAAAATGCAACCATTATGTGTGAATTTTAACACAGTTGTGATAAAGAGGAGTAAAAACATTTCATGTACAGATTTAAAATTTAATTTCCAAGTGCACCTCAAAAAATAAATGTTAACGTTTAGTTTTTTGTTTTACCTAAGAGCTATGGATGTCAGAGTCTTGAAGGGTTGCAAAATAAAACCAATTTTATTTTATTACGTTGCAGGATTTGAATAATCTAAATTTAAATATGAAAACTTAAGAACACGTTAAATAAATTAAAAATAAATAAAAAGAAAAACTATGGTTGAATGACAGGACGTCGTAAAAACTTGTATGGTGTTTTACAGAATCGATAAAAATCTTTTGGAATGTTAAAAGAATTGATTAAAAATTGTTTAAAATTAGTAATTTAATATAAAGAAGTAAACATGTTAACCAGCTATCTAGTTTTCTTTTTCTCTACGGTTCTACAATATTTTATTCTGAAATCAATTCTAAATGGTAAATAAATCAATTGGCAACAGTTTTGCATGTGTTCTAATTTTTTTTTTTTTGAACAAATACATTTGAAAAAAATACCAATAAATGACGCTGATTTTTTTTGTTTATCATAAGCAGATAAGAAAAATAAAATTTGTTTGGCTTTAAAAAATGTGTAAAATAAGTGTGAAAAATTAAATTTGGATCCATATCCACAAACCGCAAATCAATTGATTTGTCGACCTATATTTTACTTGCTATTATAGGTACCTACTTCGTGCGATTAGGTACTTCGAGGATTGTAGGTCACTGTATGTCTAAAAATAACGTTTTTTTTTTTTTTTTTATATTTCAATTTTTTTAAAACTACTTACTTGCTAGACAAAAAACCTTAACAAATGGTTATCGAAAAACTTATTTTTCTCCAAAACGGCTCTAATAATTTCAACTAAATTTCAAATGTGTAATAAAGTCTATAAGATAGCAAAAACCATGCCTTCAAGCGAATTTGTTTAACGGTACCTACCATATAACGGTATTTTTAATCTCGATAATTGCTGAAGCGATTTGAATGAAACTGTCATATCTGTTCTAAACAACATGGCATACAAAGTACTTTATATATATCGTACTAAAAGTTTCATCAAAATCGTAAGAGCTGTTTTCGAGAAAATTTTGAAAAACTTAAACCGTTATATGACAGCTACCCGTTATAGGCGGGCTAAAACAAATTTCGAATTTCTTCTTTAGGGAATCATCAATAATTAGTGCTTTATACGAAGTTTGAAGTAAACGCGTCAAACCGTTTAGGCTGTAGGTCGGTGCAGAGACAACCGCACATCCGCACAGACAGACCGACGCGACGGACGGCTTCTCTAGTATCGTAATGTCAGATTTGATTTAAACCTCTAATTTTTTTTTACACAAAACCAATACTTTCCCTAAAAAAAAAATTCCAAGTAAAAAGTTATAGGAGAAGAAAAAACGGGAAAATTGGCAATTTGAAAAACTCCCGTTTTATGGAGTGCCATATCTGGGTTCTAAATCGTTTAAAAATTTGTGCCATTATTAGTATAATTATAATTCATAATTAGCTTAAAATTTTCTAAATTCATAAGTTAGCTTATGATTTAAATGTTTTTAAATCCTAATTCGCCGTCTAGCTAACGAATTTATTTTTTTTTAAGTTGTACAAATCACCGCCAACTTAGCTTAGTGTTTTTTCAATTCATAAACTCGCAACCCTGGTGGTAATATGAGAAATTTCTTAAACGTAATTGTGCGTTTATTAAATTCAAACTGTTATTGAAACAATATTGTTTAACTTATCTTTGTAATTGTGGCAAAAAGCCAAAATATTTATTTTGCATTTTTGTATGCACTTTCAAAAAAAGCACAAAATTTTAAAGTACTAAAAATGCAATAAAAAAATTTAATATTATTTTAAACACAAACCAAACTGACAAGCAAATATGTATTTAAAAATAACCTGCAGAATTGTTTGTCTTAATTGATTTCTAATTATTTGCTATTTAAAAAAAAATATTTGTTTGCCTTTTCAGCAACCATATTTATTTTATATCTGAAACTCAAGATTATTTATACAAAAATTCCACCACCTTAAAGATAAAATTAAAGCATAAAATCATTTTAAATTAAACAAATGAAGTGCTTTTCATTACTTGTAGTACAATTCTTTTCTATAAATAGTTTTCTTTAGAAAATTGCAAAATTAATTTACCTCAAGATTTATAATTTGTTTTTCATGAACACTGTGATACTTAGTCATTTCTTATAAATCCCCTTTTTGTAAACCTGCACAAAACTGAGAATAGAATCTATGCATGTAACTTATTATTAAAATTAATCATACTCCCTGTGGTTTTTAAATTTTGTGCAACCACCTGGACTTATGCGTACTGTTTTAAACAAACGAAAATGTATATTGTGTTTGTGATACCAAATTGTTTATACATACCAAATTTCGTTCTTGCTGAAGATGATTCAACATTTTATTGCAACATTATTGCCACAAAAATAAATATTTTTTTTTCTATCAAGTTTAACATAAACAACATGGCCAAATAATAACAACAAACAAAATCAACAGTTGTTAAGTATTGAGCGAGAAAATGAAACGATAATCCTTTTGCTCTCGCACATCCTCTCAATGGAGACTTTTTCTTCAAGCCTCTCTGCTTTCTCTCTACTGCGCTTGGGCTAATTTTTCGTGGACCAAAGCGAGAGAAAAAAGTATTTTTTACAGTTTTGTTTGTGTCTTGGCTTGGTGTTGCACAAAGTTAATAGGTAATTTTTGTGCAGAAGTTAAATCAGTTTTCGTCGATGTGGCAACGGGTTTGGTCGTTCGTTTAGAGTTATAAAAAAAGTGTTAAATTTAAACCGTTTTTTTTTTCAAACGTGCGAGTGAGTGTCTCAATAAAAAATCCAACCCACTGTGGGTAAAGAAAATCTTAAAGAATTTTCAGGTGATAACCGTTTTTCAAAACATATCGAAGTCATTAAAATTAAAAGAAAAAAAAAAATTTAAGACAGTGTCGTGGTGAAGGATACCATTTTCTTTATGAAAATTTTTTTTTTGTTTGAAAATAATAAAAATAATATTGCTTGTTCAAGTGCGGGAAACTTTTGTATTATAATTATATAACAAATTTAAATTTAAATATAATGCTTGTGATTAAACAGTTTATAGAAAAATAAGGATTTACCAACATTTCATCAAACATCTTTAATATAAGTTAAGGTGAGTAAATAGTTTTATCCTTTTCTAGCAATATAAAGCATATTGAATTTTAAATATTGTTTTAAAATAATGGATAATTATACGTTCCATCATAAATGAGAAAGGCTTTTCTAACTAGAAAGATGAATGGAATATATTATATTACAATTTACATATTTTTCATAGGCTAAAGGATAGAATATTTTATTTACACGTTTTCAAATTTGAATCTAAATTTGTACTTTAAATAAATTTATTTTTAGGTACTAAGGCCATGTTTGAAGTCATTAAGTCAACGAGTATTTCAATAGGAATATTTTAATTGTTATAACATAAAAAGTTCATAAATTTACAAAATTAAAACTTCTTATAAAAAATGTTTAAATTTGTAAAAAAAACTGTGAATCGAGGGATCTGTGGTAACAATAATATATGCAAGAATTTATCTTTTTAAATAAGTCGAGAAAAACATTATATTGCTGAACCTGTTTTGTCGTTTTTATTTGAGACAATTTTCGAGATACTTAACAATGAAAAAAGAAATGTACTCGTGTAAGATACGATAGATAGAGAAGTGGGAAGAATTTGGTGATTCTTTTTGTGGAATTGTACGTTTAAAAGTTTTCAAAATTTTGATCAAGTTTGGTTTAGTGATCTTAAACTTAATCTACTGACGAGTTTTTGGAATTCCAATTCTGAATATTAATATAAGAAAAAATGTTGTTTTCTCGAATTATTAAAGATAAAAAAAATGTTATTTGACGCATTGAGTTTTTTTTTAAAATCATTCATAAGAAGGCCTGTATAATAATTACTAGAATAAGGCATAAACTTGCTATAACTTAGGATAAATATTTTTACTAAGGATAACTATTCTACGTAAGTATTGATTTAGTGTAAAAAAATCGAGGTTTTAATCAAACCTGACATAACGATACTAGAGAAGACTAAAAAAGTAGGTTCCGTCATGTCGTCCGTCGGTCTTTCTGAGCGGATGTGCGTATGTGCGTATGTGCGTATGTGCGTATGTGCGTACGTGCGTATGGTTGTCTGTGCACTGACTTGCAGTGTTAATTGTTTGACGGACTTACTTCAAACTTCGTATACAGCTTTTTTTTGTTATTCTTTAGAGGAGACATTCGAATTTTCATTTTAGCCCGGCTTAAAAGGGTACATCCCATATAACGGTATTATTTTTTTTTTAATTTTCTCAAAAACCGCTTTAACGATTTTGATAAATCTTTTTTATTTTATATTTAGAGTACTGGTAAAATAACTGAATTTCAGATTTAGTGTTAACGGTTTCTTACAAATTTGTCCATAAATTGGTTAAATCGATTTTATTTAAATTTAGTATGGAATTCCAGTTAGTTATTTAACACAAAATGGCATTTAAAGATGTTGGCTAAGCAAGCTTGTTATAACAGCACGTTTGGCCATTTTCTGATATGTTTCTCCCTTGAACATAATTTATTAAATTAAATTTTTTTTACATGAGGCCATTGAGTGCAACGATTTTTCAAAATAAAGATGTTGACGCTCGACTAGCGACTAGCACAATACTTTTTTATTATATATCAATTTTTCTTAAATAATAGAACGTTAAGCTCTTACAAATTAGGTATGGTTAAAAGATCTATTAGAGGTTCAGATTTAAAAAAAGATGAGTAAGTTCACAAAATATACTGTAAAAACGGTTCTTAGGTATATATGCGTTTTTCAAAATATTTATTCCGATCCATAAAAACCAATCATAACAAATCACTCATATAAAATTTTGTGAAAATCAATAGTATTTTTTTCGAGAAAAACAAAATTAAAAAATAAATTTTTCAAAAAAACTTTCTTTCATATTTTTTGATTAAAGTATTATTTGAACTTCGAGAATATTAAATTGATTCAATATCAGTGCAGGCGTTTAAAAGAAAGAAAGTTTTAAGTAAAGTTAACCTTTAGGTGTAATTTGTTTTTTAGCGGTTCCTATTGTTAATAAACGTCTTCGGACAAAATTTTATAGATGAAAGACAATTTTTAAAACAAATTTTTAAAAATCAATCATCTTTTTTTTTAAGAAAAAAGAAATTGTGTACCGTTATGTAAATATAAACACCTTAGGATACAAATAAGGGGTGTTTTCTTGAAAGTCAGACTTACTATGATTTGCAATCACAAAATTGAAGATTTAGTTCCTTGTTATTTTAATAGCTATATGTCCAAAATACTTACAAATAAAAAAGCTGTAGTAAAGGTATCGATACAGAGCCTTAGGATTCACTTACGTCTTCTCTATATAAATTATTGTAATGTCATTTTTGATTGTTATTTCAAAATTTCTTGTTCGAATGCACAACTTGCCTTTTCCCTACCTTATATTGGTCTATCATTTATATACCGCAGAAAATAAAGGTTTCTGTCAGATAGCCGTATTAAAAAAACTTATTTCTCTCAAAAACTAGTTCAAAGATTTTCTCGAAAAATATTGAAAACAGTTGTTTTTGTAAATTTCTGTTTTGGGAATAAATAGAAAGTTTTGTCAATCCTATTAACATTATAGCTTCCAAAGAACCGTTATTTTTTTCGAGCTCTCTCGTTAACAAGATAATCAATTTTAATTCAAAATCTTAGCTGAACAAATCTCAATACAAACAATTTGCGGAAATGTTAGTTTAAGTTTTAATCATATTTTTAATTAATATGTTTTTATAATTTCAATATTTTAATTTTTCAAAATTTTTAGTTCATTTTGTGCAAAATGTTTAAAACTTGCATACTTGAAATTTGAAAAAAGTAACATTTTTTTTATTATTGCAATAAAATAATTTGAAACCGCTCTTACGATTTTGAATTTTTTTTTTTTTTGATTTTTTTTACGAATTTAATGCTCTTAATAATTTTTGAGAAAATAAAAAATAACGCAAATCACTTTTTTTCTCAAAAAGAGCAAAGCAAACAAGAAAAACTTCCGCTTTTTAAATCCAAATATTAAGACCATTGAATTTGGAAAATTAAAAATTAAATTTAATTACGTACAAAATTAAAAAAAAAAAAATAGTTTGAATTTAGACAAAATTTCACTTTCAATTTTTTTATTTTAAAAACTTATAATTTTTCCAAAAGCTCATGCCGTTTCAGAGATATATTATTTTTAATGAAATATCCGCGAAAAAAACAAAGGTAGATCCTGATTAAAAATAATTTCATATAAACACTAGAAAACATCCAACCCATCCGCGAACTTTGATTCTTTATAATGATGTATACCTTTGTTTTTTACTATCACATATTACACATTTTATTCATACCAAAAGCTATAAAGTTTTGAAATTCTATTAAGTTCTTAATACTTGCAAATATAAATTTATATAACTCTAGACATAATAAATCAATGTTTAATTAGTTGTGTCTATCAATCAATGCCAACACTAACATAAATCATAATCTAAATATTCAGCTATAGGACTTAATTAAAATTACTAATAGCTGTTGTATAAGATTTCAAAACAGACCATTAACACAAATCCCTTTGGGTTGATATTCCAAATTTCCTATGAGAAAAGGTTCAATGTAAATTTCAATTAATAAACCTGCTTGTATCCCAAAAGGAGAAAGCTTATTCTGTTTTCTAATTAATTTCATTTCATTTCAAACAAATAAATTTACGATGAAAAAAATAAAGATCGTTTTTGCACTTCATTAAAAATGTATATAGATATTTACTATGAACAAGATTTAAAGACATTCAGTTACTCTTCTCTAAAAAAAAAAACAGTAATATATTTTATAAACCCATTCCATTTGAGCAGAAAAAAAACCAACAAATGTCATTAATTTTTGTTTTATCGTTGAGTGCAATTAGAATTTTAATTGAATAAACTTATTTTATAGTCAGACATTAAAAAAAAAGAAGTGTTCATAGAACGAAATAAAGAGCAAATAGTAAAAGAGACTTTAGTGGATATAATTTGATGGAATAAAAAGTCCTTGACAATTAGATACTGGTTGAATTAAAAAAAGGGAACATTTGACACTATTTTTGCCAGTAGGGAAATTATGCGAAATTATTTTTAGAAACCGAAGTATCTGCCATATAACCCTTGTAAAAATTAATAACTAATCTTCTTTATGGTTGCAGAATACATCAAATCTATTAACAAAAATCAATTATTTAAATTTTTTCTTGAATAGCTTCATCGATTTTGATCAACTTTATTTGTCGGATCCTATTAAACTATATAATATCTGCCAGGCGGAATACCATTACAACAATTCACTTAATAATGTACATAAATAGAAAAAACTTAAGAACTTTATTCTCTGTGAGGTTAAATCTTTTTGAAAAGACTGGGAATCACTCAAAGGAGCAAACACACAAAAACAGTGTCTATATACAAAATGTTAACAATATTCAAAAACAACATTTTATTACGTCAAGAATTTGATATTATACTTTTTTTTTATGTACAAAAGAGAATATCATAACAAAAATGACAGTTCAGTGTAAAATATAAGCTTGAAAATTTTTAATGACAAAACATATAACGAAAGATGTCATTTTACATGATAAATAAGACGAGGAGCCCTTCATACAGACACACATCCTTCAAGTAAAAATTTCCAGAAAACCTAACTGTTCGTTGTGACGTTAACATTCAGCGATATTTTGAAAGCTTTTTATTTTCATATTGTATGTAAGGACATAGTGAAGAATATACATTCCGACATTATATTTTAATGCTTTTTCCTGTTTTTGACTTGTATCTTTACTTTTAATGAGTTTCAACATTAAATATGTCAACGAATTTTCTCTGTACATGATGTTACAAATTGAATGAGATCCTTCAGTTTTTTTTTTTTTTCAATTTAATATTTCATAATTTAAGCATTATACTTGGTAATAGATAGAATAGAAAAGATGTAGATATAACCCTGAAGTTTCTATGAAATTTATTAGACAAACGAAATTCGAATAAGAGCACTAATCCATGATAACTATAGAGCAACTATATAATGCATAATATTTTAAGCTAGTTCAGTCAATTAGTTTCAATTAGCTTTTGATTTTGCAAGCGGAAATTTAAAGATATAAATTGATTAAGATTAATAATTAACAACAGCATAGTTTACATATACATTAGGTATCTAATAATAATAATGAGATGAAGTTTGAGATGTTTTTGATTTATTATGAAACATGCTTAGATACTGTGATTGAGTGAACGTCAAATTAACTTTATATCATATTAGGTACTCTTACAAGTTTTATGTATTAAAATTATCTAAACAGGAGAATAGTTATATGTAGTGTAGCATTTATGCAGCCACTATATAAATATATTCCAGTCTTTATTTGTAAAAAAATGGAAAACAAAATTTTAATTTGTTAACAAAAATTAGTGTTATGATATCCACAAAAATAACTTATCAAAGATGAAATAGTGAAATGCATCAATTATTTTTTATTTATTTTTTATTTATTATTTAATATTTTCAATACATAGTATATAGAATTTTTATTATACCAAAAAACATTATTTATCAATTATTTTACAACAATTAGCTAAGTCGATTTTTGCAAACTTGTTTTAAAAGTAGGTAATATGACTGAAGTTTTTTTTTTATCCTAAGTCTTAAAATAACGGTTAGGGGGCCCTAACATATTATAAGCGTACATGTACATGTCATAAAACAGTTTTTTACACCGACTATCTTCTGAACGGCTGCTGTGATTTTAGCGAAATTTTGTATAATAAAAGCACTGCTAAATTTAAAAAAAATTATTTAAGAACTAACCTGGAAACTTTTTTTAACAACAAAAACATCTGGTCAGACAATTTTGTTTTATTTTTAAAGGTAAATTGAAAATTATTCATAAATATTTATGCACATATCTTCTGCATTTCTTGATTTCCGGAAAAAAATGTTGGAACATTGATTTTGCAAATTTAAAACAAAAAAATGCCACTTTTTAATTTTATTTTTATTTTCTTTATTTCATAACCTATAAGCATTTGGCATATATGTAGGTACATAGATTTAAAAAAGTTAATTGTTGGTTTTGGTTCATATTGCACTAGGAAAAGTTTTCCAGGAATGGGCCGCCATTTTATTATTTTATAACAACTTTAATTTCAATCGGAAATAACACTTCTGCCACAGATATGATATAATAATTCCACCAATTTGACATGATTGTTTAACGTATACATAACAATATAAAACAATTTTTGATACAAAATTATACATACTTTAAGATAAGGTTCAAATTAATTTGTTGTACTTTTAACCCAATTGACATTTATAAAGAGTAGAAGGGCATTGGCCAAACCATATTAAACCGAATCAAATAATTAATTATCTGATTTAACTAAATCAAGTGGATTTAGCTAAATCACGTCGGTGGGAACATTGTAGGTATGTAAATTAAAAACATCTAGCGATTGATTTTGGGTCATTATTTTGGCGTGTCTGCAATAACATTATAAAGCCGAAAAAGGGTAATAATGTATAAAAACATTTGTAATCAAAGTTTATTGAATTTTTTTCGTTGCTCTGGCAACCCTTTTCCGACTTGATTATTTTATAGCAGTTATACATTATTATTTAAAACGTTTCAAACTACATTTTAGTGAAGAAAAATTTCCTACCAAAATCACTTACCATAGTTTTCTGCCTTTTTAAACGCTGTATCTTTGGTTTGCAGCCAATGCCGTTAGCTAGCTCTCTTACTAATAGGTACAAAAGGGGCGTACAGAGGTGGGCATATTTCTTACGATCAATATAATAAAAAAAGTGATATTTTCTAATTCAAAACACTTTTCATGTTTTCATCTCCCTAAAGAAACAAAATTACTTAAATATATATGTGGGATGACTGTGTAACCGTCATTAAATAAACATCATAAAAATTGCCAAACTTTGAGTAACTTACGCTATTTTGTTTAATTTTAAATCACCAATTTATTTCGTTAAAACCTAAACTGTATAAAAACATAAGTATAAAGTAAATGAAGGGCATTCGGAATGAAAACAGAAAAGTTAAGACTACGAAAAATAACGTAAAGGCCAAGTTTAAGATTTCGAATGACAAGTTAAAGTCAAACTGTGAAAAATTGTGATACCATTGTTCTATTTTTTGTAACTTAAATTATTTAATCATTAAAGTTCTAAATATTTATTTATCAAACAATCATTTTAATGAATTAAAATTAATTATTTGAATATTAAACCTATTTTGTAATTTTTATTTAAAAGATCTTCCCTCCCCTACATATAAACCAAAAATTACAATACTTATATAAATAAATAAAAGACTAAAATGTTATCACCAAAAACATGTTTTTTTTTAATGAAACAGCACTACCTCTAAAAGTTGTTAACAAGTTTTCGTAATATTGAATTTAGAAAAACTGTTTTTCAAAAATTATTTAAAACTCAAAAAAAAAAAAAAACATTTTTGAAATATAAGTATATGCCATATTATTTTAAATATAGCTAGAACAATTTCAGTACTGAATTTCATTGAAATCGCTGCAGCCGTTATTGATATAGTCGAAATTTAAAAATACCGTTATATGGCAGGTACCGTTACACGAATTTTCTTGAAAGTTTGGTTTTCGCAATTTAATAGGTCTTCTTCATTTTATAACACATGTAAAATTAAGTTGAAATCGTTGGAGCCGATAAAAATAAAGTTTTCGATATCCTTTATATACCGTTATTTTTAGATTTACAGTGCTGCAAGAAAATTCTGAGCGTATTTCCATAAACCTACCAAATTTGATGTAAATCGGCCCACTCGTTTAGGCTGAGGTGCAGAGACAGATAGACAGACAGAAAGACAGAATTGCTGGACCCAATTTTTTTGTATTCTCTATCATCGTAATGCCATTTTTGATTGTTATCTTAAAACTCTTTTTTTTTCAAGAACTCAAGACTTGCCTAGTACCTGCGTCTGCTTCGACAACTACAGTCTAAACGGTTGAAAAAAAGTATTGTTTGAGTAATATGACCGAACATTTTTTTACCCTATAATAGGTAACGGAGGCACCTACAAGCAAGCATTACCGATTATTCCATTTTTCTCGAAATATTACAATCAATTTTGTTCCAATTTTATATGAGTGATTTTTTGCTAATGATGATGTCTTTAATCAATTTTTTTTCCAGAGATGCTTGTTAACGGTACCTAACCATAGAACGGTAGTTTTTTGATATCGATTATCTCTTAAACGGCTAAATCTTAAATAATACTGCTATACAACATTTGGGAAAAAGGGTTTTCTAAAAAGTTATTTTTTTGAATAACATTTTCTCAAAAAAAAATTTGATCAATTCTGATAAAATTTTACGTAAGTAATTTGTTCCTAAAGATGATGTCCGTCATCAAAAAAATCGGAGATGATTATCAACTTTTTAGTTACCTATACCGATTATATTTTCAACTGCTCTACCGATTTTGACAAAATTGTATATACCTTGCTCCAAGAGCAAGCTCGTGCGACCCAGTCGTGCCTATATTTTTCTTTTACAAAAATCATAAATGCCAAATTCTGTGTTGTACATACCTATTTGGTAGGTACTTAAAAACTTATCGAAAGAAGACTCGACTAAACTATATCTTCTCACTTGTGAGTATACTTCTGAAATATACTTTATGAAATAATTCTTTTTTTTTCTCTTATTAAAATTTACTTTAAAAACTAAAATATATGCATAGTCACTAGAAACGTCAAACATTCACTTTAAATATGTATATCTATCGTCCGCTTGCTGTATTTAAACTTTCAGTGCTGTAAGTTAACCTATTCTACATAAAGAAAGATTACCGCACCGACAAGTCACGGAGTGGTCTTAAAAAAGTAGACAGGTATGAGGTATTAATAATGTCTTCTTCTCGCGAATTCTTTATTTCTTAAAAAAAAAGAAGTTTTAAATAGCAATAAAGTGCTTGTCGCATACCGTAAATAACCCCACTTACCATCAATTTCACAGAAAAAATCGAAAGTGAATTGAGCAATCCTTTCAAAGCCAACATGCTAAAATTAAATGATTAATGCGCCCACACTTGATGAAGAAAAAAACATTGTTGAAGGTGCGCCCTTGTTAAATACTTCCTGTTTGAATAAATTCCCCCTGTATACGCACTTTCATTTCAATCATTTTGTGTTTCAAAAAAAAAAAAAAAAAAACATCAGCATTGTCTTTGCCAAAGGTGCGAACACTGCGAATGTCATAAATAATGAAACCAACCCAAAAACCACCCATTATTCGACGGTTGTGAAGAGAGTCTTCCATTAACAAAAGACCGTTAACGGCACAACAGCACCTTTGATAAATTTAAAATTCAATTCAATTTGAGTTATTGGGTGAACTCGTTTTTCATCGTTACAAAATTGTTTTTTTTTTTTTAGCCAAACTGTCAGACGGTGTGGCGACGAACGCACGCAAAGGTGCGGGTGTGGACGCAGATGATGAGTAAATGTGTTTGTCTTTTTGTTAGACTTTTTTTTTTGCTATTTAGTTCTTAACACGGTTTGGTAATGTTGGCACTTCCACGCCCAATAAGTGCCATCCTTTTTATTTCACCACCCCTTTATATGTGTATTTGTAAGCCTAGCCTTGAGTAATTGACCTTAAAAGTGGAATGACAGTTGCTTTGCAAATGACACATTTCCCAAAAAAACACTAGATGAAAAAAAAAAACAGCTTTTATGTTGGTAAAAGTTTTACAGTCATGTTGAGTTGATGTACGGGTTTTAATATAACACATTTCACATTTGACACATCTTTGATAGAATATCCTTTTATGGTGGGCTCTTAACTTTTAAAATATGACCCTTGGGTGAGGTTCATTTCATGCTTTGGGCGGCTGTCACGTTATTTTATTTGAAATGTGTGTGTATGTTTTTTTTTTATTTGGGCCAGACTAAGGATTATTACATATGACACCCTTTTCAAAGGATCTGTCCATGTGTGGGTGGGTTTACTTTGATTTAAATAATAATCCTAAATAGAAACTTTTTTATATGTTGACCTTATTGAAATGTTGGACTTATCACTAAAAGAGTGTAGCCTAAAGGTTCTAAAGAACGGATGTTAAGTGAATTACTAAAACCGAATATTTGAATAAAAAATAAGTCATCCTTTTTTAGCTTCATAATGAGTTAAACGTGACATTATACATATACATTCAATTAGATTGAAGTTTGATCAACTTTCTGGTTCGGAAATACCCGGAACGGAAGTTTAGCATTCTAAAGGTTATGCGTTTGGTTGCGCATGAAAACAGGAAAGATACATTCGAATAAATATAATGTGTAACATTTTGTGTATTTTATTTCCATGCCGATTTATAATAAATTATTTGAAAAACACACTGCACTAATAGAAACGGAATTATTTAGATGACTAATATGTAATTGCACCAAAAGAAATTTAAAACCATTTAAATTAAATGAGTAATACAGTTTATTGGCATTTTGATATTATGTCAGTTGTACCAACAATAGGTGGTGATTTTTATTACCTAACAAGAGCAAATTGTGCCAACTTTTGTGGATCCTGGATGATGAATTTGGATCGTGGATTATTTAATTGCAGTAATTGAAAGGATTAGATTTTAAATTTAAATTTAGATTTATTGTTTCATAAAGGAACATAATTGTATTCAACTGTAAAGCTTAGTTATCTAAAAGATATAAATCTTAAAATTAAGTTCCTTTATGAAACAATAAATCTAAATCTAAATCTTAATCTAAAGGAGAACATATAAAACGAAAGCTTTCTATCTGTCTTTTATGTTGGATTTTTGAATGCCAGCTCACAGCTGTCTTTTAACGCTTTTAAAGTTTATTTGGACCGAAATTGGTCCTTTTAAACTGAAAGTGATTGGTGCAATTGAAAAGTGAAATTTTAATATCTGTTTTTGGCCGGATGATCAGATACGCAATTTTACTGCAAACATGTTAATAAACATAATAAGTTATAGAAAAGTAACAGAAATAATCTCGCGGATTTTTCCCCATATTTTTTTTTTCTTTATAATATCTTAAATGTTTGTCTTGTATTAAATTATTTCTCATTGGTTTATTTGGCTATTTATTTCGCTATGGGACGATTTTGCTTAGAGCTCGGGAATCTACGAATCGGGAAATGTGCGCAATGCTCGACTATAGCCTTTCAAGCAATATAGTCCAGTCATTTTAGGGTTTAACCTAGAAATTTGAGATAATACACTGGCCAAACAAATTTTATCAAGACATCCTGAGTCAGGAGGGGATATATAACGGCACACGTGACATGGACTAGCGCGTAGACTACTACATCTATGTATTGCTGAGCGTGCAAAACTATACGCCCCCTATTTCAAAAACGGTTGATCGTATGAACAAATTTTTGTACCAACATTTGAAGGAATTTGTATGCTCTATAATTTTGTTTTGGATGCTAACACCATTTGAGACATATGAACCGAGAAATTCGCAAAAACAGTTTTTCGTGAACTTTGACCTTTAATAACTTATATTGGGATTGACAGCTGTCAATTTGTAAGAGTAGGTGAATTTTTAAGTAGCTCCGAGAAAAAAGTAAAATTATCTGAATTTAAAAGTAAATTAAAGTGTTATTTAAGTTGATTTAACAAAAGCTATTAAAAGGCACATCAAATACATAGGTCAAGTGAGTTTTTATTCATTATTTTGTCATATATATACGAAAAACGCACATAACCTCACTGAAAGTGCATATGAACAAGCGCAAAGTAGGCGAAATATCCCCCGAAAACTTTAACAGACAAAAGAAAACCCAAGTCTGTGATAATATGGCTGAATCCCAAGAATGCGTGGGAAATATGACAAAAACCGACCTAGCTAATATGATCGCTGGATTGCTCGACTTCAAGTTGAAAGACACTGCAACAAAAACAGACATTGAAGCGATCGCCATTGCAAATAGACAAATGCTCGAACAAAATATCCAACTAAACAACAAAGTGACCGCCCTCGAAGAAAAATGCGAACTTTTGGAATACCGAATCGATGAAATGCAAAAAAGAAACACAGAGAACAACCTGATGATGCGAGTTGATGTTAAAGTTGGGATAGATGAGAAGGAGGTGGTGAAAAGGGTGTGCACATCGTTAATTAAACCACCACCAAGCACTGATAACCTGCAAATTCATGAACTACGATCGGTAAACACAAAAAGTAAAAATTTTATCGTCAAATTAGAGTCAAAACAACAAGTTATCAGTGCATTAAAATCATCGAAAACATTATTGAATACGGGAGTCACGATCTTCAAAGACCTTCCAATCACAATAGCAAAAACGAAACCAGCTGTTGAAATTAAGAAAGAGGCTTAGGGAACTAAACCCAGCAATTAAAGTATCTGTGAGAGATGAAAACATGTTTATCAACGATAAATTATTCAGATGGAGCCAAACTTTGGGACTTGTATGCAACAATGCGGATGGAATGTCTGAATCTGAAATAAAGCAAATTTATCAGCTTGACAGCAATCAGCTGGGCAAACTGATTGAAGTTGATGAACGTCAAAACTTAAATAATGGGAACACATCGACGAGAGCGACATCTAGCAGTCAAACTGGAAGCAGCTTAGCCAGGACACAACCCGTACAATCAAACCAGAATTTGAATTCATTATAGGGTAAAGGCGCCTCCGTCTGCCATAACATTAAATTAAATTATGAATTAAAACAATTTAAAATATTAAGTTATAATATAGCAGGCCTTTATAATAAGTCAATTTACTCAGATTTTTATGAATTATTAAATATTTATGATTTTGTGTTTCTGTATGAAACATTTGTAGTGGAAGAAAATTATAATTTGTACAGCGAACGTTTTAAAGATTTAAATCATCATTGGATGCAAATTGGAGCAAAAAGATTAAATACGAAAGGAAGACCAAGTGGTGGATGTTACTTTGGATTTAAGAAGTCTATCAAAAATATATGTTGTGAATTCGTTTCAGAGGAAAATGTTACTTTCGTAAAATTGGTTATAAATTCTAATATTTATATTATAATACCTTCATACATCAATTGTAACCATTGGGAGACTGACTTCAGATCACTGATCGATTTTTTAGAACGAAACAACGTGGATAATGTCATGATTATTGGTGACTTAAACGCAAGAATGGGAAATGAAGCAGGCAAGGAAAATATGTATGCAGGCAACATAAGATCATCAAAGGAGGTAACTTTGAATGCAAGAGGAAAAAAATTGTTGGAACTATGCGACGCATTTGGACTGTTTATCATGAATGGGGTGAGCCAATCGGACAAAGCAGGCGAATACACTTTTGTAGGGCAGCAAGATTCTTCAGTAGTGGACTTCTGCCTAGCAAGAGGAGAATGGATGTCACTAATTCATGACTTTGAAGTGCTGAGTGAGCCCTATTCTGATCACATGCCAATAACTGTTGAATTTAATCCGTATGTCGCTCCTGAAGTTAACTCTAGGAAGCTTAAACCCCCCAAAACTGAAATGGAAGGATGTCAAAGCAACAGAGTATTGGCAGAATTTAAATCAAAACCTGCAATCGGAAAGAGAGCTATCTATGTGTGACATTGAAAACATTATTAAAGCTTCATACCCAAGTGGCAAACAACCGGATAAGCTCGTAATGAAACGAAAAGAGAAGTGGTTTGATGGTGAGTGCGAAATGGCTCGAAAAAAATCATTTGGATGGCTCAGAGCATTCCGTAAAATTGATAATAATGATTTTAAAAGACTCTATATTGAAGCAAATACCTACTATAAAAAAATATGCAAAGTAAAAAAAGTACAGTTTCATGAAAACGCAGCTTTGAAACTAACGGAATGTAGAAACACGAAAGAGTTTTGGCAGTCGGTAAAAAACTTCAACGGTCGAAGTCTTCAAATCAGCGACAAAATATCTGTCGTTTTGCTAAAAGAGTACTTCCAAAAACTTTTGAATCCAGCAATAGCAGCACCAATTGCTCTTTATGCAAAACCTTTTTTCATCAATCCTATTCTCGATGCTCCTATTACGTATGAAGAAGTGTATTCGACGGCAAACAGACTGAAAGACGGAAAAGCACCAGGAACGGATAGAATCACTATTGAGTTTGTGAAATATGGAACGGTGGAACTTTTTGAAAAACTTACGGAGTCATTCAATAAAATACTAGAAACAGGTGAGATACCAGATCAGTTTAAGACATCGATCATATTTCCAATTCACAAGAAAGAAGACATAGCCGATCCAAAAAATTATCGAGGAATATCGTTTTTAAATGCCACTTATAAATTATTTGTATCAGTTTTAAACAATCGCCTAGACAAATGGATTAATGATAAAAAAAAGCTTAAAGAGTTCCAGGCGGGTTTTCGCAGCGGATATTCCACTTGCGACAATATATTTGTGTTAAGAAGTATTGCGGGAACTTTTCTGGAACAGAAAAAGAAGTTATATGTGTTCTTCGTTGATTTTAAGGAAGCCTTTGACACTGTTGACAGAAAAGCTCTATTCTACAAGCTATACAACGCTGGAATGACGGCAACATTTGGAAAAGTTTTAGAGAGCCTATATGTTGGGAACAAGGCAGCGGTATGGAACGGGGAGGAACTGTCAAACTGGTTTGATACAACAATGGGGTTAAAACAAGGTTGTCCGCTGAGTCCTTACCTTTTCGCCCTCTTTATAGACGATGTTATTGATTGGCTACCAGGCGGGTTTTGATCAAAGCCCTCATGTTTGCGGACGACGTTGTCCTTTTTTCATATTCGCCTGAAACTCTACAACTTATGATTAATCGTTTAGATTTGTATTGTAAGTTGTGGAACTTAAGTGTTAATTTGGACAAATCTAAAGTGATGATTTTTAAAAAAGGAGCTGGCAGAACATCCAGAAACGAAAAATGGTATTTAAACAACGTACCGATTGAAATTGTGAGGGCCTATAAATATCTTGGTGTTATTATAACAAGTAATCTCAGTATGGAAACTCATTTAAAAGAAAAACTTATCAAATCAAAATGCGCATTAAGTTCAACGTGGAAAAGATGCTTTAAAAATAAATTTATTTCGCACAGCGTAAAATATAGAGTATTCATTTCGGTGGCGGAATCAGTGATGATGTATGCTGCTCAAACATGGGGTTATGAGGAGTACGAAATGGTAGAAAAATTGT
The DNA here is from genome assembly GCA_951217065.1 of Baccha elongata. Classification (NCBI taxonomy): domain Eukaryota; kingdom Metazoa; phylum Arthropoda; class Insecta; order Diptera; family Syrphidae; genus Baccha; species Baccha elongata. The sequence continues at coordinate 19,766,262 of OX578272.1, read as the reverse complement.
TAAGATTTTATGTCAAAAGATGTTTCCAACTACCCAGAAATACACCAAATTACATGGTAAACATAGAAACCGGATTGTCACCGCTGTTCATTAAAACACTAAAATTTCATATCGACTACCTATTAAAAGTGCTAAACATGCCGGATGACAGATTGCCGAAAACAATAGCTCTGTATACCATTAGGAAAAAAAATCTGTGGTTTGAAAAACTAAAAGAGCTTGCAGACTATTGCCAGCACAATTTTAATCTGAACCTAAGCAACCCAGGAGATATTAAAGAAGCGCTCTACACCCTCGTCGCAAAAGTGGATGACAAATACAGAATTGAATGCATTAGCAAGGCGACTTCTTCTGTACACAGAGTAACATATAGCGTACTGCAACACAATCTTTGTGAAAGAAACTATTTCCGGTCTAACTATAGTCAGAAGCTTATATCAGCTACATTCAAAATGAGAGGAGAGCTAATAAGACTAAACTTTATTCCACATCGTGAAGATCTGCCTGTGATTTGTAGTCTTTGTAACCTAGCAGTGAGAGAAGACGTAATACATTTCATAGGAATATGTCCCATTCTGAAAGAAATACGAAGACATTTTCTTGGGAGTGATGTGAAAACGCAAAGAGAAGTGCTGGAGATTCTTAATTGCGAAGGAGATATTACCCAGTTGTATAACTTTTATAGATATGCAATGTCATATAGATTAAAAATATTAAATGAAGACTTTTGAAAAAAAAAAACAGGCTTACAAATTTAAAAAAAAAAAAAAAAAAAAAAAAAAAAAAAAAAAAAAAAAAAAAACACCTGTATATATTTTACTTTTTTGTTTTTGTGAATTAATTATATATTAAATATTAACTACTTACTGGTAAACTTATGTCAATCAGGCAGACGGCTTTAAGCCATGCTTAAGGATTTTTGTATATATTACCATTGTAAATTGTACTCTTTTAAATCAGTTAATAAAATCAAATAATCAAATCAAATCAAAATATTGCAGACACGAGATTTTTGTTGACTTTCTAGACAACTTTTGGAACGCCAATATGAAGGTGTATACGAGTTTCCAGCTTATTATCTCACATTTCTACCCCCTTTTTTGCCTTAAATGACTGTACTATAATAGCTATTTTAAATAAGAGAACTCAACCGTTCTCATATCACTCGTTTTAAAAACTAGAGGAGAGTTGCTGCCCTTAAAATTTATACCACATAGAAATGATCTTCCCGAAATGTGCAGCCTGTGTAACCAACGTGAGAGGGAGAATGTCTTCCATTTTCTTGGCTAATGGCCCATCTAAGTGGAAACCTGAAGGAGTGTCTTCAGGAAATGCACTCTCAGCGAAGAAGAAATGATTCGTGTTCTTAATGGAAATGATGGATGAATCTGTTTGAATAGCCGGAAATAGCATTTAATTACAGGAAACAAATAATAGAGGAACTGTTTTCCTTATAGTTTAAACATACATAACTGTATTTTGTATTTTATTTATTTTAAATTAAACTCTAAAGATTTATTTGTCCAACAGGCAGACAGCTTATAGGCCATGCATTAAAAGAAATTGTAAAACTTTAAAACTTATTAAGCTTCATGATAAAATAAAATCACTATATTAATCAAAAAAATCTAAAAAACAATTTAACTTATTACTTATTGCTTTAATGTTAGAATTCCAAATTACAAGAAATGTGAAGAATATAACGTTGACGGGGAATCACAGGTTCGTTCATAGATCACCGAAATCAAATAATTGTTTTTCTTGCCTCGAAAGGATATACAAACCGAAGGCTAGTGATTTCTAAAACCGCCTCTGTTTTTCTTTGTATTCGAATTGAAGTTGATTTGTTTGTGACGTCTCGTTGTTTTTTTTCTGCCTGTCGAATTGCTCTTTTGAAAATAACACAACAAACCCCCATCCAACTACCAATAGCAGCATCGTTTTTTTTTTTTTGTTAACTTTGCTTTTTTACAATTTGTCATCACAAAAATTCATGCAAAAATAAAAATGCCATTGAAAAAATGTACTTCCTTAACCGAAATTGGGGGATTCCAAATAAATTCATTTTATAGCAATAACTTAACCCAAACAAATAAACCCAAACAGAATTTTTGTATTTTTGTTTACCCACAACTTTCCCGAAAAATGGTTCTTCCTAGCCAAACAAAATCATTAATTTCAATTTTATATCACGCTTTTTTTTTCTTTTGCCGCCACCCAAATGTAGGGATAGAGAGAAGTTGGATGATGACAATAGCGTAGTCAGTGGGTTTAAGCGATTGTAGGGCTTTACTGCAAACCGAATCACTGCAGGAAGGTATTTTTGTGTCTTCCTTTTCCGCTTACTCATAGACATCCTTGCAGGATGTCCCTGGTCCCATCTTTGTCATATATTTACCTCAAGGGAATAACAAACTGATCATATTTCGAGCAGTATCTATCCGCATGAAGCTTTTCCAATTTCATTCTTCGCTATTTACCACCCAGTCACATTGTTGCTGTGTGGTGCCTCTGGGTTGTTTGTTCTATGGCAAGGGCGAAAAATTATACGGGGAGAAAGACAGCATCCTTGGAAGCAAATAAGTGAAGGCGAGAAATCTTTTCTTTTTTGAATGCATCTCCTTCCTTCTGTGTGGTATAATGTTTTCGCCTCTCTGCATGAATTGAGTGGTGAACTAATGTCTGACGGTGCCACAGTGGCAAAAACTCTTGGAAATATTATTTTGCTTTTCAAAGGAATGTGTGAATACCTTTATACAATATTATGTAGAAATAGGTTGTTGGAGTGCCTTCCCCCTTTTATAAAGCCACAAGCTACTGGGAATATTGATGTGCAAAATAAACAAACACGACAGAGAAATGCAGCTGAGGTGGAGACATTTTCTTGTTAAAATATTATGCAGGCAATATGAAGGACACTATAGGTTGTTGTTTTATGTTTTTGCTTCGAAAAGCAAAGTGGTTGCTTTTCTCAAAAAAAAAAAAAAAAAAAAACAATGCAAATAAGAAAAGGTATCGTTGATGTGAACATTTTAAAACAACACAACACAATACAATAATAATAATGTTTTGCAAGATGTTTTGTTTCTTGTTTGAAATGCACATAATAACTAGGAAAATTAGTTTAAAATTTAAAATTAAGTTTATTTGAAAAGTTTTTTAAAAAAATATATGAAATAAAGGCCACGACTGGGTCGCACAAACTTTGCTCTTGGGGCAAGTTACTTTCGTTCTTGCGACTGGAAAATTCATTTGACCAGTAATTTCTTATAATTTTTTTTTTGAAAACAAGTGTATGGAATAAAAAAAGATTTATACGAAAAACATCACCATCAGTAAAAATTCAATTACTTACAATTTTATCAAAATTTGATAGAATTTTTTTTTTAAATAAAAATTATTGGTTTTTCAAAAAAAAATTTTCAAAAATTACTTTTTTCAATTTTTTTTCCAATATTATTCGAGTTTAGCAGCAGTTTTAGAATATTAAATTTCGTCAATGTCGGTGGAGCTGTTCAAAAGATAGTCAGCATAAGCACCCTCAGGATTTTTCCCAGGGGGAGGAGGGGGGGGGGTCAGACAAAATATTTTAATAAAACTTTTAGGACGATTTTAAATTTCATTTACAAATGATTCAATTTATTAATGCAACCCGAAAAACCTGTTTCTTGAGAGAATTAATATTCATTTTAATTTATTCTATCGATCCTTGTCCTTGCAAACAGTACTAATATTTGATTTAAAGAATCATGAAATTTAATAATAAAAATATAAAAAAAAATTCAAACTATTTTTTTTTAATTTTACATTAGTAAGTACTTACTATTTTCGTTAACAAAATTCAATGGTCTTATTGATTTCGAAGTTTTGATTATTTTTGAATAACTTGACAAAAAGCAACTAACCAAAAAAAGTGAAAAAATTACCAATTAGTAAAAATTCCCTATTACTTACTTAAGTACTTAAGGTGGCACTACAGTCCGGGGTGGACCAAGGCCTCCACTAACAAGCTTCTTCCAGGCGGCACGGTTTCTAGCTAGCTGCCTCCAGTTTGGCACGATAAGTTCGTTGAGGACCCCTTCCACTTGCGTGCGCCACGTGCTCTCTGTCTTCCTATAATGCGCCGTCCCACGGGGTTGGATTCAAAGGCCATCCGTGTCCATTCGCTCTATGTGATCGATCCACCTTAGTCTTTGGCTTTTCACTTTTGTGACAAGGTCAGTTTCGCAGTACAGTCCGTGCAGTTCGTTGTTATATCTTCTTCTATATTCCTCATTTACGCAGATAGGCCATAAATAACACGGAGAATTTTTCTTTCAAAGCAGTCTAAAGCGTTTTCATCTACCTTAAGTAATGTCCATGCTTCTGCACCATAAATAAGGACAGGGATGATAAGTGTCTTATAAAGGGACACTTTAATTGCTCGAGCGAGGGCTTTGCTCTTCAGTTGCCTTCTTAGCCCAAAGAAACAGCCATTGGCAAGAGTAATTCTTCGTTGAATCTCAGCACTGGTGTTATTCACTTGTCTTGTCCACCCCTGCGGGCGCCTAAAAAAAAGGTTCTATGGTATGTACCGTTAATAAGCTGATTCTGGAAAAAAAATTCAAACAAGTGCAATAAATCATATAAAATTTTGTCGATATTGATCGTATTTTCTTCGAGAAAATTAGAATTACATATCGGTTTTTGGCAAATAGAAACTTTTTCAAAATTACGAAATAAATCCGACTTGAGCAAATCCTAAAACTAACGGAGCTAAAATTTGTAAAGAGAGGGGGGGGGGAGGGAGCAGTCGAAAGTTAGATTTTTTTGAATTTTTTCGGAAGCTATGAACTTTTTGCAATGTTAAGGTAAAAATATAGTCTTACGAATTTACGTATATATAATTTTAAAAAATTGTAGCTTGTATGATTTTCAATAAAAAAAAAAGTTTTGACACTTTTCATCGTACCGTCACCCGATTTTAGAAGAAAAAAGTGTTTAATTATTAAAAAATCGTTTTTTTCATAACATTGTATTCTTTCACTATTATTGGGGACTTTTTGTTTTTATTTTCACCATAGGGTGTATAATCAATACAGAAGAAAAAAAATAAATGCACGACTAGGGCGCATGAACTTGATCATGTTATAAACTATGAGAATATTCCTACAAACATTTTAATTCATAAAAATATGTACCATTGTATTTTAGTTTTCATGATTTTAAGCTTAAAACTTTAGACGCCATCTTATGTTTAATTTTAAACTCATGTCATACCAAATTTAAATTAAATCCGTTCAGCGGTTATCAAATTATGGATAAATTTGTAAAAAAAAAAAACCGTTAAAATCTTAACAAAATATAAATTTTCTACTCTTCATAAGGGCCCTACACACCATTAATTTTACCTGACAAACTTTATATCGACCTTGAACGATAATAATTTGTATTGGCTTGCAGTGACAAGTTTATGAAAGATAAATAAGATGAAATCTAAAGATCATACATATAAGAAAAGGGTGGTTGCTTTTGCTCTTTATTTTGCTTTGCAAAATTCTGCTTTTTAAAATTCCGCCTTTCAAAGTTCTGACTGTAAAAAGAAAAAAATGCTTTTTTCTACCATATAGAGATAGGAAAAAAACATTTTTTCCCTTTTAAACTTTTTAAGAATTAATAGTAGGTAAGCTCTTATTACCAAGATTTTGAAAAAAATAATGTAAGAAAACAAAAAATTGGGAAAATTTAAAAAACGCGTGCTTTTGATCATTCTCAAACCCTTTACGATCAAGATAAAATTTGAACGTCAAACCGTTATATCTCTTTTTATGTATACCTATATACCTTCGAAAAAATATAGAACTATCCTGGTGGATGCGTTATACAAATATAATTTTTGCAAAATAAACGAAACTAAACCGAAATTGAAAACGAAATTGAAGCTCTGCTGGCGGAAGCTCCTATAAGGAGACACATTTTCGGGAAACAAATTTTTCTTATAAACGGACACTTTCATAAAAGGAAGAGCACACTTTCTTAATCATTCGGATTAAAAAAAATATCATATTAACGGACACAATAATATAACACATATACATATAGGTTACTTTTATTTATCTTATTTATGCGCTAGATTTAAATATAATAATACAAATAAATTGAAGTTATATACAAAATACACGTAAAAAATGCTAATTTTAATTTTATTTTAATAAATATGATTTTATTATGTAAAATTTAATTCGTTTCTGCTCCAACATACCCTTTTTGTTCTTTATTTATTGCTGAATTAAAAAAAAAACAGAATTTTAAAAGCAGCTAAATTTCGAACCCATACTACATTTTTTGTATATGGTTTGTGGATATATTTTTCCACAAACAATCATTTTGCCGATACATATCTTAAACTGTCTCAAAAATCTCTTGATATTGAGAAAATCAGACATTTCATCAAAAATACAAATGCCAACATCGTCAGGTAACATTGATGCCTACTACAAACCGTCAATGTTCTATCAGGTATCAATTGATGAAAACCAAAATAATTTTGTTTTTCATCAATGAATCAATTTTGTTTGAAACGAACATTGATGTGCATACATACTATCAATTTTACCTGAATGAAGTTTGATTCAGGCAATACTGACAAGTAACATTGATAGTGTGTAGGGCCCTATAAATTTGCCTGTATTTTTTTTTAATTTTTTTTTATAGAATTGTTGTTAACTTAGTTTTAATTTTTTATTGTGTTAAACATTTTGACAAAGAAGAGCAATTTTGTGTGTTCCCATCGTGCGTTTTAGTATTATATGAAATAATTTTGTATTTTAAAATTACAAATTTGAATACACATCTGTTTTATGCAAATCAATAATATTAAATAAAAAGGTAAACAAAAAAGGTACAGACATTAAATAACTTATACATAAGAACAAAATCCTTGTTATTTTATGTTGCTATATTTTTTGGTTGCTTTGTTTGTTAATTTATTATAAAATTTAAAATTTTCTTCTTTAAAAAAGGTATGCCATATAAATTCAGTGGATTATATGAATAGGTACACCTTCAACATTAAAACCTACTTAAGAAACAAAGGAAGTATAGGATTGATGGTAGAAACAATAAGAGCACACTGTGTATAAGGTTGCTTATGATGATGATGGTTTTTCATACATAGCCTTGTAGATTTTATACTTCCACATTGTCAACCACCCTTGAATGTTATATTCAAGAGCACAATGTATGTAAAAAGGTCATTGCAATTAAAGAGTGTGTGCTCAAGGAGTGCAACATGGAAGTAGTATACCTTCAGTCTACTTGATGAAACAAAAATATGAACATGTATAATGAATATCTTTCTATATATACGTTATGATGGCTTATATCATGTTCACATGTGTGTTTCTATCTATGTGAATATATATGAAGTGAAGAGTGTTAGAACAAGAAGGATCATCAAGTATACGTGCCCAAAGGCAGAGTGTGTTTATTTTTGTTACGTAGGTTGAAATGATTTCATTCTTTTTGTTTGTATTGCATTGTTCTGTTGCCGTTATATTGCCAATGTTATTGAGAGGATTTAAAAAGAATATATGTATGTAGTTCAAATAAATGATTCGTAGACAAAACGAACAAAAAAATTAAGGAAAAAAAATAGATTTTAAAAAGAAAAGTTCACATATTAATTTTAGATTTTGTCTTTAATGGCAAAGTCGTTTCCAGGATATTTGCTAAAATATGCTATCTCAATGCCTATATGTATCTTAGGCTCCGTGGACCTGTCAAAATTTCCTGAGATAAATTCCAGACGAGAATAAAAGGTATAAACAAAATATTTATAAGAAAATAAAAACAATAAAAAGACTAAAAATAGTCGAATTTTATTAAGTGGAGCTTGATGTCATCTAGCTGATGAGCCCACCATCAAACTAGGGCGAAACGCAATGCTTGGAGTAAAGGCCACAAAACCTTTAATACAAAATATTTATAACTAATACAAATAAATTAATTCTACAATAAGATGCACCATGCTAACTTGTGTCTGGAATCCATATGTGTAATTATAAGGTTCAGTTTTTTTTTTTTTTAAACTGGCAACACTTTCTCGAGCAACAAGCAATTTGAATTATGATTTGTGCTCAGATTGATTTACCAACTTAGCATGTCTGGTCTGTGTTGAAAATCAATTTCAAAATACAAAATGTAGGTATAGGTGGTATTTTTGTTGCATAGAAAAACTTTCGGAAATTATTTGTTGAGTATTCAAGAAAATCAAAGAACATTTTCCAGGAAATAGTCATTTCATATAGCAGATTCATAACTACTGATAAAACTATCAAAATATGTATATATATATATATATATTAATCTGTTATTACAATACTTTGATTATTCAACATTTTCAAATTTTGAGGTTACGTCACCTTTCTTTATTTTTATCAATAAATTTATTAAAGTTAATTCTTTTTAATCCAGAATAAAATTGAAAATGACTGTTCCGAAGGGAATAACTCGCTCCATCGCAGTTTGAGTTAAAGTTTCGATCGGAAATAATTTCCGATCTGAATTTCTTTGGAACGAATAGCTCGATAAGGCTAACTTTGTTCTGAGAATTTGATTTTTTGGAATTAAATTTTAATTTAGTTTACTAAATAAACCTGATTTCGTTATGGTAAATTGAATTTGAAAAAGTTGGTGACACAAATGTTTGTACAATTATTTTCAATTCTTAATCGGCTAATAGACTAAATTAAGAACGCGATTTAAATCGTTTTGACAATTATTTGATTGAACTATATTATTAGGTAACTTATACTCGAAATATATTGGACAAAATAAAGAAATAAAATATGGCACTTTTTTTTTTAACTCAACTTAGCAATAGAAAAACATTTTGTTTAATAATTAATTATCAAAAGTTTCAAAAGACTTCAAGAAAATTATTCGAAGAGTATAATTCATTTCATTCTCAGTTTAAGGTTACAATTCTGGTCTGTTTTTCATTTAATTTCATTTCATTTCAATTAATTTAATTGGTTTGTACATTAAGATATATAATGATCTTAGTATATTTTTAATTGGATATCTTTAAGCTTATTACAATAGGTGACTTAATCTAAGAGGTGATAAATAAGAAGAAGATAAATTGAGGATATGATCAGAAAGAAATAACTAAAAATGTGTTTAGGTAGGATAAGATAAGTTAGAGAGATGTTGAAAGATTGCACTTGAAATAATTTTTTTGGTTACGCGTTTTTAAAATAAATCGATCGCTCGATACTACCTTAACTGTTTGTATGTAATTCTCCCTCCCCCTGACCTGACGTAGCTCTCCCTTTTCTATCCTATCGCTACGAAACCTTGCAGTATTACTCGCTGGGTCTATCTGAAGACTGCCTGCAAATTTCATGAAAATCGTTCCAGTCGTTTTGGCATCCATAGCGGAAATTTATACACACATTGATTTTTATATATTTATTATTTCTGGTGTACTAAAAAAGTGAATCAAAAAAGAAAAAAAAAAGGGCACGACTGGGTCTCACAAACTTTCTCTTGTGGAAAGTTACCTGAGGGTTTAAAGTACAAACGGAATATGGGAAAAAATCGTATGCATTTTGTTTTTTTTTCTTAAGTTTGAAAACCATATCTTAAAAAGATTCAAACCAAAATCAATGTATGAACAAAATTTTCTTTACTAAATGTGAGTTTAAGAATAAAAATTCAAAACAGTTGCAGCAATTTTCAAAAAAAAACCATTTTTTCAAAATATTTTTTCGAAAACTTTTTTCAAAAAAAAAGTTAGTATGATGGTTTCTTAAACTTAATTTATTACACTTCGAAACCAAATTTCATAAAAATCCGTCAACTGGTTTTTGATATGTGGAGTTCACAAAAACAGATTTTCAAAACAGTTTTTCAAACAGTTTTTCAAAAATTATTTAAGACTTAACAAAAGCATTTTTGAAAAATCATTTTATGACATGTTATTTTAAATAGCTAGGATAATTTTAGTATTGAATTTCATCAAAATCGCTTAAGCCGTTATCGAGATAGTCGAAATATAAAAAAAAACCCGTTATATGGCAAGTACCGTTAAACGAATTTTCCTGATAGTTGCGTTTTTATTGTTTTATAGAATTTCTACACTTTATTACAAATGTGAAATTTGGTTGAAATAGTTAGAGGCATTTTCGGGAAAAATACGTTTTTCGATAACCGTTTTATGGCAGGTACCGTTATTTTTAGAAATACAGTGACCTACAAAAAAAAATTTGAAAAAAAAAATTTAAAACAAAATTTCAAACTAATTTTTTTCAAAATCGTATGTAATTAAGTAGGTATAACTTTTGTGTCCAAAATTCAATGATTTTATTAGATTTTAAAAAATAACAAAAACCACCTTCTCTAAGAAAAGTCATATTTTTAGTATACTCACCTTACTTGACTATTATGTAATTTAATGAATATTAAAGGATTAAGGGAAAGTTGTGATCCCACTCGAGATCATAATATCGTCGGAAAAGAAGAAGAAGAAGAACCTTCCTTTCATTATTTTTAAAATATCCCCATTGTCATTAGCAAACAATACCTACTTTGTTTGCTGAGTACAGAAAATATGAGGGTATATTTCCAAAGGAGTTGTCATTCTATAGAATGTTATTTGAAATTATTAGAAACATTGTGAACTTGTGTTCATAAATATGTATTTTCTATTTATATACCTACCTCAAAAACTTTGTTGAAAAAAGTTCCATATAAAAAACCAAAACAAAAAACAAAAACCAATAAGGTATAATTTGACAAACAAAAGAAAAAGTATCTGTTTGTTCAACAGAATGATAGCTAGCACCGTTATTTTCAATAACTGGGTTCTATTTGTTATGCTCTACCACACGTTTCAAGAAGTTTTCTCTTGAACTCAATACACATGTACAAAAAAAAAAAAGCAGTAAAAATAGCCCGCCTTGTTGTTCTTTAAAATTTTCAATAGAAGATTTCTTTCATCATTAATACTTAAAAACATTTTCCAAGAAAAACTTCTGATCAAAAAAAAAAAAAAAAAAACTGCCAACCAATGTAACAACCAACATTAAGAACGACTGCTTGTGTTGAAATCCTTGAATTAGTTTCTTTTTCACACAGAGCAATGTGAATTGTTGGTACTCTTAGTATTGCCATCATATCGATTGCTTTGAACGTCCATACAACCCTCGATAATAATAAAAGAAATTTTCTACTTTTATAACCAACATAATTGATTTTCAAGAGCAAAATATATGTAGATTAGTTTCACAAAGCACCTTCCGATGTTGTAAACGTAAAGAGGTCCTACAAAATGAAATATATAAACCTCAGGTATTTCAAAACTTATGGAAATTCAAAGAAATGTATGTGTTGAAAAATAAAATAAGAATATAAGTTGGATTTTTTTCAAGTAGAATAGCAACGTATATTGCTTCAATGGTAATCTCGTTGACAAGAAGACAAGATTTAATGTCTATTTCTGGATCAGAATTATTAAAAAAGAAAAATATTCAGAGATTTATTATTTGCAATTTGTATGGTCAAGTGCTGCATAAAAGTTGCATTCGTAAAATAAAAAAAAAACAGATTTCATCATCTGAAAGGGTAGTTTATATATAGGAAGATTAATGTTGGTCACATTTTTGTTTTGAACCAAGTCAAGGTCAGATACAAACCTACAAGTAAAGGGTGTTTTTTTTTTGAGGTATGGAACTTTAAATTGCAATAAATCAACGATGGATTGACATAATTTTTTTATTTATTCGAAAGATAATCTTGTGGCATTACATTTTAAATATGATTTCTGGCATATGACTGCCACGGCTGGCTCGGATGTAGTCCAATCTGGACGTCCAATTTTCAATGACTTTTTCCAACATTTGTGGCCGTATATCGGCGAATGTTGTCTTCCAAATGGTCAAGCGTTTGTGGCTTATCAGCATAGACCAATGACTTTACATAACCCCACAGAAAATAGTCTAGCGGTGTTAAATCACAAGATCTTGGAGGCCAATTCACAGGTCAAAAACGTGAAATTAGGCGGTCACTAAACGTGTCTTTCAATAAATCGATTGTGGCACGATCTGTGTGACATGTTGCGCTGTCTTGTTGAAACCACAGCTCCTGGACATCATGATTGTTCAATTCAGGAATGAAAAAGTTAGTAATCATGGCTCTATACCGATCACCATTGACTGTAACGTTGTGGCCATCGTTTTTGAAGAAGTACGGACCAATGATTCCACCAGCCCATAAAGCGCACCAAACAGTCAGTTTTTTTTTTGATGTAACGGTGTTTCGACATACACTTGGGGATTAGCTTCACTCTAAATGCGGCAGTTTTGTTTGTTGATGTAGCCATTCAACCAGAAGTGCGCTTCATCGCTAAACAAAATTCGCTTATGAAAATCGGGAACAACGGCCATCTCGTTTTGGGCCCATTCGAATCTACGCCGCTTGATGATCGTTTGGCTTCAATTCTTGCACGAGTTGGATTTTGTAAGAATGCAAACCAAGATCCTTCCGCAAAATCTTCCAAAAAGTGGATGGATACAGATCAATTAGAGTAAACGTGGTGCGAAAACGTTCTATAGTTAATCGAATTAACTGCTCTGATGGACGATTTTGTCGACGATAAAATGGACGTAGTACGCGATACGTATTCCGCACAGAACCATTATTTTCGAAATAAAATTGCACAATTTGCAAGCGTTGTTCAGGCGTGAGTCTTTTCATGATGAATTGTCAAACCAAACTGAGAATAAATCACTTGACAGCTGTTAAATCGGTCACCGTCTTAAAAAGTAATGCCAACTTAAAGTTCTATACCTCGAAAAAATACACCCTTTATAAGGATAATAAACCAAATGTATGTGATAAAGCAATTGAAAATTTTAATTCTCGAGAAATTCTACTCATCGAAGTATTTTCGAATATAAGTTTAAATACATTATGTGGCATTTAGGGCCATAGGCAAATAATGTTAAATATCTTTATAAAACTCAAGTTTTTTTTTAAACTGAAATACAGCATTTAGGAAAATTAAAAAAAAAAAAACACCAATTCTTAAAAACAAATCCATATTTTCAAGGTTGAATGAAACACCATTTTATGTGACTGACTAACCTATAAACACCAGTAACATCCTTTTACTTGATGTGGTAATCCTCAAAGCGAAAGTTTGATGTTTTAAAGCAATTTTAAAGCCGAGCAAATTATGAAAGTATCAGTGTTGTAAAATAAAAGTTAAGCACATTACACTAATTAGCCCACCTTTAAAGATATTTTCTTAAAGAAACTTTTAAGTGCACAAAATTACATGTACATTTTGCTTCAACATTATGAATTAATTAAATTTTATAACCATACCCACTTGATTCTAATAATAGGTACAAAATTAAATGGATTCACTGCTAAAATTAAATTTTTGTTAACGAAGAAGTATTTTTTTTATAATGGTCTACTTATTATTCTGGAAACGACGGTTTTATAGTCGTGTGGGTCAATCACGTACAATCACATGTAATTACCAACCATTTCAAGGCTAAATAAATTTGTATACCTATTTTTTTTGCAGGCATTCAATTAATAATCCTAAAACATCCCCCAAATATTTTGCAATTGCTGTTGAAAGTCATTTTTTTTTAAATGTTTACCAAATAAATAAATTAATTTGAAACAACATTTATAATTATATAATGTGTTTTGATATGTGAGCTCTAAAATGTTAAAGAGCTAATATTTATTTTTGGAAATGTTTTTGAGATTTTATGAAATCTGTGTAGATATAAATTGATAGATAGAAAAATCGATAAATTTTGTATTTAATTTTAATTTTATTATTAATTTTATATTTGATTTTTAATTTAATTTAATTTAATTTTTTACTAGATAAAAAATATAAGCATATATATATTATTTGTAAATGAGTTGTGACTCGAATGAAAGTTAAATTTATTGTTGTTTGGTATTTTATCAAATTCCAGGACACTATTCATTATATAGATAATTTACCCTATGATTTTTTTTTACAAGTTATAGACTTTTAAGTCTTGGGCTGTAGCCTACAAAATCTATAAGAGACAAAGGAAAAGCACAACTAGAATTAATATGATAGCATAAAATATCATTGATACAAATTAGAGAAAATCATCTTGCGGTGGTTTTCTAATGTCTGAATTTAAGGATGTTCGCTTCTAATATATGAAATTTTTTTTTCAGACGAATATTCTCCTAAAAGGCTTTTACGTTAGAAATGTTTTTTGGTTCTTCAGAGAAATTGTTTTCTTTTGGCTTCTAGGTAACATTGTCTTAACTTTGAAAAAGCCTCTAGGGATGTTTACAAACAATTCCTATTTAAATTTATAACACATCTGCAAAACTAAATAATATACTCATTCTCAAATATTTTCTAAAATAGTTTTGCTCAAAGAATATAAACAAAAAAACAAACATTTTCATAATCTTTCGAAAACAATGCATGAAGTTTTGTTCATTTTAGCTAAAAGTTTACTTTTCAATCTCAAAAATTTTAAACTTATTTCCAAACTTTCAGTAAGAAACTTTCTAAAGATTGCTATGTATATAGTGTGGTCGTCACTTTCTTGTCCAAAACTTAATAAGCTCTTTGTCAATAGAAATATACGCAGCAAACGACTAATGAATTTTGATGTTGAGCAAATTTTCACCACAGGGTGTAAACATTTCAATCAATCTTAATCTTTTGCCATGCTTGGTCATACTTTATACTTTCGATTCGGATAGAAGAGGACATTTTGAAAACGCTGCAGGTGATGTCGTTTCATTAAAAACAGGCAAGCCGAAGTTGTCCTTGAGTTGGATAGAACCATTGAGTTTATACACATAGAGAAATCATGTGTAAGTTTCAAACTATGCTCGTAGGATGTCGTTACTATCGACTTGCAATTATTCTTGAGTTAAAAGGCAAGAGAAATACAGAAAAACAAATATAATTGTATGCAGAAGAATTTAGTTCGGTTCGGTTTGAGTATTTTTGCCTACAGGGAATAAGAGCAACAAACAATTACTCGATATGTTCATTTAGCGACATCTACTGCGGTGAGTTTGAAACCATCTTGATTCTTCTATGTGTATAAACTCAATGGTAGAACTTGTACGAAACAAACATTTTAAAAAAGAGGAAGACATTTTGTGACAATCGGCTTTAAGGCCTGAAGCAAAATAACAAATACATACTCATTTTGATTCAATAAACTACTGCAGATGTGATGTATAGAAAAGGAATACAGTATAGCTAGTTTTAGTTTATTTATCTCACATTTAGATTATAATTAAAAAAGTAAATTGTTAACATTTTAATTACATTTTCAAAACTGGAGAGACATAAAAGCAAGTTATGAATTCGTGAAAAAAAAGTTTTGCGATAACAATCAAACATGACATTACGATGATAGCGAAATCGAAAAAAGTGGGTCTGGCTATTCCGTCTGTGTGTGTGTCTGTCAGTCCGTTAGTTTGTCATTCGCACCTGCAGCTTAAATGGTTGGGCCGATATCATTCAAACTTGGTATATATAGTTTTAGGGTGACCGTCAGGGAGTTTTTTTCAAAAAACAAAAGGCCTTTTAAACCATTATTCCTAAAAAAACAGTTCAAATGGTACTTGCCATATAACGGTTTTTTTTTTTCATTACTGACTTTCTCGTTAACTATATACTCAGCGGATCTTTACTTAATTTTATTTCTAAAAAGGCCTAGGTAGCCAAACGTTAATGGCAGACTTAATTTTTTCAAAACTTTTCTAAAAAAATTACATTAACTAAGCAAATTTAATTTTTGAAAATTTAATATTTTGAAAACCAATTGATGATTTTTTTTTTAAATTTAGTTTTCCATTTAAAATGAAATTTTTTAAAAACTGGCCCTACGGTTTTAGTAAAAAAAAAAATATGTAATTTATGTTTTAATATATTAAAATTACTGGCATACACGGAAAACTCTGGATTGTTATTGATTTTGATTTTGAAAGTTATTTATTTTCATTGAATGTTTGAACAACAACAACAACAACTTATAGGTGCTACCACAAATTTTTTAAACGAATTTTATTGATTCGTTTTTACGAATTTTTATTATTCGTTTTTATTGTTAGCTGGAGATATATCTATTTGAAGGAGTGCCAATTCCTATCATCAGTCTCCTTATTAATGGTGCCGAGCTTTAATCCAATTTTATTATGAAAAACTTTTCACATGCACATCATGAAAACCGAACCAACGCATTATCAGATTTGCTCAGTCTTCGAAATCGTATGCACTACGCATTCCACCGCTTATGACCACTGACGACACAGGTCGAGATGTTATGTCTGTTTGTTTTTTCGAACGCATTTGAAGCTTCAGCCTTTTCCTAAGCGCCAGTATACTAAACTGTGTTGTTCCGCATAATTTTTCTCCTAACCTTAATTTGATAGACTACAATAATTCGTAGCAAATATCAAAGTGGGGAGAGATGTGAAGATTGGTAACAGACCAGACTATTTAAGTTTTTATTGTTGTTATATTGTTTTATTCGTACTAGAATGTCAGTTTTATTACTTTTTACAATTTTTTTTGTATTATTTCTTTTTTAAGTACATATTTAAACAAATTTAAGAAATAGTTTCTTATGAAATGATTTCGCGGAAGGTTTTAAGTTCTAATGTAACTTGCTACAAGAGCAAGTTTGTGCCACCCAGTCGTGTTTTTTTTCCTAAGGTATCCGTTATAAAGAAGGATTTTGCTTACAAATATTTATCTGCTGGTTATTTCCGATAAAAACAGATTTTTTTAATTTTCATTAGAGTATCAAAAAGACGGGTTTCTTTTGAGAGATATTTGTAAGAGAATTTGTTCTTCATGAAAAGCTTTTGAAATTAAACACGATTAATATGCAAAAGACTAGTTTCTGTTTTCTCTTTGTTAGTTTTTCATGTTTCATTAAAAGAAAAACTGAATTAAATTTTAACATCAAAGAAGCGTTCTTACTTTAGCATTTTGGATTGTACAACCAAGTTTAACAGATAAGATTAGGTATAGTGTGATGATTAAGACTGGGAAACAAATTATGTCCAGGTTTATAAAAATTAAATGTGAGTTTCGATATAATGAATGTTTTTTGTCTAGAGAATTTTTAAGTCAATTTTATATTCAATTTGAATATTAGAAATGATTGAATGATTGAATGAATGAATGGTTTGTAATATTTCTTTTTAAATTTTGGAAATTTTAACTGTTTTTTTTTAATTAAATTAGAACTTACTATAAATGATGTGGTTAACAGATGAAGTGGGGTTTAGATTTGCTTGTTAAACAATTTTAGTTAAAGAATTTTACTTTTCGTAAAAGCTGTGACGAAGGATTTAATGCTGTTTACATAGCACAATAAAAGACTATGGTAAGTTTGAAGTGAATCAGCTGTCTGTAATGTATAAATGCAATCCTTATCAATTCATACCGAAACATAGAATGAGCAGTTATCAAATCACAAAAAAAAAACTACGCATCAGTCATGTGAATTCTCTTTGTTATTTTCTCAAACATCCAAGTATTCTATAAACCACTTTCTTTACAAAGTCCATTTGGATTTTTTCCACTTAAAAAAATTTAATTTGATGGCTTCTTTTATTTTATCTGTCTCTAGTTTAGTTGATCTCAAAAGGACATGAAAGGTTATACTTAGTTACCCTCTTTTATCAAATAGGTACACTGCAGAAATAAGGACAAAAATATATATGTATGAATTGTGCAACACTATACACATTTGTATTATGCAAACTAAAAGATTGTACAAGGAAAATAAGTTTCGCATCCTTCTGCACTTTTTGACATTTTAGATATCAAGGAGGGATCTTTATTTCTTGAGATTTAATTTTTTTTAAAGGAAAAACAAGACTGTCACTTTGAAAGCAATAACGCTTTCTGTTGAAGAGAGGTAATAAAAAATAGTGAAAACAATTTATGAGCATGAAAACACTTGAGAAATGTAATTATTTTAAAACTTTGCTTTATAATGTTAAAGTGGGAATGGAATCATATGTAAAAAGTTTTTTGTTTTTCTATTTGAAGGAGTGAGTGGCTATGTAATGTCTTTTATTTTTTTTTACAGAGAAATCATTCATTCTTTTTGATTTGGTTTTAAAATTATTGCGAAAGAAAAGTCTGACAACATTTTAATGATTTGAGTGTTTCTTGTTTTATATATAAAGATATGATAAAATTCAAAATCTTTTCAGAACTTATAATAAAGTTTTTTTGAAGATTTCGTTGAATGTTTTTAAACTAAAAATACTCAAAGTCTCTTAAATCGTTTATGCTTTTAATTTTTACGGGTTTTATATTTTTCTTCGAAATAGTGATTAAAATTTCAATATTATGTTAGAGAAAGTTTTGGCTGAACATAAGAAAATGTTGACTTTCAATATTTGACAGCATTCTGTAGCTCTCATGCTACACCAACAGCCAGACAGAAGTTGGAAGGGAGAATTTTAAAAAAAACTTAACAGCATAATTTTTGATTTAAAAACAGAATTTTGAAACCAGAATTTCGACTCGCTCCCTTAATATTTATGTTACACAAAACAAAAAACATTTTTTTTTTTAATTTCAGCTCTTAAAAATTTTGTTAACAGAATTATGTTAATACGTTTACAGAAATTTTTAAAACTGAATTTTTATAACATAGATCGGAGATACAAAATTTTAAAATACAGAAATTTGAAAACAGAATTAACATTTTATATAGAAGATCGTCCGATTTTGTCTAAAGAAATTGAATGTGAATTGTAAATATTAAAAAAAAATTGTACAGTAACAGAGGCCCATCAGTGTTGCTTTTTTAATGGACTTTTGGTAACTTTCGTACTGTTTTACATAAAACTAAAGATATACTTATGCAAACAAATATTTTGTATATCCTGTTGATCTAGCTATGTATGTCCTTTTGACAAAACTAAAAATATTAGGAAGAATTGAATATTTGTATATTTAGAAATGTATAAAGAGATCAAAAACAATTCATATTTGTCAAGACTTAATAACATTTATTCACTATACATTTGTCAATTGAGAAGTCATTTTGTCAGAATAAGTAATATGATTAAAAAATTCCGACAGAGGTATCAGTTAGGGCTATAAATGAAGCACATTTCTATTTACGAGTATGGTATCTCATTCTGGATGCCGTCAGATAATACTGCAATTGAGATATTTTTAATCAACACTTTCAGAAATCGGCGTATGGACAAATTATATCATTTGGCTTATGTCCAATTCGTATTACGTCATTTTTCATTGTGCTTTCCCAAATATTTTATTGCTCCCACTCGGTAATTTTAAATACCTTTATGTTCTTTTTCTGTCAGGCGCTGCCTGAGCAGTAGAGGTAGTGTAGTGAATGTTCTATTTTAAGATATAAAAAGATTTTAATTCCTTCAATGTAGTCACTTTCACCTCAAATTCATCCAGCTTCTTTATTCAGCTTTGAGTATGTGTGTTTTGGATCCTTTAAGTGTAAAAACACTAAAACAGAAGTTAGAAAGATTAGAAAGATATGAAAGATTTATTGTTTTGGTACAATGGACAGCTAGTTAATTTTTGTTTTTCATTGCATACAACATGGGCTTATGCTATTTTTAACCCGATTGAGTATTGAACTGGCAACCTCTGGTGTAACAACTTATCGCTCATCCATTGTACCATTGCAGCCCACTTTCATTATAAATATTTGATTTTTATATTAAGGTTACTAATAATGTTTTCCATATACCAACAAATTTGGTCTTTCCTTGAATAGATTTGCTCTTTTTGCGTTTTTGATGTTTTATTTAAATGAAAAGAGGGGAATAAGATCAAATCTCTACAAGGAAGATGCGGTCTCGCAAATTTGGAAGATTCGATCTGAATGCACACATGGTCATGAAAATTATTTTAAAGATGTTGATTCACACAGCCTTTTATGTGTAATTATCCTTTGTGCCATACTACGAAAAAAGCAGCAAAGAAACATGATTCATTTTATAGAGTACTTTTTGATTTTGAGAGCAAATCTTTGAAATTTAAATAAAAAACGCTATAAAATTTATTAAGCATTAATAAAGTGTCGAATTCTGTTTTATACAAATTACAAATAACAATCTAATTCTAATGACAATTTTACGAATATAATTAATAGTTTTATAATTTGGATTCATAATGCATGAACAAATAAAACATTCCGTCATTAAATATTATTCAGTCACACAAAACCTCATAACATATTTCCACTGAATCTGTTGATTTATGGATAAAATTCCAACTGAATAAACCAAAAATGATTTTATCATTTCATCTACATATATATATACAAGTATTAAAATATTTATTATAATTAATCCAACTATTTTCTCTGTGAAATTGTTAATTTTCGAAAAATGTATCTGCCCCTACTTTTTCAAATCCACTTTAACATTGACCACATAATTTTCAATTGAAATTCAAATGTCCTTTTCAACCAGTCTTTTTATGATTGTAAAAGTTTGGTATCTATATCTATATTAAATTCACCAATTAGTGAACTTTTCTTTGTTGTCTGTATAAAAACCTTGATTAAGAGAAATTTGAACAATTAATGAGATCAATATTTTTTTTTTGATTTTGAAAAAAAGTTTGATTCATAAAAGGTGTATCAAAAATCATTTATTAATTTTATATATGCACTGCACAGTTACGATTTCAACAAAAAATAAATTGATGTTTACTGTTATAATGTCTGTTTACACAGTGAGCAGTAAGATTAGTTACTTCCAGAAAACACAATCTAAAAAATAGGAAAAATAAAAAGAATATACCGAACTTTGCAAAAAATTTAAAAATTATCATTCGAGTGAATCACAAGCACAACATCCCTTACAGATGTTTATGAAGTTTAAATATTATTACATATAGTCCAGTCAAGCTTTAGTTTCACGTTACAAATTAAATTGCACGACTGGGTCGCATGAACTTGCTCTTGTAACAAACTATGGAATTGGAAAAAATTCAATTCAAGCAATTATGTTCAAAGATAAATAATATGAGAAAAGGGCCTAAAGGTGAGATCAAATTGTATGATAGCTAGCATTAAAAACTTTTTTTTACCAAAAACATTAAATGTCATTTTGTGTAAAATGTTGAAAGTTAGTGCCATGCCAAATTAAAAAGAAATCGTTTAAGCCGTTGTTAAGTTATGGCCAAATTTGTTAAAACCATAAACACCAAATCTCCGTTATGTCCATTTTTAGCCAAAAACCTGAAATGCAATTATATTAAACGTACTCTAAGTATAACGCACAAAAAGTTTAACAAAATCGTTAGAGCCGTTTTCGAGAACATTTTGAAAAACTAAAACCGTTATATGGGAGGTACCCGTTATAGCCAGGCTAAAACGAAAATTCGAATTTCTCATCTAGGGAATCACAAAAAAGTGCTATGTACGAAGTTTGAAGTAAATCAGTCAAACCGTTTAGGCTGTAGGTTGGTGCATAGACAACAGCACATCCGCACATCCGCACAGACAGACCGACGGACGGCATGACGAAACTTACTTTCTTAGACCTCTATTATCGTAATGTCAGGTTTGATTAAAACCTCGATTTTTTTTTACACGAAACCAATACTCACTATCAGCAAGTAAAAATATACAAATGGATTTTTTTTTCGATTTCTATGTTTATTAGGTCGCTGAATCCGAATCTGCGGAAATTTTCGCACTTTTTTCGGTTTTTTGCTAACATCTCGGAAACTATGAAATTTCACGCACAACAAAATGAAAGGCCATTTAATTTCCTACAAAATTGTCACATTATCTGAACGCGTGACAGCCATGGTGCCTTCTCAGCAATGAAAAATGCACCTAAGGTACCATGTGCATTAAAAGGACTGTTAGGTAGTCTTATTTCTCAGGCGTACTGTTAGCCCCGTTAGAGCGCGTTGCAATTTCTACATAATTTGCCATTTCTGTAAAAAACAATTTTGTTTTTACATATAAATATTTAACGATTTATTTTGTTCGTTTTTTTACAGAAATGGGAAATTATGTTGAAATTCAACGCAGTCTAACGAGCTAACGGTACGTCTGAGAAATAAACAATACGCATACATTTTGTAGGAAATTTAATGGTCTTTAATTTTGTTGCGGTAAAATATCAGTTAAGACGCATAGTTTCCGAGATGTAAGCAAAAAACTAAAACCGCGGATATCTCAAATCGCACCAGGAAATTTTGTTGGATTACTTCAGATTCAGATTCAGCGACCTAAAACACATAGAATTCGAAAAATATGCATTTGAATATTTTTTGTAACATGAGGGCGATTTTAACTATGCTTTGACTGGACTACTTTCCTATATAGTTGTTAATTATATTCCTAGTTCGTTTTAAGAGTTTTTATTTGAATAGGTAATAGTTATGTACGTCAAAACTTTTTAATATCTTAAACATACTTAAGTTACTGTACTTATATGTATGAATTTAATCGCTGGTTGAAAATATTATTCACAAGAAAATAAATCAATATTGTACCTTAATGCATTCACACGTACCTACATATTATTAATTGGCAGGAAAAAATAAAAGTTAGTTCAGAATGCAAATTTATTCGATTGAAATCCCAGGACAATAAAAAAAAACTTTTCGTTAGACAACAGAAAATAGTAAGTAGTTGGCATAACATATCCTACCATCATACATATGTGTTTACATACATATACAGATGTATATCTGCTGAACACATATGGAATTTAATTAAATTGCATCTGACAAAAGGTGGGTGTTACGCCTTCAGAGACATTTCGTAATGAATGTCCCTCTGATGTTAAATGAAATACTTTTTTTTCTTTTCTTTGATAATAACGATCGAGATACTGTACAGGAGCCATTTAATTACCCTTAATTGTTGTCAGCTTTTAACAAATCCTGACACATAGTGCAAACATAAATTTACCATCAACTGTTACTATTATATTTGTTTAAGTAAAAGAGAAGGGCGGAAAAATTTTTATAATTTCTCTTCAATCAAGGTTAGTGTTGCAATATTATTATGAAAGAAATTCAAAATAAGAAATTTGTTTCAAGGATAGATAATAGTCCGGACCCAAGCTATGCAATTATCAAAGTTCACTTCAAAAAAAATTATTTTAAAATTTATGGGTACTCTAATTGCATTTTCATTTGGTAGTTCGGAGTCGTTCGGAACTACTCCGGACGGTTCTGTTTACCTTTATTTTGGCACTTAATGACAGTTCGAGTTCTAAAAAGAGGAGAAACTCGATTACGGACTTGAAGTCAGAATCAAAAACAGAATCACACATACTTGCACAGATTTAAATATTCAAATCGTGAAATGTCGTTATTTTGCCATTTGTTTTCGAAGAGTGATAGAAAAATATTTTGCTTGTTGAAATAAACAAATTATAAAGCCAATATAGAACATCAATGGACACCTCGCATATTTGAAGTTGCATAAATAACTTGTTATCACGCCTCATAACCGACATTTTCCTCAAATGAAAAAAGAATGTATTTGAAGTTTCACACATACAATGATTTGCAAATTATAGAATCACAACATTATTTTTGATTGTTCATTTGGTGTCCGGACAGTTTTTCTTATCGATTCCGGACTACCCAATGAAAACGCTATTATGTTGGTGATTCTTTTGGTTTGACAACAGCGAACGGTAATGGCAGGCATATTGATGAAATAATAACTGTCACTAGCCGTTTTTTAGTATCAGAGATGATCTATATGGATCATATTTTGATAATAAAAAAACTTTGGATTATCGGTTTTGGTTATTCTGTTGCGGTAGCATGATTACCAAATGACATTTGGTAATTTAACAAAATGAAAAAGTAAGGAAAGCAAATGCCTCCTCAACAATCCATTTTTTCTTAAATCATAAAAATATATATACATAAGCTATCTAGAAAACATTCAATCATATCTGAACCAAAACTTACAATTTTCCCTTATCAATTTCCATTGCAAAAGCATTTTTTTGTAATTTTAGTCCATTTGACATATAATTTCAACATAAAATAAATAAGGTTCGTTTAATGCACGACAATTAACACAAGTCCTTCTCAGCGAACTGCTGAAAATTATATGCAAAATAATTTTCTTAAAAGCAACGACGACACATACGGCTATGTGATATGGCTTTTTAAAAAGCAAGAACTCCATTCTCTAATTAAATATGTGATAAAAATTGTTTTAATAAATAAATTTTCAAACAAAAAAAATTGTAAAAAAAAATATTTTTTTTTTTTAAATTTAATTTTTAGAAAATTTTGCAATATTTTCCAAATTTTTTTTCCAGTATATGCAGATTTTATTAATTTTCAATCACAAACATAAAATCGGTGCTTTAGTATTTTAGTTTTTGAGAAATAAAAGTTTTTGAGAATAAAAGTAAATTTTTTTCCCAGAAAAACAACATTCCTAATTTATATTTTGCGAACAAATTTTTGTCTTTTAAAAGTGATTCAACTTTGTTTTTTTTTTAATTATAATATTTATTTAATATTTGATAGTTATTTAATTTAATAAAAATTAGTTTAAATCCAACTATAATTTTAAAAAAAGGAATTTTTATTTTATCTTATAATCCTTTAGACTTTAGAGAGTGCCCATAGTTGTTAGACTTACCCTTTGTTTGCTTTCTAATCATTTTCAAAATGGCTGAATATTGTGTAGATGTATGTATACTCCTACCAATATTTTAATTTCCCTTTTATAAGCCAAAACAATAACATTGGACTGGGGTAATCGAGATGAAGTGGATGCCAAAGTGAATGTATAAAATAGT
The DNA here is from genome assembly GCA_951217065.1 of Baccha elongata. NCBI lineage: Eukaryota > Metazoa > Arthropoda > Insecta > Diptera > Syrphidae > Baccha > Baccha elongata. Next base: position 19,741,416 of record OX578272.1, on the reverse strand, counting down.
CATTCATGCGTATGATGGTCGAAATAATCTTAACTTTTTTTATCGATCCTCTATATAGATGTATTACCTGAATAAAGTTTTCCTCTTCAATCTAAACTAAGCATTACCCAAATAATGAGCTTAAGAAAAACAAAGTCAATTTCCATCAGGTGTGCAGTGCACGATTAGAATAAATCGATAAAAGTTTTTCGCATGCAAAAAAAAAAATAAAACTTTTGTGGAGAAAGGTTTTGAATTTTTCAAAAGTTTTCAATTTGAAAACTTAAGAGATTGAATTTTAATATTATGCAGGTTTCATTTTCCGATTTCATAAGGCAGATTGTCTTAAAGACACCTTAGTGCTTATCGAAAAAATTTATTGGAAAATTTAATTTTTAGTTACGTAAATTGAAGGTAAATGCTGTTCACTTACATTTTCTAACAAGATGTCATTAATATGAAAACAGCAAGTAAAGGACTAATAAGAGTAGACTCTCGAAAAAAAGAACATTCACAAAACAGGCATCGTTTATCTTTTCGAATTGTTCATCTTTCCTAACATCGAAAATTAGTTAAAAAAAAAGCATGTATAGCAATTAATTTTATTTATTTTGTAAAACAAATAAAACCTAAGAAAAATAAGAAAAAAAAGCATCTTTTCGATCTGTTCATGTTAAGAATTGTTCATGTTTTCGAGATTCCATTGTATGACGAAATCCAGCAAATAACAAAAAGATGCATATCTACATTTATATTATATGCGTTTAAGCTGCCAATCAGATAAGTTAGGCTTACCACTTATTTGTTGAGGTTCTCTCTCTTCCATCGTTGGTATTCTCTTTATATTGCTTACATGCTTTTCTGCAGATTTTTTTCTTACACAAATCCATAACTTGTCTTAAAATGTTAACGAATTTCTAAAATCATCAAAAGCAAAAAATGAATTACCAGTAAGCTGCGTGAATAAAAAAATATAACAATAAAGAAGCTGGGAACAATTGGAAGTACAATGGAAGGAGTTTAGAAGTGACAAAGGAATATAAATATCTTGGAGTGAACCTTAACCCAACGCTGAATTTTAATAAGCACCTCGTCGGAAAAGCCAAGGCGTCTCAATGTCTCATAAACTTAACATGGAGAAAATTTTTTTCAAATAACCAAATACATTTGTCTGTCAAATACCAAATCTTCAATTCAGTTGTGAAGTTAACTCTTTGTTATGCAGCTCATGTTTGGGGAATGGAAGAGTATGAAGAAGTTGAGAAACTTCAGAGAAATTTCATCAAAAAAAAATTTAATTCACCGAATTATGCGATTTACTTTGAAACCGGCCTACCAAAGATATTTACCAGCAATCTGAAACTACAAGCTGATTATCTCATTAAAGTATTAGGTTTTCGAAATGAGCGATTAAGTAAAATGATGCTGCTGTACGAAGTAAGAAAGAAGGACTGGTGGTATGATAAATGGCAACGGATCGCCACTGCATGTGGTGAAGATTTGCAAATTGATCCAAACAACATTCTTGGTGTGAAAGAAAAACTTTATAAAATAATTCAGCTTGATGAAGACTCAATTCGGAATCAACTTGTAGAAACTGCTATCGAATCAGAAAGCCGAATAAAATATAGCCAGCTGAATTAAAATCTGAGTAACAATAATAATCTTCATGATTATCTTAAGCCCAAAGACATTTCTTTAATCTTCAAAGCAAAAAGTGAAGTATAATGTCTCAACGGACGACCTTACAATTTGAGTTTTAACCAGTTCTGCACACTATGTAATACAAGATCCAAAGAAGAAGCTTTCACTTTATAAGCATAATGTCTAATTTTTGGACATAAGAGGATCGCGTATTTTGGAAAATTTACTCTCTCAATGTAGGAGACAATAAAAATATTGGATGGACCGGACTGGCGAACCCTTTCTAACTATCTGAAGGAAATTTGCCGATTTAGGAAACTGATCATGACAGAATATGATTAATATACATTAGGTATAACAACTTACATACATACATACATACATACATACATTAAAAATAAAAATCAAAAACATCAAATGAAAACTGAAAATTAAAATAACAGTATCTTTAAAATCAAAAAAATTAAAGTTGTTAGTCGAGCTGACGGCAAAGCCAAAGCTTTCAAATTCAAAAAAAAAACAATGTAAATGTATCAAAAATTGTTAATAAATGAATTACTTACTTACTTACTTACTTATTACAATAAAGTTACTGAAATAAAAAAATATAACAATGTAATTATAATAAGGTTATTTCTAGAAAACCTTGGTATTATACAGCAAAAAACATTAAAATTGGAATTAGCTATAATTTAAATTAATTACAAACATACTTTACTATATGAAAGTAAAATTATCTTCTATAACTAAAATGATAATACATATAGATCTATGCATAGTTCATGCCTTAAGAGTGCTATTGAAGTGCACATCGGACTCAAGAAAAAAAAATATTAGTAAAATATTTTTTTTTTATTTTTTGCAAGAAAACGTCAGATGAATATTTTCAATGTTCTTGAAGTACACTTCATAGCTGTCTAAGTGGTTGACTAGGAAAAAAGTATGTATGTAGATAAATTTTAATCAGTTTTAAAGAAACAGGGCTAAAGAATTCCTTTGTTTGATGATAAATCTTTCAAGGAGATTCTTCCTTTTTTAAGAAAGATTTTCGTTTGTATCATGCGTTAATATGCTTTATATATATATACAGTATACTCATGATGCGTTGAAAATGTTTTCACATTTTATTAAAATCGGTTATTAAGGTTATTAATGTATAAAATTTTTCTTTTAACAAAACCGTTGATTATTGAAGGAAAGGAAGTTTACTGTTTTGTGTCATAACATACTGCATATTATTTGCGCTTCACAATTCAATTTACATTGAGAAGTGGTTGAATAAGACGACAAAAACCTGTCGAACGAGAAGAATATAAAAAACCAAAATGAAAAAAACAACAAAATGTGCGTCACCACTTACAAAAAATATCTTTTCAGCGAATGGATAAACACAAATTGAGTTAAGGTTAACATGTACCTAAAATAGTAGAATTGCGTAGTGCGATGACCATGATTGGAAGGTCCAGGTTCGACTCCTGGCCTTGTTTTTTTAGCTGTAGGTAATTAGGTATGCTTAAAATATACATATTTCAGATAAACACATTTATAAATTCTCTATGCCTTGCTAAATACATATATGTTTTATGAAAATAAAAACAATAAAAAGACGTTTCGCCTTGGTTTGATTATGTGGGATTATCAGTTAGATGACATCAAACGTTTTTTAAAAAAAATATAATTGGCAGTGGATTTTCTCTGTTAATTTTATAAAACAGTCGGTAATCATCGATATTTATTGCGTATTAGATATGGTTTGACGTCATCTAACTGATGAGCCCTTCCATTAAAAAAGAGCGAAACTCTTATTTTGGAATAAATATATTATATACAGTATTGGGTTATATAAAATGGAAAAAATGGATCATGTAACGGAATTGCGTCATTTCTGTGTAGTTATTCTACTTCTACTTCAAATATAAAAGATACTCTCAAACACGGCAAATACGAATACTATACATTGTTTACGTAATGTATGTTTCGTGTACCACAGTAAGTGAAATCGATATGAAAGAATGATTTGTCCATTCCTAATGTAGTACGTATTTTACCGCTATATAGACAGTAAAATAATAATAATATACCTTCTAATTTTAAAAATCCTAAATGTTTAAAAAATATGAAGCCCAAGCATCAGGGTGGACCTACCTCATTGTTGGCCTTTTGACGCTTTTAAAGAGTGTCATATCATATATATCAAAAAGATAAGTTTTGAGCTCGAACTACTTTTTATCCAAAACCAAAATACCTCACATTCTTTCATTCAATTTAACCGAAAATATATTGCTTTTATTAAGCAACACTTTAAAAAATTATTCATAATATACTACCTTACAGTTCAAACACTTTAAAATAGCAATCAATTACTTTCTATATATACATATACAATATTTATGTCTTCTATAACCGCATCTCCCTCGCATAAATCTTTCTATTTGCAAGTCATAAATAAAAGCGTTTTTTTCTTCTCCATCCATTTATAGGCGAAATAATTACTACTGGTGCAGAGTTTAGTTAGATAAACCAAAGGGATATGTAGTGATGCAGCATAGCTGCAGGATATCCAAGTGGAAATAATTTAATAGCAGCAGACCAGGGTTGAATTATGGGTTTGAGATTTTGCGAATTTGGTCACGGACAAAATGGGTTCGATTTAAGACCAATCAAGAATTCAAAAAGCAAAATTTACGATAATCCGCAAAGTATAATGCTTAAATTTTTTACGCAAAAATATATATAAAGAAGATTTAGTGTAATTGGTGAAAAATAGAGTGTACGTTTGGTGGCACGTATACCGACTCTTGGGGCTTAGATTAAAGTTGATTAGTATGGAAAGGTTGGGGTTGCCAAGGGTATTAAAATTATGTAATAAAGCATCAACATATAAGATAACTCAAATTATGTTGTTTCTTCAAATTTAGGGTTACAGAAAATTATTGGCACAGCTACTATCAAGTTTAAACAAAATCTGATAAATTTTTAGATTCCCAGAGTTGCCAGACACATTTTTTATTTTCTCTACACTTGTTAATGTTTTTTTCATTAATTGTAATTAATTTAGTGCCGGTAAAAAATTGATTAAGTTTAATTATTAAAAGTATTAATTTAGAACCCGGTACTACCCGGGTAAAATCAAGAGCTCTAAAGGAAATGCAGGAACTCACAGGAACAACGACGAACAGAAAAAAAAACAACTTTTAATTAGAGAAAACCACTTTGATTTAAGCAGATTAAAAAGAAAAATAGCTTCGAATACGAAAGCTTTAAAACAAAAGTTTGAGAAAACAAAATTGAGAACAAAGCATACTTAAATCAAATATACTCCAGCTAAAGTACCAATATAAAACGAAAATCAAATACGATCTATTAAATTTTAATTTGTCTTTTTTTTTCTCTTAGTGTGAAGTCTGGCAGAGCATTTTCACTATGTTCTTCAAAAAACGATTTGACTGTGATAAGATATTTATCATTATGAAAAGTTTTCGACGTTTGCTTCAATTTTTTTTTTTCACAAATCGAAAATCGAATTTGATGCTAAGGTGTGATAAAGTAAATTTATCCACAAAACAGAGTACCACCTGCAAACTCTCACCATAAAATAGTTATCTGCCGATAAAACAATTTTTATCGAAAAAAATTTATTTAGTTATCTGAAAACTGATGACCTGAACCAAAATAACCAAGGCCTCAAAAATTATTTGTTTTAAGAAATGTTTCTGATAAAATATAAAAAATTTCACAATACAAAAAAGTCAGTTTTAAATTTTTTTTTTTATTTCTTTCCCAGGTATGAAACAATATAATATAGTGGATCAACCTAATGTAAGTATACTGCAACAATATGGGGTGCATTCACCATTCACTCTTTTAAGCCACGGCGTTCATTTTATGACAAATTCCTTCCAACAACTTCACAGGTACCTACATTATATTCCTTTACTTAACTGAACGAAACATGTATGCGATAAACCGAGAGCAACCATTACAGGTTTTAAGTTCAAGAACGCTATATTGGTGGTGCACTTATGCAGTTATTTTTATTGACTATCACTATAAAAAAAAAAGCATTTGCTATCTGAGATGGGAAAACTGTGAGTGGTTTAATAGAATAAAAGCTTACATAGTGTCACACATGTAAAGGCTTTGAATAAATTTATTAAAAAAAAAAAAAAAACTTTTTCCTTTGGGGGCAGTCAAAAAAGTCCTTCCATAAAAGGATTTATTTATTAAATAAAATTAAGTGCCACTTTACAAAATGGTTACATAATATCAACCGTTTTCAGTTAAAATTCCTGATCTAAATGGATTCCTATAATGTCCAGTTGGTCTCAGATGTGATTGTGTTATATAATGGGTCTTATTTTTACAAAATTGTTTCACTTATCAATATGTCGATGAATAATGAAAAAGTTTTTTTTTTATTTTTAGCCGTTAAAGATTGCATCATATACTCTTGGCTAAAATTTAAATAAGGCATACAAAAATTTCGAAAAATTAATTTCGATTATAGTTGAGGTGTGGTTATCTCTATACCTACAAAAGAAACATTTCAAGAAAAATTGTGAAAACAAAACCTTTTCTGAAATGTTTCGGAAAGGTTTCCAATGCCTGGTTTCGGTCCACATCATCGGCAAAATCAAATAAATGTTCTTTATTACTTAAAGAGGCTAATGATTGGCTTGACAGCAGCTGTGAATAATCTATAAACGAAATATATTTATTTTTGCAAGAACTATGACGATTTGCGACATCAATTTCAAAATTATTTTTTTTTTCCTACTTTATTCTGATGCCACGTTTTTCACATAAGGCAAAATTTATATTTCTAATGCGATTAGAAAAATAAATATTCCAAATATTCGATGATTTGGTGAAAACTGAAAATTGATGTTTTAAAAAATTTGCTCAAAACATAAATTTTAAAATTATTAATTTAGTCATATAATGACATATTAAGACCCAAAATTTCAACACTAAGTGAAAAATAAACGCAGTAGCTTAGTAAAAAAAATTGTTTTATCATTTATATCGTTCATTTCAGTGCCCATAATGACTTTTAAAGTTACCTAATTTGGACGCGTTGCACCCGAGATAATATAATGTTGCACCCGCGATTAAGCAAGTTAATTCAGAAGTATTTTATTACCAAGTGGTTTATTCGTTTATCAATTTTCAAAACAAGAACGTAATATGTACAAAAATGTTTCACGCAGTTAACAAATAAAAAAAGAACTGTATAAAATGTAGCCCTTCAAATACTAACTTCATTAAAAATGTTTTTAATTATATTAAAAAGAAACCCTCAAATGTTGCACCCGCGATATATATGTATATATTCAATGAAAGCAAAAATAATTGAATAAATTACAAGTTTCTATCTGGCTTCTGATGTAAAAACAATTTAACTTTTTCAAATACGTTTGAGGTAAAAATGTACAGCTTCAGTATATCAGTTGCCTTTTGTATCTTTAAAAAAAGAAAGAAAAAACACTTAGGAGAACTTTTCCATCAAAAAACTGTTAACCGAAATCATCTTTATAACGTATAACTCACTATGGAAATGGAAACCAGCATAGCTATAACAACAATAATTTTTGCTGCACACATACAGGCCAACCTTACGGATAGCAACTTTTTGTCAAATTCTATTTGACAGATGTAAAAAGTTATCCAGAGAAAAAAGAGTGGATAAATATTAAAAAGATTTATCTATATTAGGCGTGTTTTATTGGTAAGTGTTTAGTCACTTAACCAAAATTTTGTATGGGATACGAAAAGTGGCGATAAATTGGTCAGTAATTAAATTGAACATAAAAGTGAAGATAAAATCTTGTCTGGAAATTTTTGGCGCGAAATATAATGTCAATACATTTTTTGCTTAAAGGTTGGTGGCACCTATGACAGCTTAAGACATGGAATCCATATACAATAATTATTAATGGTTGTGTTCAATGTGTTTTCCTTAAGGGCCGCGGTTTGCGGAAGAAGTAGGAAGCTTTCAACCTACGAAAGTTGTAAAGTTGTTGTTTTGATGATTTTGAACTTTTCGCTTAAAAACAAATAAAAATTGGTTAAAGCAGATTTTTTAAAATAAAATTATATACTTTGGAATTTAATTTGGTAATATTCAAGCTAAATAATGATTATTTATCCAGTTTTAATTTGTTTGCAGTGAAAGGTGGGGTACAGGTTGACCAACTCGGCATATACAAATAGCCATACTTTGCAGACACATCCATAAAATATACCAATACCAAGTTTGAAATAAAATAAAAAAGTGGATACAAAAGTGAATAAAGCATTTTATTGGTTCTTTCCAGTGCTGACTAACTAAAAATTACCAACAAAACACGACAATTGATAAAGCGCTTAGTAAAGTGGTGCCACGATGAGTTTATATTTTTATCGGTGAATAACTTCAATTTCTCCAATCCGAATAGATGGCGTTCTCATATCTCTATACCTATACACAACATTTGTTTGTCCCCGCTTTGGTAACGCCTTTCAAAAGTATGGACATGGTCTTCTTTTTCAACATATTCACATTTCCAAAATCGAGAGTGCTAAACGCCTTTTCCTTCGATTTGCACCCTCCCTCTCTAAGCTAGCTAACCAAAATTCTCTTGCATGCCCCTTCATAAATCTATTTTCTTAAATTTACCTTCGTAAAATACGAAATGCAATAATTGCTATATGTTACATAATGCAAAGTTCTCGTAACGTAGGAAATCTTCGACTTTACAATCTACCCACTCACCGTTTGCTTCTTTATGGTTTCGACGAATCAATCTCCCCACGTGCTAATGATTGTTAATTCGAACGTTGACTACTTCGACTTCAAACTCAATACTTCTTGGCGTATTTTGAACCATATTCTCTTTGCAAAAACTTTAATCTTAGCTATTAGTTTTTAAATAAAAGGGGGTTTAACCCCACCAAAATTAGTGTTAAACGACGAATACGTATTTTTGCTGACGCTATCGATGAGTTTTCTTTAAAACTGGAGGTGATCCACATTTCTTACCATGACAAATTGGTGTACATATTTGATAAAGGACGAAATTCTACAACGTATGCAGTGTACCATACGTTGACGACCATACCACAAGAACAAACACGAATGTTTTCAATTTGAACAGAAATTTAATTAATTTTAAAGACAACTCTTGCCTGCGGTCTAAAGTCTGCAAACGAACAAGTATTAGAAACAGTTTTGGGATTATGTTCAACGACATAAATCCATGACATTCCCTGACAAAGACTTGAACAACCTCAAACAGATTTTGCAACTTCATGTTATGCTACTCTGCCTCACAAGTCACAATATAGTTTGTTGGAATTTATGTAGGTTAAGGGAGGAGGTAGAGAAAGGTCGTTTGTTCAGCAAGGTTTCCAGGGAATACGAGTATAAGAAAATCGGGTATGTCATTTATGTGATTGAATGTCCATGTGCATGTCTCCATGAGATTTATGTTAATACAATTTAAAACTTAACTATATGTAGGCATATGTATAGAAAGATGTTTAAATAATATGTTATATTCTTAAACGAATTCTCTAATGTTTATAATAATTTCATGCAATTCATTACTTAAAGAGAATTAAGAGATTTGTACTTTAGGCATTTAATGTTTTTTTTAATATTATAAAACAGACCAATATTTACAAAATAAATAGAATGTTATTTTTAACAGTACGGTAGTCATTTTGCAGAACTTCTTTTTACCACATATTTCTCTTTTCCAGTTGATATCATTTCAGAGCAATTAATGTCAAATTTGCAAAAGGTGAACTTCTAAAAGATTGCTAATAAAATAAAAGGCACGACTGGGTCGCAAAAACTTGCTCTTGTGGCAGGTAAGCTAAGCTAGGACTTAACAGTAAAAAGGCATGAATGGGTCTCGCGTACTTCTCTTGCATATTAGTAGTCTTTCAATTTTTGTATATGAAATAATTGTTTAAATTCTTTCCATTGATTTAAAACGCAATCATTTAAAAAAAAGACTTTGAAAAATAACTTATAACAAACCAGAGTTTTCCCAGAAAATCGTGATATGCAAGTAATTATTAAATAATAGAATATATTTTAGAGTTTTTTTACGAAAATCAAACGACCAGTTTTTGAAAAAAAAACGATTTTTTCAAACAACTTTTTAAAAATATTTTTATGAAAATTTTTGAGTATGTCAATTTAAAAAAATTAATAAATTTCATTCAAAAACTAAATAAAAAAAAAAAATTATTAATTGGTTTTCAAAATATTAAATTAAAAAAAAAATGTTTTAATTAATATAATTTTTTTAGAAAAGCTATGAAAAAATTAAGTACACCATTATCATTTAGCTATAAAAGCCTTTCCTAAAATAAAATTTGGTTAAGATCCGTTGAGTCGTTAACGCGAAAGTAAAAATTAAAAATAAAACGTTTAAAACTGTTTTTTAAGAATAACGGTTTCCACCGTCTAAAAGGCCTTCTGTATCACTCATGTTACATTTTATCAAAATCGTTATCGCCGTTTTCGAGAAAAACAAGCTTTTTGATTACCGTTACAATGACACCTACCATGTTATTTTTAGGCCTAGAAAAAAAATTCCAAAAACTCCCCTGACGGTAACCATAAAAATCATACATACATATCAAGTTTAAATAATAATAGCCCAACCATTTAGGCTGCAGGTGCGAATGACAGAGTGACATACAGACACACAGACAGAATTTCCAGACCCACTTCTTTATCTCAAATCTTTTTTTTTCACGAATTCATAACTTGCCTTATAGTTTCTATAATCGCAAGTAAAAAGTAACTTTAAATAATGATATGCTACAGGCATCAGGGTGTCCTCTTACCGAAATATGGTATAACTTTTACAAATTTCGGCATTTTGTACTTTTTGATGATTGGAAAGTCTGTTGTACATTGTTTTGTATCTGGTGGAATTCAAAACGAATTATGATATTCTTAAGTTTTCTCTCAATTGTTGGTTATTTTGCTGATTTCTTAATAGTTCTTTTCTAGAGAACATAGACTTGGTTAATCTTCAATAGGATTATGGTAACTCTTCTACTGCCTAACTATATTGACCGGCACATATGGAAAAACTTGAAAATATAGCAATGCATATAGTGTTTTTGTTTCCAACATCAGTAGAAAAAAAAAACTGCTTAGATATTGTATTCTCTAATCTCTATAATTTCTACCGCTTGAAGATATTAAAATGTATAGATAATTGCATATGGATGAATTTAGTGTGACGCTGATACTTTCCGTTTGTATACCGTATTGAATTATGTTTCTCTCTCACTTCTTGATATCATTTATAAGAATCGTGTTACAGTTAGTTGTCATTGCTCAATTTCATTAAGCTCCTCCAATTCTGGAAGTTCATGAAGTTTGTTTCTTCACTATGAATACTATTACTTTTACTACTTCTATATGTGTCTTGTATCATTCTACTTCAGACTTCAAATTCAATATATCAAAAACTTTAATTTATTATAACTACTATTGTTAGTCAGTATCGTGTCTTAAACCAACTAATGCAACCATTTTAGTTAAAATGTAAAACATTGATGTCTTAAATTAGGGAACACATTGATAGATACATCCAGTTATTTAAACTGTCAATAATAGTTAAAAAAAAATTCAGGCTGCCAATATAATGGAAATATAACAAATAAGTTTACGTCTTTTTTCTCCTTTTCCAATTTCGTCGATGTTATAATGTCTTGGCTGAGAATTTAAAATATTTGCAACCTTCTTCTGGAATGTTTCCAACTAATAAAAACAGTGTTATTTAAGGAAATGGTGTTTAGACCTGTCGTTGTTCATTATTGAAGTATAGGAATTACGTTGTTGTATATAGAACTATTAAGGAATCAGCAGAATAACAATAACCAACAATTTGGAAAAAGTTGAAGAATATCACAACTGTTTGATTAGATCAAATTAATGTACAACAGATTTTACAATCACCAAAAGAAAGTGCAAAAGTTATGACATCTTCCGGTAAAGTGTTACTTCTTTGGACATCCAGTAGTATATCATTTTTTAAAACCATTATCAATCAATTAAGAATGTTTTAAATCAAAAAAAATTATAGTATGGTGTCATAGTCTTACCCCCATTTGCTGAAACGATTCTGAAGTATTTATGTTTGACATAAATTCTTAAGTAGTCCTTTTTCCTTTACATAAACTGTCACATAGATCCTATATCGAACATAAATCCTTAAGTATCGTTTCAGCAAACGGACCTTAATGTTGGACGTAGGTTTATGGACCATTTGTTTTATTATATTTTTCTGACGAAAATTTTTTGAATAGAGTTCAATTAGACGACGGTGTAATATAATATAACAATTTCAAAAAAATGATTTACGTTGAAGCATAAAGAAAAGATAGTTTCTATTGAAAACATAAATTTTTGAAGAATATTTTAATTGTAAAACATTTAATTTCAAACCATTGTAACATTTCTGTTCAATTTTCAGTTATACAGATGACAAAACAAGTTAATTTATATTAAATTTTTTTTTTTGACAAAATTAATATTGTCCTTTCTCTTATTCATATTGAAATTACATTTCTCTCTAACGAACCGAAAATTTATAAATTCAAGTTACTTTTCACTTTTATCAATCAGAATAATAAATTAAAATGTCAGAAAGTACCTTTGTACAAAATCTATATTATGATTTCATTTGAATTTTAAATTTATCAGTTGCATACGAGGCATAAAAAGGTATATAGAAATACTAATCATATATGTATGTAACTATGTTAACATAGTTTTGTGAAATAAAATAGAAAATCAAATAAACATATAAATCGGGTACGGATGACACACAACCCTGGTATTGTTTAATAATATAAAATATATTGTTCTAATTTTATAATTTATTTTATGCAATAATGCAATTGAGTTAACAGCAGCGTCATATAAGCACAACTCAGATGGATGTTTCACAGTTCTGAGAAAAAAACTTATAAGAACGTTTACCAAAATGGACAATAATAAAATAGGGTGTCTGTATACTTTCTCAAACAAAACAGAGGTACTGGAGCAGAAGTGACCGGAGAAAAAGATAGAACAAAACACAACACATAGTAAATTATTCAGATCTATAAGCTTAATGCTTTTTTACTGAAAACATTGCAAAATCGATTTATTTTATGGTGTTCGGACAAAGGAAATATTTTTTTAAAAAAACGTTACCTATTTCCTATTTTTGTAGAAAACATTTCAGAAACATTTAAGAAATGTTTCTTTTGGTATGACCACTTGAAGAAACATTTTTGAAATCAACGGTGTTTTCCAACTTTTAATTCACGAAACATTATTTAACTTTTCTTACAAATGAGATACAATATTTTCATAAATGTTATCAGGCCAAAGAAGCAGAAGTTTCTTGGCTTTAATTTTTTTTTTCTTATGAATTAAAAATTAAAAAAAAAAATTAAAACCATAGAAGCACTATAAAAAAGTTTTAACAAAATTTCAGAAATGTTTGATTGTTAAATAAAATAAATTCTGAAATGTCTTTAAAATATTTCTTTGGTCTGAAGAAATTTTATGAATCCTGTTTTCCTCTGAGCAACTAAGCACTTCAACATTCCTAATCGGACCCGGAGTTTTTATAGAAAATCAAACTAACTACTACCACTAAATACCAAAAAATACAAAAGTTTTCAAAAAATCTTTTCTTTTAAACAAATTTAAATATGTTCTTCTAATGTAATAAAACAAGGAAACGTTATAGACTAAGAGCCCACAGCAATTTTTGGGTATGATTTGTAACCGAATATAGTTGGTATCATTCGAATGCACTATAGTTGCCATTTTTAAAAGTCAATATTATTTTGTCTCCCGAATAAAATTATTGTAAAAAATGCATTCTCGAAAATGCCCCCCCTCTGGACTGCAAGACGCTGACTTTTATTAAAATGGCAACTATAGTGTATTCGGATGATGCAAACTATATTCGGTCACATTGATGTGGGCTCACGTTCTATTATGTGAATTTGAATATCAAATACTGTAGATTTATAGGTATCTTGAATCAAAAAGAAACTTGCTGCAATAACAAGGTGTATGCAATAGTTTTTTCTATGCTTAATATAAATTTGCAGAATCAAATTGAATTATATTTATTCAACTGTTGAAATTCTGTAGATGTAAGTGTTTTTTTTTTTTGTGTTCTTATATAAATGAAAAATTAGATTTGTAAAACAAAAGAGTATAATTTGGAAATGAATATTTATTTTCATATGAATTAAGTTTGCTACAAATCAGTTACCTTACATTTTTCAGTCACGTCAAACTTTATTTTATTGTGTGTCAAAACTAAGATACATTTTGGCATCCGGTTTTCTGTTTTTGACTAAAAATTAATAAGAGCATTGAATTTTGAAAATAAAAATAATAGTTAATTACATAAAATTTTGAAAAAATTAGTTTAAACATTTTTTAAAAAATTTTTTTTTTCAAAATTTTGACAACTTTGACTTAAACAACTTAATTTAAAAATTAAATAAAAAAGTAGTTTTCTGGCTTTTCCAAAAAATATAACAAGTCTTTGTATCATTCACCGTTGTTTTTAAATAATTTTTTTTCTGATTTAAGTCAATTTTTTAGAAAATTGCCCCTCCCGCCTAAACGGGGGGAAATAGACCCTCCCTTAATCCCACCTACACGCTCAAGCTTTTTGGTGCATCTTATACCAATCACCCTGAATAATGCCATTTCAGTTAGTTTCAGTTATATAGTTTCAGTTTTCATATTATTACACTATATTACTATAAGATGGATGAATTTGCCTCCATTTTGAACAAAGTTTAAACTCTAATTTGTAATGAGGCCATCATATCAATTATTTGAATTTGGAAAGTTATTTGTTTTTCAGGCTGAATTGAAAGTTAAAATATCACACATTTTTAAGATCTGAGTTGATTAATTTAGTTTGTCTTTAAAATCACGTTTAAAATTTTTAAACTTATAGGTATTTGTAGACAGTTTATTTTATGATAAACAGGTCACTAAATTATTATTCTTGTAGTATCTTTAGGTTGCGGTTACGGCTAAGGCTAGTAAGCGAGTAGTTCAAGCAAGTGCGCTAGTAAGAAAATAGTGGACGATTGTTCACACTAGTTGCGCTAGTTTGAATTCGCTGTTATATAATTCTTTTTAAGAGCGGATGTATAAAATTGTATTTAAATCGCGTTGACACTTCTGTTATAAATAGTTGCAAAAACATTGCATTCAGTTGTCTTGAGACTAAAAAAGTGCGTCACTTTCTAAAAAAGAATTAGAATTTTGCAGCTAAAATAATTTTTTAAAAGAATAATGTTATCTAAAAAATGTTATTTTTGCTGACCGCTGGAAACATGGCGAGTTCCACCACTTGTATGATATTTTGGGAAGGACGAACATATTTTTTTGAATACTTTTGAATGACAGCAAAATTTTTTGAATGAAATATCACTTGTGATGAAGAATCTATAATCATTTTTATAGTGTTTTGAAAGTACATATGTCCCACAAGCGTTCACTTTTTTTCATTTCACTAACTAATAAACTGATGTTCATTACGACAAAATTAAGTGCACTGTTCGCGCTAGCAAGCTTAAAAATCAAATGAGTTTTGATCTGCTAGCTACAATCGCGGATTAGCGCGCACTCTCTTACTAGCGTTAAGGCAATTAGCGTTGTCTTTTACCGCCTTGTCAGCCGTAACCGGATCTTAAGAGTTTATTTACTTTTCTTATTCGTTTGCACACAAGCTCTATGAAAGCAATGACTCATCATAAACTTTGGGCATTCAGTTTCTCTAAAAAGCAACCAAACTTTATTAAAAAAAAAAGCATCATAGTGTAGATATAGCACTATACATCATTTCCAGTTGATGAAAAACATTGTTTTTTTGGTTTGATTTGGAGAATTATAAGTTTGGTTCAACTTTGAGCATGGGATTAAAAAAATAGCATACTCTTAGGAGTTGATTAAATGAAAATTATCAATTTGTATGAGAAATGGAAATTTTTAATTTCTGATAAATATATTCGTATTTATTTCGATCAGCATCAAATAATTATTGTTATCATGTGTTAATCTCCTCCTGAAACATATATTTTTTCATCATGGCATATTGAAAGGCAAAGTCAAAAAAGTCAATTTTATCGAAATTTTTAAATTGATTTACTTTTTCGTATAAATAAAATTTGGCCGACTTTATTGATCCGATGTACATTTTAACTAATTTTGAAATTTATGTATGGGTTTTTGGTTTCTGCTGAGTCATTCAAGATAATCTCTTATTCTCCATAAATTTTCTCTTATTGTGTATTTATATTCAAATCATATTTATTGCTTTATCATTTCTTCTATTCCTAGTTAGTGTCAAAAATATGCAAATCTTTTATTTGTTAGGCTTTTTTTTGTTAAATGATCCCATATCAAACACAATCATCACAAATGACGCGTGTGCTTTGAATAATAACAATCTAGAAATCACATGTGTGTATTCCATATAATATGCAGAAAAATTACGCAACCCACAAAATATATATACGATATTCATATAAGCTTTAACGATAACGAGCCAAAAGGCCTTTATAATTTTTGAAGCACAAGGAAACAAGTCAAATTTGTAAGCATTTTTTTCCCTCACCATCAAAGAAAGTTGAAGTCAAAGACTGTGTTCATTGTTATGCTTTCCAATACCCTATTGTTTGGTCCTTTATCAAAAAAGCATAAACGTCAAAGCCAAACGAATTACCCAATTGGAAATGGTCTGAATGACTATTACGATTGTGATTACGATTAACGTCTCTATTTATTTTATTGTTAACACATTTTGGGTGTGAAGTGATTTTAACATTCTTCAGAATAAAAGTATTGATTTTTGTACTTTTTTTTATGTTAAGTAACTTCAGGTACTTGAAAGACAAAGATGTCAAATTAGTACCGCATTTTTATATAAAAGTAAATTAAAATTATTTTGATAAATTAAATGAATGCACCTAGCAAGATTTCTAGCCCCTCATCAAGTTTGTTCTTCATTACCATTATCATCACCTGTTTCGACCTTAATTTTATGCAAAAAGTTATCTCTCATTTTAAATTTCTTCTAACACAGCAGCAGTTTTTTTAGAAAATAAAATCATACAACATTTGGCCATAAAAAAAATTAAAAGCTTGCTTTCCAGAAAGGTAAACATTTACCTTGCAGGTATTTTTATATTTAATATTTTTTTTTTCTTCCTGGGAAAAAAAAAATATTTTTCTTTTTAGGTCCTTTGGCATTTTACTGGTGTTTATCCTGATTCAACCCTATACTACCCTTTTCCTGGTATAATTAAGGAAAGAGTTTACAATTTAATTATAAGTTACAAAAAAGAAACGGCCGAAGTGTATAAGAGACCATGATTAGTAACTATTCCGCAGGTCTTATTATTTTGTCTAGGTTAGCTTATTTTTTCCCTTTTTTATAATAATGTTGATTATTAAGTGAAGATAAGCAAAGTGCTTGAAAAACTGTATTGAAATATGTATATTATGTATTGTATATATGTTTTGCAAAGAAGAATAAACAAGGTGGACAGAAAAAGATCTGCGGACAAATTAATGAGAGGCGATTTTATTTAATGAGTACCCATTTTTTTTTGCTGATTTTAAATCCATTCTTAAATATTTTGTTTTTGTAAAGAAACTATTTTTTGAAATAAGTTCAAAGAGTTGTGACAGTTTAAATTGATAGAAACAAAAAGGCAATACCTTTAAAAAAAATAATTTCATTCCAACTTATCCACTGAACGGGATAACCGAATATGAGATCTTGGTCGTTTTCTAGTTTCTTCTGGTCTGGTGTTTAAGAAATTAATGGAGTCGCAATTAAGCTGTTTAATCCAAAATTTATTTACTAATCTGTCAAATGTTGTCAGAATATACATCGGACCTATAAAGAGCTTTTATCCGATAGGGAAAGGTCACATGCTTCTGCACCATAAGGTTTATTTCTTAATTGTTTCTGCGATGATATATTGTTTTCCAAGCGTACAGCAGTGTCCAGATTACTGTTTTGGAAAAAGATGGGAGACATCGGACTTAGCCTTAGATGACTTACGGTTCTCATCTCCCAATTTATCAGCAGTAAGGAAATGCCAAATCAGTATGGAGGGAAAGTTACCGTGATAAACGAAACTGCGATAATTACCGTTCAATCAAGCTGATGTCACACATCACCATGAAAATCGTTGAGTGTTTATTGAATGGCCGCGAAAAAAGAATAAGGCAATCTAATGATCACTGCGGGTTTGTCTCGGCAAAATCAACCACAAATGCAATCCAGAGTGTAAGAATCAGAATGGAAAAACACCGTGATTCCTCAGGCGACTGAACATGCACGCTGATATGGGTCCCTCCCCAAAACAACGTGTCCCTCCCTAAAACAACGGGGAGTTCCAGAAATCTACGTTCGGATGAACAAAACAAATGTTAGATGCACTGCAGGAGTAACCAAATATATCCCAATCGAAGTTGGGGTACACCAAGGAAGCGTCTTGGTTCCTTTACTATCTACTTGAAGATAAGGTGAGAGACCAGAAAATTACTCAGTTGTTCTTTGCTGACGATGGATCCATCATAAGTGAAAACAATTCATCCTTGCAACGAGCACTTGATGTATGGATCGAAGCTTTAAGGCAGAACCATAATAGAAGAATTAGTACGTACGGTGCCGTACGAAATTAGCGAGAACAAGGAATTTGAATAGTGCGCACATAATGTCGGATTGCTCAGTTTCGGCAAGTTTTCGTTGTACTTTTGTAAATCTGACAGCCAGCCAAATACATGTGAAATTGGCTTGCGTGTGCGTTCGACCATTATGTTCGACTGAAGGTAATGGCGCCACTTAAGGAAACTTGACGTAGAACTATGACATTAGCTTTTGTTTGCTTACGACTATTATAGTTGGCCCTTAAGTATATCGCATAAGCGCTAAAAAGACACCAAGAGCGAAAAGTTTGTCAACTCGATGAACCCCACAAGCAGATCAGTATTGTGAAGTGGAGAATTGGGAAAAGTTGTGATCCCACTCGAGATCATTTCATAGTCAAAAAAGGCGAAGAAGAAGAAGATTCGTAGTTTATAACCGACAGATAGTGATCTGAGTTTACATTTGAACATCTGGATAAGCATATCTACATCCAGTAGATATTCTTGTATGTTCCGTCAATTGGAACACGACCGATTAGGGTTTGATCATCTGCTAAACACTATGTGACTTTCGAAATATCGGAATGTGAGTACACTTTGTGCTGGCCGTAACAGTGTTGACCGTATATTTTGCCCAGGAGTTCGAACGAATAAAATTTCTTTGGTTTCATCGCCTGCATCTTCTCTTAGAGCGTTGCCACGTAAACGTTTGTCTTACTCTCACCCGATCCATTCCATCTCGTTATATCAGGTTTTAAGTTGACAATGACGAGGTAATCGGCAAACTGATCTGCTTTGCGTATAGTCTTTTCTATTGCTCTTAGTATAGAAAAGTGTCACATCACATTTCACGAATTGTGAATAAAGCCAACGCTTCTTATAAGTTCACCTAATGCAAACCCGTGGTTATATAAATTCGAAATAGAAATTTATCAAAGAATATTAAAATATTAAACAAAAAAGTATTAAAAATCCACAAGTGAATCGCGCATTGTCTCATTGTTCGCACTGTCACTCTTCTTATAACCCAAGGAGCATTTCAGAGCTACATAACATTTACTGAACGTTAACATCGTAGCTGTAATGTTTCAGGCGTATATGAAATGTTTACTCCCTGTACCCAAAATGTAAACGGTTTTGGGGAATGAAATGTCGTGTTGACAGTATATGAACAAATTCTATTTGATGTACCTGATTTGTACATTTACAAATGTGAACGTTCAAAAACTCTTCAAAACACATACCAGACAAACTACTTTTTAGTAACAAATCGTTTACAGATACTATTCCTGGACTAGGTATATAAACGTTTACAAATGTAAACGTTCAAAAACATTTCGAAATAAATAACATAAAAACAAACTTAGGTACAAATCGTTTACAGAAAAATATTAAACTGTATGGTAAATACGTAATGCCATTTGAGATCATATTACTTTATGTATACAAACCAAAACTTAAACAATTTCCATCTTGTTCTTGACATTATTATTATAATATGGGAGGTATACAAATATTCAATAATTATATTTTTCGTGCAAGTAAAGGCAAAATATCGAACGCGAGAAATATTTTCTACCAGTTTTGTAAAACAGGTCGATAAAAATAAGGGGCCTGTAAAAACTTTCTTATTTTAGAAATTATTTCTAATAAAAATATTTGAGACAATTTTTTTTTCCCACAAAAACCATATTTTTCAATATTTTGTCAGATAAAATTCAAAGTCTTATTTCAATCAAAACCTAAACATGCTTTGTTTTTACTAAATATCAACAAAAATAGATTTTCAATATTTTTGGTTTTCTAATTTGATAAAAAATGGAAACATTAATGGCCGATTTATCTTGTTTGGTGATTGTTATAATACATTTGCACTGTAAATGTTTTGTGACTGTTAAGTTTTAATAATAGTTTTACAAAACTGCTACAAATTTAATGTTTCGTAATATTGACGATTTTTGTTTTACAGTATGCTTACGTTTGAAGATGTGATGTGACTATTCACTGTAAACGTTTTGTAAGAGTAAAGTTTTGGTAATGGTTTTACAAAACTGCTACAAATGTAAACGTTTCGTGATATTGATTTTACATAAACGATATTTGATTTACAGTACGTTTACGTTTGAAGATGTGATGTGACTATTCACTGTAAACGTTTTGTAAGAGTAAAGTTTTGGTAATGGCTTTACAAAACTGCTACAAATGTAAACGTTTCGTGATATTGAATTTACATTAACGATATTTGATTTACAGTACGTTTATGTTTGAAGATGTACTGTGACTATTTACTGTAAACGTTTTGTAACAGTAAAGTTTTGATAATAGCTTTACAAAAGTGCTACAAATGTAAATGTTTTGTGATATTGGTTTTACATTCACGAAATTTGCTTTACAGTACGTTTACGTTTGAAAAAGTGTTGTTTCAACAACATTTGTGTGTTACAATTTGTTTACCAATCATCCAATTAGTAAATGTAAAAATACAAAACATTTTTTCAGCATCTGTATATGAATTGTAAACGACATACAATAAATTTGTAACCTAATAGGTACAAAATGCTACTTGGGAAGTTCACCTAATGCAAACCCGTGGTTATATGAATTCAAAATAGAAATTCATCAAAGAACATTAAAATATTAAACAAAAAAGTATTAAAAATCCACAAGTGTCTCATTGTTCGCACTGTCACGCAGTTCACACCCTTCCTTTTCATCTAAGTATCGTATAATCAAAATGTGAAATTTTCTCATTGATATTTCAAACTTTAAAAATTTCCTTATTGTTCCCTAAATAATCAAATTAAATAAATTCCCATTAAGGACCGAAAAAATTGCAAAAAAAAAAAATACCATATATACTTTCAAATACACCATTTACAGCAGTTTGCTTACCCTGATAACAAAGCACTTCAACAAGATAAAAGGATGTGTAATCTGTAATACAATGTAGTAATTTTCTCCTCTGGGCTACCATTATATGGGACAGTGCAGATAGGTACTTCTTAAAATCCTTCCAAGGATACTAATCTTTACAAACGAAAAAAAAAACCATGAGTAACAGTAACATAAATACAACATCACTAACCAATAGAGCAATTTTCTTTCAGTCTATGAAAAAACAAAAAAGAATCACGACAAGGTGTCACTGAAGTCCACTTCAGGTTAACAAACGATGTTAGAGAGCACTGTAGTAATATTATATGGGAATCATTTCGAACAAGAATCCGAGGATAAGAATGGTTGGTATGGTATATAAGAAGAAAATCCTCTACGTGAAAAAACTTTGAAATTGGATACAAAAGAGAGATACAAACAAAAACTCTGTTATTGGATGGACTCGTATAAAAGTTGCAATGTGTGACTTTGAGAAGATATAGTTTTTTTTTTTCTTGTATTGCATTGTTTCTGATATCTGATTTCATTGTGATTCAATGTCTCAAGTCGTTAGAAATAATGAAATAGTACAAAAACGAAATAAAAAGTAACAAGGATTCTGCTAAGCAGACAAGGACACGTATTCTCCAAATTCGTACCTACATTTATGTGAAGTCATGTTTCAGCAAATTATTTTGGTTTCGGTTGGTGATTTCAATTTGTTTTTTTTTTTTTTTTTTTGTTTTTACTGCATCGGAAATAAATAAAATAAAAACATCCAAAGCCTTTAATTAATTCTTAATTTTAATTTTTCCCCCTCGTGTCACACAAAAAAAAAAAATTGGCTGAACCATGTGAGCAACAATTATTATGGCAGCAGTCGTTCGGTTTGTGTGGTGCACTTCATGGAAATTAAACATGTTCAATAATCTTGAACAAACTTCACTGGAACTCTTTGTGCTTTTACCAAAGGATTCAACAAAGTTTCGATCTCCTTTAATTTGTCAATTTTAGTGTATCCATTAATACCTACATATATAATATCCGAATATTCACACGAAATGGAACAATGAGCTAGATTATAATATGGGTTATTATCAGACAAGAAAAAAACCGCGTTTCAGAGGTTCTTATTCCCCTTAAAATTTTTTAAAAATTTCTCTTCAAATGGAAAACAAATTGATTCGGACAAAATTGTTTTTTTTTTGGCAATTTTTCTCAGGAAGACCTATAAAATAAAAGACACCACTGATGAGTATTTTTCTTGGATGATATGAAATAATTTTCAAATTTCTTTCAATTAATTTAATATGAATTATGTAATAAGAAAATAAATAAAGTCAAGTAAATAATTTTGCAAAGGAGGATGCCCAAAAAAAACCAACGTCGATCAAAACGGTGACGTGAAATAATACCAAACGAAATAACACCAAATTTTAAATTTGGTCTTATTTCGTTTTTCGAAACGAAATAATACCAATTTGGCTGTATTTCGATTACTAAAACGAAATAATGCCAAAAAAGTAATGGAAATAACGCCAAATTTGTTTGAATACGAAATTTGGCGGTATTTCGTTTTCAAAATGGAAATAAAGCCAAATTTTTATACATAGATGGTGACGTGAAATAACGATAAACGAAATAACGCCAAATTGGCTTTATTTACATTTCTAAATTGAAATAAAGCCAAAC
Organism: Baccha elongata; assembly: GCA_951217065.1. NCBI lineage: Eukaryota > Metazoa > Arthropoda > Insecta > Diptera > Syrphidae > Baccha > Baccha elongata. The sequence continues at coordinate 19,718,519 of OX578272.1, read as the reverse complement.
TTCAAATTTGGTCTTATTTCGTTATTGAAATTGCAATAAGACCAATTTGGCGTTATTTCGTTTGGCGCTATTTCACGTCACCGATTAAAACTAGACATGTATGGATCGAAGGGCATTCATTGTAGATAATGAATATGATAATATTTTCTTTTAAAGTTATCCCCGGGACTGGTTATGACAGTTTTTTTTATTTTTTAAAAACAAGTGTTTTTTCGGGTTGGGGTAAAAATCCCAAAGCCAAAATCGGAAAGCCAAAAGACCGAAAACCCAAAATACCGAAAAGCCAAAAGACCGAAAACCCAAAAGACCAAAAACCCAAAAGACCAAAAACCCAAAAGACCGAAAAAGTTTTCCCGAATAATTATTTAAAATGAAAAAAAATTTCTTATTAAATATTTTTTTGGGATTTCGGGAGAAAATTTTCGTGCTTTGTGATTTCATTACTTCCTTCTTCATATATATACCTTTTGAGGGTACTTTACTTACTTTAACAGCATCTGGGTGGCCCTGTTATCGCGCTTCGCGGGTTGAATGGATTTTAACTACCTTTCTGTAGTCAGTCCCGCTTACGCAACTTCGTTGCTCCGCAGTGTTAGTCCAGTCGTCTGACGGGCGCCTGAGTCCAAAGTTTCCAAATTCAACAGTACCTCGGTTTCCAACTTATGCCCCCAACAGTTAAGATTGTTTAATCATACCGAAAATTAAAGTGGGGCTATTGTTTTGGTATTTATAACAACATTTTTTCTGAATTGAGGTGAGAGAATTTTAAAAGTGCCAATGAAACATCATAAATGTCATTAAATTTCTATGTATTTCATGTATTTTTTTAAACAGTTAAAAACTTTTTGCCTCTAGTCTAAAAAATCGGTCTTTGGAAGAACCAAACATCAACTTCCGCTTAGAAAGAAAAATATTTTGCATACTTATTAAAGAAAATAAAGTAAAAATGACTTAAAAGCTTCAGGCAATGAATTTTCACTAGCTGAAAACCCATCTTCTTTTCCACCTAATATAAACAGAGATATAAAACTTCCAAAGAATCATTTTGACATGCACTTTAAATTGAAAATGAGGATAAAGTTTACGAACATCGATACCATCACACTCCGTTTCCGTTCCTAGAAATAAGTTCTTTTAAAAATAAATATTAAGCTCCTTAAAAGTGTTCGAGTACATCACAAAAGAAAAGTGATATTACTTTTTTTTACCAGATGGTGTGATGTCACAGATTAAATTTGAAATGTTAAATTTTAAAATTATTCTACTTTCAAAAGTTAAATGAAAAATTGATTCAATTCACTTAACACATGTGTGGCTGTGAAGGAAATTATTTGCCTCACGATCTAAAAACATCTACTCCTTTTAACTCTACTCAGTTCGTATTCTTACCTTTATCGAAAATCATCACATAAACGACAAGACTACGAAACACTACATTAGGGACGTTAATCAGCATTTTTAGGGTACATATAACGTTCAAAGACATAAACCATTTTCACACACCCTAAATAACGTAAATATTAAAGTACCCTTACCCTAACCTAAGTTCACTTTGCAGTAAAAATTGTTTTCAACTGATTAGGGGAAGTCAATTTTAACGCTCAATTTGACCATTTAAATGAAATTTCTCTTCAGAGTTCAGTGTAACTGTGTGTTCACTCTATACAGATGAAGGCTTTCAGTATTATTAAATTTTTCTTTTCTGGATCTGGATACATACATATATAAACACAATCATCCTTCCTTCGTTTTCAGGAGTAAATGTAAATTAAATATGTGGGTTGTTATGAGACATCTTATTTTTATTGGTCACTTGACCTGGTTTTAAAATTATTTATGACGATATTGAACTCAATAAAAAATTTAAAGATATTACCATACTTTAAAATTAATGCTTTGAGAAAGAATAGATAAAGACTACCGTTCAATTGAATAGTTTAAAAATGAACAACAATAATCTGGAACTGTCTTTCACATTTACGTTTCTGCAGTTCGTCATATGTATCTTACTCTTAAGTATCTAAAAATTAAATATTATGGTGAAAATGGATATGACTTATTAAATTAACAAATCTTAAAATTTCAAATTTCGTTTTTTTAACGTATTAACTGCTAAGGCCGTGTGTCATTTGTGTTAAAAGTGCTGTTAAATTTGATCCCATGGCTAAATTTTGACACTACTGAGGTGAATAAAAACGTCAAAAATTAACCTGCTCAGGATCTCGTTAAATTTTTAGCAAGTGGTTAATTTTTGACATTTGTTTTGCTATGTTCATCTGTGACACATTTAAATGAAATTCGTAGCAATAATATTACAAAATAATATTTTTTTCAATCAAATTTTTATTGATTATGATGCAAACGGAAATCAATAATGTAGATAGAAGACTTTAAGAAGTTTAATTCTTATAATCTTCTTAAAAGGGAATAATGGTATTTCATAATACGGTGTCGTGAAATAAGGCCATAAGAAATTTGTCCATATTTATAAATATGACCTTATTTCAATGAAGCCATATTTGTACGTGGCTTTATTTCGCTTTGTAAAAATAGGGTCCTATTGGCCTTATTGCGCTTTGGTCTCTGCTAGCCTTAGTCCAACTCAAATTTAAGTAAGCATATTTCTTAACAGAAGAGTACAGCGTTAGAGTGAACTAGTTAAGAAAACAGAAGAATTAAACTGATAAAATTATTTTTTCAACTTGGCGATTGTATTTGTGAAAGTGATTTTTTTTTCGAAGTAAGAGCGTCTGTCACTAGAATATGGAAAATAAAAAATTGCGATTTAATAGTCCTTTTTCATTTTCAAGCGAGCAAATTTGAAGAGATCAGATAAAATGAACAGGTAAGGAACCTACAAAATTTTAAGCAAGAAAAAAAAAAATTTTTCGCTACGGGCGGCGGCGCTTGTTCTTTTTTTCTGACCACCATCTATATATTTAGGCAACAGTTAGAAAAACTGAATAATGGAAAGTTATAATTTTACAAATGTAAAACAAACCAACAAAAATTAATTTGGTCTTTTGCATTCAACAATTAAATTTAAAAAGCTAATTTTTTAATAGAAATTTAATTCTCTATAAATTTATCCAAGGACTATTTTTGTCAGATTAACAGTTAAGAGTAGACGATATGATAACTTGATGAAAACAATTCTTTTTGTTATTTTTCTCGCTTGCGATGCGTGTATCTCGGAAACGGTTGATATTCGGAAAAAAGTGATCATAGCTAAAAGGGTGTCGTACGAAATCCCCAAAAAAAAAAATCCCCACGGGATAAAATCCCCAAAGCCGTAAGACACATGGACAAAATCCCCAAGGAAAGAATTCATTTTGCCAAAATCCCCACGAAATCTCCAAATCCCCAGTGCCCATGCACATCTACATTATGTGCATGTAGTTTTCAGAAAAACTATCATGAAATTCTCTTATTTTGTTGCATTATTTTAATATTACGTATATTATGAGTTATGACCATTTGTTTCATTGCTAATTTTGAACAAAAAAAAATTATTTAAATAAATATTACAAACATTATAAGGATTTTTATATTAACTATTTGGATTTCATTTCAGGCAATATAAATTAAACCCAATATCACCAAAACAAATATGTTGAAGTAGTGAATCATGCGATTAAATCACTACTTCAACATATTTGTTTTGGGGATATTAGCTTGGGGATTTTTGCCCTGGGGATTCTCTCTTTGGGGATTTTGCTGCTGGGGATTTTACTTTGGGGATTTTGGATGTGTGGATTTTACATTGGGGATTATGTCCTTGGGGAAATTATCACCAACCCTAGCTAAAATTGTACAAGTTTTGATGGGCTTTTGTTTATTTTTAAAATAATTTTGCATTCCGTAGCATATGGTTATTAAGGATTACGTAGAAAAAAAAACCACCGAAAAATATCAAAAGTTGTGACCACAGTACATACAAATGTGGCCCCGTGTATGTATTTTCATAATTTTTCTAAAAATTGTTAATATTACGTAACCCAGCGAGATAATTTTTTTTTCTTACTATTCCCAGTACGGGCATAACCTACCCTATCACCCGGTACCCGCTAGACGTTGAGTTACGGGACACCCTGTATAGTTATGTCAAACTTATTGAAATTACTTAGAAGCTATGTTTTTGTTTCCTGGGCATGAATGTGTCCAAACACAGTATTCTTTTGAAAAAAGTATAGCTTTTAAAAAATCCAGTCATATTTTCAGATTCCAGCGAATTGAGATTTACCGAATTTCTCAAAGCCAATAAAAAACGCTATGTTTCCGATTAATCAAAAGGCAACAAAAACAGAAACTCTTTGTGAAAAAATGGTAGCCTTCATCCAAACATTATCGCACCAGAAGAAGTCAAAGGGTTTGAAAATTGAATTGTCGAAAAATGAAAGAAAAAACTAAGGTAAACACTATCAAAGAAATCTCTCCTTTGGAATCAGATTTAGATTGGTTCAATAAAGAATTTAATCGCCAAATCCAATCCTTTTAAATTTTTTTTTTCCAAAAGCTTTTGTTATTCACACGAAATAATTTCATGCTTTCTGATTTCGATGATGAATCAAATTCTGTAAAAATGTATCCTTTAATCATAAAAAAATCACACAAAAACAATCTTGTTAAAAAAAATTCCTAGTATTGTATTGACACAATTTATTGGTGTTGGTTTCAGAAAAAAAAAGAAATGCAAAAACAAATCCCATCAAAATGCTGTTTGCTTTAAAAATATAGATACGAATATCAAATAGCGTCATGAACATGAATGATAAATGTGTCTGGCATTGAATGTTCAAATAAAACTGTGAACGTCCTTTTTATAGTAATTGGAGTAGATAATTTTTTTTTTTTTGTAAATGTATGCGAAACTCACAACGATTTAAAAGATTTTATGTTTTTTAGTTCGTCTTTTATTTTTTTAAATGATTTCAATTTATGGTAATAATTCATTTGAATAACCAGGTTGGTGTCCTGTCTCATTAGCTGAATGATGATTGCTTCGGCAATCATCATTGTTTGCGTAAAATAATGTTAAAAGGGTTCATGAATGATGTTTTTATTTTTAATATGCGATTACTTTGATTTGTTAAAAAAAAAGTTCTTGCATACAAAAGGAAAAAAACAGAGGTCAGTAAATTTTACAAATAGATTGTGACATTATGTAGGTATCTTATATAAGATACCTACATATTTTGGGGTTTCGGGATTTTGGGTTTTATGGTTTCCGGGATTTCGTTTTTCAAGATTTCGGGTTTTCGTGATTTTGACCCCAACCCAATCAATCAACTCTTTTTATATTAATTATGTCAATATTTTGAATACTTTTGTTCTCTAACGTTTTTTTCGTTCACTCAGAGAAATACACAAAAAATAATCAACATGTCTTCACTAATGAGTGATGACACTTTAAGTTGATTTGATAAATTAGTGAAAACATTTGTTAAATATACTAAAAGGGGTTATTGAATTCAATAATGATTTTCATAGTGTATTAACGAACTGGTTTATTATTTTAAATAAAAGGCACGACTGGGTCGCACAAACTTGCTAAGGCTTAACAGCAAAACCAAGCACAACTGGCTCGGACGTTCTCCTTTTGACTGCTTTAGTCAATTTTAATTTGTGCATATGAAATATTTTTTTCAGATTCTTTCAATAAATGTAAAATGCATTAATTAAAACAATTAATACATTAAATAAAATGGCTTTGAAAATTAATTTATAACAAACCAGAGTTTTTGCGAGAAAATCGTAATATGTCAGTAATATTTAAACTTTACAATTTATTTATCAGTTTATTTTACCAAAATCGTTTAGGCCTAGTTTTCGAAAAAATCGTTTATTTTTCAATCAACTTTTTTTTTAAATATTTGTATGAAAAAAAGGGAGTATGCCAATTTCAGCTAATTAATAATTTTCATGCGAAAATTTAATAAAAAAAAAAAATAAATGCATTGGTTTTCAAAATATTAATAATTAAAAAAAAAGGTTATATTAGTAAATATTTTTTAAGAAAACTTATTAAAAAATTAAGTATGCCATAATTGTTTGGCTATTTAGGTCTTCTTAGAAATAAAATTTGGTATATATCCGCTTAATCGTTAACGAGAAAGTCAAAATTAAAAAAAAACAGTTATGTCGCAGGTACCATTCATATAGAAAAATGGGTCAAACTATCTGAAAGGTGTTTAATGCCGTATCACTTATGTCAAATTTTATCAAAATCGTTCGAGCCGTTTTCAAGAAAAAAAAGCTTTTTCATAACCGTTATATCGCATATACCGTTAGTTTCAGGACTAGAACAGACATTCCAAAAACCCTCCAGACAGAATTGCCAGACCCACTTTTTCATCGTAATGTCATTTTTGATTGTTACCTAAAAACTTTTTTTTTCGCACGAATTCGAAACTTGAATTACAGTACCTATAATCGCAAGTAAAAATCTGGCTATATTTTTGGCTCATTTAATTGTCTATTGAGCCAATTTGAAACAATATCCACATTTAGCTTTTATTTAGTTAACTTAATTTTATCGTTGCAATAAAATATTTCAATAAAAAAAAAGAATCAAAACTAATCTTTTCGTTATATCAATATGTTTATGGTGACAGTAAAAATAAGGGTTTAAGTCCACTTTGTTAATACTACGGATTTGATTAACTTGCAATTAGACTCTGTTAATTTGAGATTTGCACTAAAGGCAAGATAATATATTATAGATTTAAATAAGCTATATATATCAATTTTAAGGCTCTTAAAGGATTGTTGTATTGAGCATTTAACCACTGTTGTGAGCAGAACATCTCAAAAATATCGATAGGGTTACCAACTGTTTATTATAATTTATTTTTTTTAAACAGGAAAACATCCGCTATTTAACTTGTGATTATACCATTAAATATTATACCATTAAATTATACCATTATATATAACCGCTATAAAGAAAATTGGTTTTCTCGAAAACGACTTACCTAAACCATTTTTTTCATAAAAATTACAGATGGTTTCTGTCTTTTGTTTAGTTGCAAAAAAAAATTTTGGCGAGCCTATTATCGGTACTTCCCATAAAACCGTTATTTTTTTCATGAGCTATCTCGTAAACGGGTTAATTGATTTAGAATAATTTTTTTTTTAGAAAGATCTAGATGACTTTATCAAATTTCAATACCCAAATTAAACAACATTTTCTGCATACTTTGAATGCTCCTTTGCAAAAATCAAAGAAAAATGTGTAAACTGGAGAATGGCAACTCTTATTCTAAGATGTCAGAAAGTCAGATACTCCTCTCATCCCATAACTTATAATAAGACATGCAATTGCCTTGATAGAAAATTCGAAAAAAAATAGTATGTCCGTCTGGATGAATATATAATTTTAAACTATGGAAGATACTTTCTATTTTTAGAGTAAAACTTCCAGGCGTATTTTTGATATCTAATCTGTAGTTTATATTTAAAATATAAGACATAATTATTGAGTTTAAGAAACTATACCAAATCCCTTTTTTTATTTATTTTTCTACCAAAAATTATCTTATTTATTACAAAAATAGTTTGGAAGCATAACTCATCAATCAATAAATTCTTTGTTTCTTTTTTTGTTTCAGAATTTCGTTGAAAATTAATTGACAACATGGTATGTATTTCATTTTTTCCAATATTGTCTAATTGTTATAAATTATTTGATTTCAATCGATTTCTTTGATTTGACTGTTTGAAAGAAAAAAAAGATTTAATTAAGATGAAATGGAAACGGATTGATTAGTATCAGAAAATAAAACAAATAAACATAACAAAACTACTCAAACCAATATAAGTTTATGAAATTCCGGAAAGAGTATAAGTAGGCAAATATATAAGAAACACATGCTCTCAATAATGTTTTTCTTGGCGCGACGTGACATTGTTAAATCCAATTGGTCAACATTCCAGAAGACATAAAATCGAGAAATATCGGGCTATAAAAACTTTTGTCCAGGCATGCAAACCAAATTGAAAATCTGTTTTTATATTTTGTTTGTATTTAGAATAAAATTGGAATAGGAATAGGACCCTGGTTCACATGGACAATGGACATCAACATTTTATTACAATATGGTAGTGTGAAAGTTTCCTGTTATAGGAGAAATGTTGTTGTTTAAAATTTTGTAAGAATGACACAGACAATCGGTCAAGTGGAATTTTCCCTTAAGTGTTTGAAGTTAGTTTTAGGGCGAATTTTATTCCAAACCATCAGCTTGATAGTATTTTCATGTTGTGATACGAATGGGAACGTACCTTAAGGGATTTTTCTTAATTTGGGAGTACTAAGCTAACAAAGCAGTAATTTTTTTGTTTTGATTGGTTTATTATCACCTAAAATATATTTAAAGTTTTTTTAAACGTCATGTCATCTTAAACGTCTCTAACCACGGTTAAAGGTAATAAACTTGCGATTATATTTACTACCTAATAGGCAAGTAAAAAAATAGTTTTGAGATAACACTCCAACATAACATTACGTTGATAGAGAAGTCGAAAAAAGTAATTGCGCAAAGTCTGTGTGTACGTATCGACAAGACACTTATACACTTTAGAGGTTACAGCCTAAATGGTTAAGCCGACTGTCTTAAATCTCGGTAAAAAGTATTGTTTTAGTATTATACCCGGACATTTTTTTTTTTTGATTCTAGGGTTTAAGATAGCGTTACCGATAGTAGGATCCAATATTTTTGTCGATCAAAAATAAATACGATCGATTTTGATAGTAATGTCTTTCATCAAAAAAAAAATTGAGAAAAAGCTTATTAACGTTATCTCTGATGCCATAGAACGGCTTTTTTTATACCGATTATCTTCTAATCGGCTGCACTGATATTGACGAAAATTAAATACTAAAATTTCTGCTAAGTTTGATTGATACTGAAATCAACCATTTTGGAAAAAAGTTTTTTCAAAAAAGATAGTTTTTTCCAAATCCTTCTAGAATAATAAATTTGATAAAATTTTATATGAGTGTATTGTTAACAACGGTGATGTCTTTCATTTTTTTTTTTTTTTTTTTTCGGAGAATCATATCAATTGTATGGTAACTTTACCTACCTATCATAGAACGGTTCTTTGTTGATACTGGATTTATCCCCAAAACCAATCCGTTAGATAGAAAACATGACGAACATTTTGAGATGCTCAATTTAAGTATGGGCTAAGCAAAAAAGAAAAACATAATATTCAACTTCTTCCCATTCGGGCGACCAAATAGTGTCCGACAAACTTTGCAAATATATCTTCGACATGTAGGTATATCGTTGCAAGGGGTATTTATCTATTGTTAATTCTTGCGTTGACTAATCCAGAATCCAGCACTTTAGTAGTTCTCAGAATATTGAAACCCGCAAAGTCGACATATTTTTGTTAATGCAAACAAAATTATAAGCTTAATTCGAACCAACAAAATGTTTATTTTCGTGCTCATGTGTTATATTATCCTATTACAAATGTTGAACAAAAGACACACATAATAAACTCTTGGTATATTATGGTGGTTAAAACTGTAATCCTCCCACTAAAACGCAACTCAAGTTATGTTTATATTTCTCTGTATATTCATTTTAATTATAGGGATCCAACCCAATTTGGTGATATTTTATTTATTTTAGCTCGTTTACAAAGTCATGATAAATTACCTAAAAATAAAAGTAAGCACCAACCCACTTTATTGTTTGAATGCTTCGTGAAACTTAAGAGAGACGAATACTTGTTAAATAATTTCAAACAAGCGCACACATATACTTTTATGTGAAACCATATAATTTTTTAATCACACACACCTATTTTTTTGTATTATAAGAATGTTATTTGTTTTAATTAAATGAACATTATGGTGCAAAATTATAGTCAAGTTAGCTTGAAACTAAAGCAATTTTAGTTTGACACTAGGCTAATGTCTAATGTCAGCTAAATGTCAAACTAAATTTGCTTTAGTTTCACGTTAACTATAAATTTGAAAGGAAAAAGGAAAAAAGTTAAACAACTGCAAATAAACCAAACAAAGTAGGTCAATGCCAAACAAAATTTGCACACCTTTACTTATACATTGCTATGTTTTTGCTCACACAGATTAAACTGGTCTTAAGTTAGTTAAGTCAAACTAACTTAATAGAAATATCACGATTTCTATACATCTTATAACGTTTAAGTTTTATAGTTAAATGTGTAGCTATAGTTAATCTACTAACAATTCGGATCTAGCTAATGTGTTTATTGGGCTCCCTGAAATTACGTAGAAAATTTCACCAAAAAGTGTTTTGAAAAAAGATCCCAAAAATGTTGGCGTAATAATTATGGAAAAAACACACAAATTTTGAAATGTAAAATTTAACAGAATTCATGAAAATTAGGCGAAATTTTTTTTTGGAAAAAAGTGAAGTTGGAAACTACGCCAAAAATTATAAATGCTTTTTGGTCTAATTTTCAAATTTAATTTGTAAATATGACCAGAAAAATAGCTTTTTTCAGTTTAATTTAATATCCTACCAAATATTTAAATTAAGCCTAAAATTCGTTGTTGAAAAGTGATCCAACTAATTTATGGAAAAAAGAAGCCAAAATTGTTTGGGCATGTTTGCTAGGAAAAAAAGCCAGATTATTGTATGAACATTTTTGGGCTTTTTTTCCATTCCTTTTTTTTTTTTTGCGAAATTTCCTATAGCGTAATTTTAGGGAGCTGTTTATTTTTATCAAACATCGTTTTCGAGTTATTATAAAGCGTATAAGTATAAATGAAAGATTTTTCCGATAAGTTTGGGTGTGATGTCTTGTAGAAAAACAAACATTTCGGGTTATCGAATAAGAGGAGGTTCAAGAGGATTTTTTTATTATTTTTGTTCATGACATATTATGTATGATGTAAAATTCACTTTTTCCGTATTATGTCACTTTAGGTTATTTCGATTTTTTCTGCGAATATATAACTTGCCTTAATATATCATTGATTGTATTTTTAACACAATTTTGACAGTAATTTAAAATGAGTTACAACTTATTTTTTAATTTTTATTTTCATAGTATTAGTTTACAGATTGCAACATAACATTAACAATAAAGACATGTGGTTTAACACCGTCTGCCCAAGTTTGACAAAATTCTTAAAATAAATTTAAAACAAAAATAAATATTAAAAAGATTCTTCGATAATTGAGTTACAAAACTTTAACATCCAATTTTTTGATAGAGTTATACAAATGCACATTTAATTGATACTGTGATTATATAGTTTTTTAAATTAATTTATATTAACTTTTATTCATAATTTCGTATTTATGGAAGATTTTTTTTTCAAGGAACTTTGACCTTTTTAGAATAAATTCATATTATTTTTAGTTGTTTGTTTTTTTTTTATTTTTCTTACTTTTTGTGTTAAGCCTCAGCAAGTTTATGCGACCCAGTCGTGCCCTTACTTTTTTTTTTATTTCACTTAATTCAACAATTGTAAAATTTGTTTTTAACAAAATAAATTAATTAAATAATCTTTGCAAATTCTAAAAAGGATATTTTCTTTACCAGCACTTTTTCTCTTCAGACCATAGTTCTATTACTGATTTTATATCTAAAAAACACCCCTTTTTTGTAGAACGAAACATTGATTTGACCTACAGTTTTTTGCAGTGCTTAAAAACATAAAATAAATTATTGAAAAACAACTGCGAATTTTGCGAATACAACGACTTCTTTCAGTTGAAAACTCTTAATGACAAACATGAAAACTTTAGCAGACCTCGAAAGAATTTTTTACAAATATGACATTAAGTATGGATATCAAGACCCCCAAGGGACAAATATTGAAATTTTGCATAAACTCTAGCGTTTTTTTATGTAAATGCGGATACTCATTATAGTGTTGCTGTTTTTTGCCATATTAGAAAAACGAATCTTGCAATTAAGTTAAATACTTGAAAACATGTAGTAAGGTGTAGCAAAGTTAAATTCAAAAGGTAAAACATAAAAAAAAATGTTCCTAATAATCTACCAACAAAATACCTTGCTTCATTCTGACGTGTCTAAGTTAGTTAGTATTTAATTGCTTTGTAAGCATCCTCTATATTATAATGCAAGGATGCGCACATAATTCTATTGCCTTGATGTCTACCGTAGCTATTTATATAGAACTCTAAATACGTTAAGGTTGCTTTAAACAACTGTGTTTCTTTTCCTATATAATCCTTTTACCACAAACATATGCCACAAAGGATAAAATACAAAACAGAAAAATGAAATGGAACGAAAACAAATACTTGCGTTCATATGGCGCTATTAAAAAGGGTTTTCCAGGAATTCGTTGTGTTTGTACTATTTAATAGGTCTGTTTGTGTAAAAGTTATGTAACATAGTAACAAGGATCAACACACGACTGAAACAACAGAAAATCCCCTTTCCTATGACTCACTCACATATCCTTGGAAAAGTTAAAAATTTAATTTAAAATAAAATTAATCCACTAAGCTGATACTGGCAGCCATATTATAAGTCATATAAAAAAGAACTATAGTGTTAACAGGAAATTAAAGGATGTTAACTTTTTTCTAGTTCTTTGAGGATATTTTACATTATAAAACATATACATAAATATATGTTTGTATAGTGAAGTGATGTTAAAATGAGCGTGAGATCGTTGTTTTGTGTGAAACATTATAAATTAAATGAACCCGATGATGTATATGTATAGGGATAGTAATTATTATTTTGGGTTAACCAGAGCATGATGAAAATGGGTATTGTATTCATAGAAATAAGCACTTTACTTCTAGTAAAGTTAAAAAAATAATTTATACACGAGTTTTGAAAAGCTTCTTTAATGCAAAAGTATAACTTTCTAAAAACAAAAACTCTAGTCCATATTTCAAAAACTTATTCTAGGAATGTTCAACAGGAAAAGAATAATAAAACCCTTAAACACCTCGGTTAGGGTATCCAACTCTGGGAATTACTTTGAATTAATGTAAATGTTTTAATTTGATCATCATGCAAAAAGATGTCAGCGAAAAATCTCATTATTAAGTTTAAGCTTTTATACTTAAATGGTTTTCTTAAAATGGGGCGAAAAAAGCCAAAGGTCATTTTGTCGATGGGGTATGGGTGGGGGGATATATAGAAACTTCATTAACTCCTTTTCCATATAATAACTCCCACCAACGCAACTTCCTTCATAGCTTTTTCTGATTAGATTATAAGTTTCTATATCTACATACATATACATAATATGTATACATATTATGTACATAATTCATTTCAGGTCTTGTTCCAGCAAGATCAAGAAAATGTTTTGAGCCCTCCCGTCTTTTTTGGCCATGGTCCCATCCATATATACCATACCATTTAAAAAAAAATTATAATTTTTGATAAGGAAGAATGGGATGGGATAAATACATACATTTTAAATCCTTACACCATTCAGATGTATCTTATAAATATGCACATATCGTTCAAAACTAAGCAACCGGGAGAACTCTCAGAAGTTATAATAACTCTCAAAATTAAAACACTCATTATACCTATAGTGCAGTCAACAAATGATTCTAGGTGGAAAAATCAAGAACAGAAAAACTAAGTATGCTGCTTTGTTTGGCTAGGAGGTAAACATATTAGAAGTCCCCGATCCTAGGTTGGCCGCAAAAAGGTGAGGGGGGGACTTAATTTTCTTTTTTTTTTAGTTTTTCTCTTATAACTTAGAAATGCTTGATCCTACAAAACAAATATTAAGTAAAAAATTAAAACTACCAAAATTTCCTACAAAAAATGTAAATGTAGATTTTGTAATCGTCAATAGTTTCTGAGAACATCGCTAATTAGAACATCGCTAATATGTGAACAAAAATGCAACATAAATAATAAAAAAACATTTTTTGTTGAATTTTTGTTCACATATTAGCGATTTTTTAAGGCTTATAACTCAGATCCTATTGAAGATACGAAAAAACTATATCTACACTTTTTGTATGAAATCCCCCCCACCGCTAGTCCAAACAAAGCTGCATACTTAGATATTCTACGCTAGATTTTGCCACCTATTAGTGTATTAGTGTATTTCACGCTATTAGTGTATTTCACGTGGATGTTTTAGCAAAGATTGGAATACCGCCAAGCAGCCTCGCAGGCAGCAATAAAAGTAATTTCTGCTTTTGAAAAAAAAGTCTAAGCTTGTAAAAAGCCTATCGCAAATAACTTAAAAATCTCGCTTCACAGCACAATGTAAAACTCAGTTTGTTCCTCGGTCACACGGGATTCATAGTCTCTACCACCAGAATATACAATTCTGGGGAAACACTTTGAATGACAATTATTCTTTTCAGATTTGCGACAGAAGAGAGATTAATGAAAGTCTTATGATGACGGAACTGTAATATGTACTACAAGCATGCTATTGGTAAATTTCCAAATTTGTATCACAATGGGTCAACAATGACCTTAAAGTTTATTAGAGTTGTGATGATAATAATATACACATGACAAATATATTTAAGAGAACGACAGTAGTCGGTAGTTCAAGGCATTATTATATTACCACTCCCATTTTAACAGACTAATTTCCGGTTTAGAAAATTCTTTATGGGTATCAAAATGGCAATAACTGGCGCATATTGGAATTTTCATAAACAAGCCATCCTTAAAGTAATTTGTTTCATCGAATGCTGGTATACCACATGGATCAATATTAGGTCCTCTTCTATTCACCTTTTCAGTAACGATTAACCATTATTCAAGCGCCTGATATAATGTCGTTCAAATTTATTTCATCTTTTATATTAGTATGCTAATAGATCATCGTTATGAATGAAGACTTTTGTAGTTTTACATAGATTAATATTTTGTGGAATAATCATTTGTTATATTGTTAGATGAAAAAAAAATTTAAGTCGTTTATTTTTACACCATCATTTTTAAAATGATTTAAAAGGAATTTTTCAAATTGTATGCCTATTCGGCTCACTGAAAAGAATTATATTTAAAAATATCAGATGTCCGGTCTATGAAAAAGGAATAATGGTAAACAATAAGAAATACTTATTATTCACAGATACATGTTTTCTGACCTTCATCTAAAAGTTAGATACTTCATTCTCAGAATAAATTAATCAATTTAAGGATATAAAATCTAATTCCAACATACTGTGGGCATTTTTGGGTAACTCATTAAACTTTTAATATCTTGCCAAATTATTTTCTGGAATTTCAATCATATAAAAACAAATTCCACATTTCCTACAACATATAAATTATAATCCCTGAAGCTATACTCATCATCATCATCATCATTTTCCTTATCATCATATATGTATAAACTCAAACCTGAATCTTCCAAATTGTTGTTATTATGAAATTATTTCGTAAACAATAGACTGCCTTTAGAGCCACCCGTCAAGATTGTCTGTACCTACATCATTAAGGCAAAAGTTATTTTCATCATTCTGTTCATCAAAACAACAAATTCATCATCACATAATATATGTGTGGGGTGTAATTTTTGGGGCGTGGCACTCTCGTTAAGTGATGGGTGTTAAAAATCAATGACAGAGAAAACATGTGTTATATTAGTATAGACGAGGACGAATGATTACCAACTCATCACGATGTCGAACAGAGGCATTATTTATGTACATTATATACCTATCTATAGGTGGTTTATATATGTTTTGAGTCCTTCATATCCTTTTTAGAATGAGCAATTGTGTAGAAATTGTCAAAAATAATTGATTGATTCCACTGAAATGAGAATTTTCGGCAGAAAAGGATGTTAGAATCATATTTAGTATCAAACATGATATTTTGAAGGACCACCGTAGGAGTTTTGGTGTTCAATCATAATCAAGGTCGATATTTACGTGCGATTAAGGTTTCTCGAGAAATTTAATTAAGATTGCTTTGCCAGATTTTCGATTTATTAATGTCAGACATATTTTCGTGCTTTGAAAGAAGGACAAACAAAAAAAAAAAAAACACCAGGACAGTCTTTGATTGAATTGTTAAGCTCTTGTTTCACTTTCTATAGATATTCACATATTGATTCTAATTTGAAAACCATTTTTAACTTACCTGCAATCAAATTCTTGGAAGTAATTTTTAAATTCAACCATTAAATTTTTAATTTATGCCCTTATAAATTTACTTCAATCTAAATATTACATATGTATTATGAAAATTCGATGTAAAGTAGTATAAACAATTTTGTAGTAGATTTGAATCCACGTAACGTCAAATTTCTAATATGACATCTTTTGCTGTCCACAGGTCATCAACTTGTACTCCCCCGTCTCCTTCCGTAGAAAAAAAAAAAATTCACGCGCTTTTCTATAATATTTATACGTGAATACTGAATATATAATACATCCTTCAAAATATAGTTCTTCCAATATCTGTCAAACATCAAACTTTGCAAACACCGATATTTTAGGATTTTTCTTTTCTTTTGGAAAAAAAGGCGAAATGATTTTCGGTGTCAGATTAAAAAAAAAAATTACATACATATGCATAAAAGTTCGTTTCATATCTTTCAAGCTTCACATTGCCGAATTTCATTGAAGGATGGCTATTATGTCAATGTATTGAAAAATGTCTAAAAATCAGAAATATCTACATACATATGTATGTATGTATATTGTTGTAAATCATTTTTTGGTTTTATGAGAATATGTAACCATACGACGAAGGTGTGATTATCTGAAGCCGTTTTTTCAACTAGTATCTAGTGTTTGTTTTCCGGAAAAAATCAGTTTTTCGATGAATTCGTCAAATATTTATCTTCTAATTACGAAAATTATTTTTATATTTTTTCATATGAAAATTGACAAAAAAAGCGAAGAAAATAAAATCGAATTTTTATCTGATATACGCACTTAAACTGAAAATGATAACAGATTTAACCCTCTACTGCAACGGTTCTCAACCTTTGGGAGCGTGCGGACCCCTAGCAACGAACTTATCAGTCGGCGGACACCTATCAAGAAAAAAATTTGTATGTATTATTGTGTATAATCTTTAAATGGCATTCACAATTCTTCGTGACACCCAGAAAGTTGAAAACATGTTGTTTTTATAAAAATATCTTTTATTAAAATGTTATTAAAAGTAAGAAAGTAAGCAGTTAGTAAAATAATCAATGTGATGGCTGGTGTTCTTTTTCAGCTGCCAACTTATTTATATTTGATTCAAAGGAACATAACTGAATTCATAAATCAGGTTCTACATCTAAATTATTTCTATATATATTTTTCGTATAAACAAGAGTTGAAAAAGCTTTTTCACGTAAATATGATATAATATTTTAAAGTATATTGCTTTCTTGCACTTAACGAATTCAAAAAGACTGATGTTTTTAAATACAAGTTGTAGAGCTGAATCACAAGAAATATCAATAAGCTGTTTTTCTTCTAAACCTAATAAACTGCTTATTTCACTCAAGTCAACTGAAAATGGATTTTTAATCCATAATTTGCTGTTATCATTAATTGGAAAGTATTCTGGAACATTTTTTTTAGGCCCGTGGAATGTTTGAGAAAATTTGAAAATTGAGTCTGGTAAAATATCGTTGGCAGTTGTTAAAAATTAATTTATGGTTGAAAATGATGAATTATCTTTTTTTTAAATCGTCTTTGCCACATCTCAATTTTTACTTGCGATTATAGTTAGGTGCTATATGATAACAATCAAACATGACATTACGATGATATCGAAGCCGAAAAAAGTGGGTCCGGAAATTCTGTCTGTCTGTCCATATGTCAGCCTGTATGTATGAGCACCTACAGCCTAAACGGTTGGGCCGATTTTCTTCAAACTCAATGTTTTTAAAGTAATGTGCCTAGGCGTATTTTTTTATTTTTATCCTAGGTCTGAAAATAACGGTACCTGCCAAATAAACGTAACAGATAATTAAATTTTTCTCGAAAAAAATACGATCAATTTTGATAAAATTTCGTATGACTGATTTTTTAAAACGGTGATGTAATTCGTCAAATTTTTTGTGACTAATTTTTTGCCAATAATGAAGTTTTTCGTTAATTTTTTTTCAAAATCATCTTATTAACGGTATCTTTCATATAAACGCTAAAAAAAAATATTTTTACTTCCGATTATTTATTATAGTTTCTTGCTTAGTATCTTAAGGCAAAGGTTAGTAATCAATAGGTGAGCTATCTATTGTGAGCATAAGTAACCTCATTGGCGTTTTGAATGCAACCAAATGGCTATAAAACTTAACAAACCATATCAATATCTCACCTCTTCTATGGGTAGATAAGGCAGATCAAGAGAACTACATTTCTGCAGGAACCTTTTCTCTAGCCGTGTAGGCGGGCTAAGTCTACTGCGGGTATCATGTTTTTCCCTAAATCGAACTGATCTCACGGAAATTTGGTCCTACCCTAAGCCATCCAGCACCCTGCCTGTTTAGGTTTTTAGCAAAGACAGACATATCGGAGCTAACAGCCTGGCATAAAGCCTGGTGGGGGGAATGGGCCACTTCTCTTGAGTGAGGTATCCGAGGATCTCCTTGCCTTCCTATATGGAAGTTGGTAACTAAGGGATTTACTCCCAATCAAAACAATTTTTAAACCTTATAACATAAATCACCGTACCAATATCTCGCCTTTTCCAGGGGCCGATTGCGGATCAGGAGAGCTACATGATTTCCACAGGAACCACGTCTTTAGCCGTGTAGGCGGCTTGTGTCGGACATCATGTTTTTCCCTAAACCGAATCGATCTCACGAGGAAACTGGTTCTACCCTAAGCCACCCAGCACTCTGCCTGTTTAGGTTTTTGGCGAAGACAGACATATCGGAGCTAACGGCTTGGCATAAAGCTTGGTATAGGGTATGGGCCAGTTCCCTTGGCTGAGGTACCCGAGGATCTCTTATTTTCCTATGGTAAATGGTAATAAAGGGATCACCTCTCAACACAATTCCACACCTTAATACTAATTTTTTTTTATTCGAGTAGAATAGCCGGCATTCCTACCTACCTAGTAATCTTACACAAGAGCAAGTTTGTCCGTTTAAGACGCCATTATAATTCAGCTTTTTATTTTTCATAAAATTTAATTGAAAGTTATCAATTTAATTTCATGAAAAATAAAAAATTGAATTATCAGTTTTTGAGAAAAAGAAAATTTTTCAAAAATTATTTTTTTTTCAATTTTTTTTAGCAGTATAATTCAGGTTTTAGATTTAGAATTTACATTTCGTCAAAATGGGTGCACTCTTTCAAAAGATAGATGGTGTAGTAAAAAAAGGTTCTACGGCAGGTCGGTACCGATACCGAAAAAAAAAAATCCGATTAGACCCATCGACATTGTCAAAAACTCACTGATATACAATTTTATTGATATTTATGGTATTTTTTTTTAAGAAAAATTGAATTATCGGTAACTCTGATATGATATAGCTAAAGTTGTTTTTATTTTCATACTTAGGTCAAAAATAAAAAAAAAATGTTCGGGTATTTTTTGTGAATACTTAAATTTGTTCATAACAGTATAAAACCTTAAAACATACATACTTAATAAAACAACGACTTCTTACACCTCCATTTTTTCGATAAGATTATTGCAAAAAGCCCAATCAACGCTACTATAGCTAGGTATTTGAATTTCTTTTTTTTTGTTAAGGTTACACTGTAAATTGTAATATTTATATCTCACTCTTTATACGGGTACTGATAACAAAACTTGTACCCCTAACTATTGATATGGATATATGTAGTATATTTTACCAACTACATCAAAAAACGTAATTTTCCAGAAATTTCACCAGGTCCCTATCCAACTCAAGCCTCATTTACAAAAAAAAAGTAATTTAATCAAATTATTTGCCTAATATCGTTATTATAAACTATACGGCTGTTTTCATTATATAGTATGTCAGGGTTAATTCACGCACTAAATCAAAGTTTTATTACTAGGTATACCCCAAATGGATTCAAAACCTTAAGAAGTTTTTTTTTACTCATTGCCTAGTGCCACTGTGGCACTGTGCATGGATAAACCAAAACAAGAACACATACAAAAACAACCTTTTTCAAAAGTTTCAACAATCTGGTTGTTGAAATACTTATTCCTTGAAAAACTCTTAATATACCTATAATGACTTACTTATTTAAATTTCCTCAACATAAAATTATTTTTACGACCTTCTAATTATTATTTTCAAAAATAAACCAAAGGTACAATTAAGCTATTATATCTTTTTCCTTGAATCTTGAATGGTAGAAACAGAAGCAAATCATTATAATTATTAACGACTGTTTTTTTAATGTATATATTCCGCCTATTATTCTACCCTCCTTAAACGTGTTGGAAGCTAATAAGATCTGCAGTTAACAAAATGATCCCTTAAGTGCTAAGATTGGTCTTCTGAGACCAAAGAACAAATTAAAAAAGTTTTGCTTTATGTTCTGATTCTTAAATATGAAGAGAAAAAAATTCTTGGCATTAACAGAGCTTCTTATTGATTAAAACGTGTGCTGTAATGTCTGAATGGCGGAATGCCAATTAAGAAAACAAGAAAAGAATAGGGTAATTTTAAATTATTTAAATTGTCCTAATCATCAGAATTTTCTGCCTCGCAAGTTTTGAAATTCTTTTTTTGCCTTTTCTTCTCATGGAAAAAATAAATGTTGTTTTTAAGAAAAGAAATGTTTGTTTAAAATTTGGTAATTTATTGGTTCAACGTTCAAAATGTTTACCCACTTTTGATGTTATGTTTGCTTTGAGGTTATAGTATTGAAGTGATATTGTGTTGAGACACAGTGTATATGTCTATTGAAGGTGTATTATAAATAAGGATGGAACCGGAAATCACCTAAAACAACCCTTTTTGAAATCTTTAGGTATTACCCACCTGAAATGCTTTGAACATTTTTTTAATAAACATTTGTTTGAATAGGTCCTTTCACAAATAAATGTTTTCAAAGTTATTCATAGGGAAGTCTATTTGTCTTAAATTTGTTTCTCTACGGAAAAAAAATGAAAAGTTTTCTTGGTTTTTATTGGTCCTCAAATGTTTGAAAATACTTTTTATTTTTGTATTACATCTCAAAGGTCAAATAAAAAGAATATTCTCACATTTGAATGATATATTGTTGCCATTTTGTATTTGTCATTCGGAGATACAGAAGAAGCATTCAATTTATCAAATGGCACAGAGATGGCGAATATGTACTTTAAAACACAAGCTTTCTCCGAGTAAGTCTTGTCAACTCTTACTCCTACCTCTGTGACTCCTGGCTACCTCTACAGTACCTTAATTCGAAATAAGGGTAGACCATTTTAGAAGGTTTTTACTTTACTAAAGAGGAAGGAGTGATGGGAGGTAACGACCACTAAAGTATCTTCCCCCTTCTTCTAAAAAACATCGGAGGAACTCTTAGGAAGAATGTGAGTCCGTGTGATTTTTTCAAATTTGTTATGTAAAGTTCAATTCCTAAGAGGAGAGAAACTGAATTTTTTTTTAGTTTAAAAAATAACGGTACCAGCCATATAACGATTTTGGAAAAGGTTAATTTTTTTGAAAACAGCTACAACAATTTTCTTAACAAAACTTACGGATGGTTTTTATTTGATTGTCTTTTTTTTTAAATTGCGAAAAAAAAATTGCAACCTTATTAACGGTGTACCTACCAAAGAACCGTTATTTGGTCAATCGGTTATAATTTAAAAAAAAACATAAAAGACCTTAATGACTTGATAAAACATCGATACCAAAATTTTGGATAAATGATTATTTTTAGTTTTAATTAAGTTTTTAATATATTTTTTTTGTAAATTCAATATTTGGAAAACGGTTTGATTAAAAAAAAAAATATTTTTTGTGCATAAAATGCAAATTATTTAGCACTTTAAATTGGCGTTTTTAAATTCGTAAAAAATTTTGTTTATAAAAATTATTAATTAAACATCGTTTTATTTAAAAAACGCTGTAATGATTTTGGAATTGATTTTCGTTTGAATCTTCCTAAAAATAAGTTTTAGCTCTTTTAAAAACAATTCATATCGTTCGTATTTTTCACTTAGGTATATAAATAAGAAAAACATTTAATTTATTTTTGTTAAAACTAATTTTATTTATGTGGTAATTTGCTACAAGAGCAAGTTCGTGCGATCCAGTCATACACTTTATTTTGTTCTTGATTAGTTGTAAATAGAAAAGTTAATATCAAAAAGCGTACTCTTGTAAAAAATCTTCTTTTTTTTAATTTTAAAATTTAAAAAGTGTCAACCATTTTTGTAGAGAAAATTAGAGTGCTACAATTTTAAACTAATCATTTTTCCATAATTTTTTTGCTATTTTTTTCAAAACTATGAAAGTTTCGAAAAAAATAGCAAAAAATTGACATTCCCTCCGCTTTAAAAAAAATTAGCCATCGTAAAAATTGTGGGTTCTTTGTTAGAAATAAAAAAAAATAAAAAAAAAAAATAACTACATTTGACAATATAAAAATTAAAGAGGAAGAGTTCTAGTATACAGACGGACTAAATATAATTTTTTAAAGCATTTCACCCTTTCCCTAAACTGCATAAATTTGAACCAATATTATGGTTTCTGCAACTACTTCAAACAGTTTGTAGATATTTAATACATGTTGCAAAGTCGTTTATTCTAAGTACTTCCTTCCAGTTGCAATATCGGCATCCTGAACTCAAAAACTCTTAAACTGGAAAAAAAAGCTGTTCCACTTCCACTTAAGATTCATAACATTCCTCCCTTCGATTGGCCTTAAAATCCTATCAATTCAAGCAAAAAAAAAATATCAACTCAATCTATGTATATAGAATAAGGAACTTAAACGACTCTTCCAATTCAATAACTTTGTGAAGTAGATGACCCTGGAAGCAATTTCATTTTCGACACACACACAAAGTGTCAAGTGAAATTCAATTTGCCAGCAGCTTAAAATGTGTTCATCTGCCATATTCTGGTATAAAAGTGATGGCAAAAAAATCCACATTGTCACATGCTGTTGGAAATGGTTTTCAGAAAACGACAACTTCGTGATGGGAATTTATGGTGCACATGAATCGATTCTACCTTATAAATATGTCATAACAAATAATATCGAATCCAGAACTAAGTAGCTATGTGTACCTTGAAGTGTTGCAAGAAAAATACAATTTAAGGTGTAAAATATAAAATTCCAAATGAAATATGAAATCGCCAAAAAGTAAATTTCAAAAAAGATTTTGATTTTTTTTTTCTTTGAAAACAGCTTAACTTATTTGCTAATTAAAAAAAATAAAATCGAAAATGTCAAGTATTACCGAGGTTACATTTTTTTTTTAATAAAGTTTACAATAAATGCTTTTGAAGGTTTCTTATTTCAAATACATTTCACCAAGTTGCAAAGGTTAAGTAAATGGTTGGAACACCAGCTGTGATCGATGGCCACGGAGGTTGGTTACGAAATCTTGCCAATTAAAATCTCGCTTTCGAAATTTGGCATTACGAAATCAAGCAATCTTATAATCCCGCATTTCTTAATCTCGCAATTACAAAATGCTGTTTCTTAAAATCTCGCAATTAGAAAAAATCCGCAAACAGTTTACGACGTAAATACACTGCTTGGCCTTATATGATTTGGGATGGGTGCGAGTTTGGGTGTATGCAGTTTCTTTTGGATTTAGTATTTATATTGTGCGATTTTAGTTTGCGGGGTTTCGGTTAAAAATGGAGAGATTTTTGTGTGCGAGATTTAAAAAAACAGGATTTTGTGATTGCGATTTTATGAAAAGCGAGATTTAAAACTTGCGAGATTTTGTATTTCCAGATTAAAAAAAAAAACTCCGTCAACGGAGTTATAGTGGGTATTTGCAAAACGCCAACGTTTGGTAGTTTTCTATTTTGTTCTGTAGGATTAAAAAAAAATAACATTTTATTTGGATAGATTATAAGCTAATTTAATCAAATTTGATTCTTTTTCTTGTAAATTTCATCAATTTTTATTTCACCTGCTCTTGGCATTCCTTTAAAAAAAACTTTGGCAGTGTGCCGTGCGCAAAACATTGCTCACACCTTTTCTTACATTTTTTGTGTGGAAGTTTTTGAAATTTTAAATGTTATATTGCACAATCCACTAAATGTGGAGCATAATAAAAGTTAAAGGGGAATTTATCCAAGTTAAACAAAATTAGAAAAACTGGTTTGGAAACTGAACTAAATCTTTTTGAAAATGTTACAGGGGTCGTCATAATTATATTGACAAATACGAATATCTTTATATTTTAAAAACAAACTATTTCAAGCCAAACTGAAAATAGAATATGTATAATATGATGGGAATATTTTATTGTACAGTTATTTTATAATCATTGGAATAGTTATGCCATAATTATATTTTGACAAAATAGGACTTTTATAGAATTTAACCATAAACTAGTGACAATTTTGCATAAAGTTTTTTCATCTGTTCCAGTATGGTTTATCTTTGTTTAATCGCCCCAGAGGACGAGTCATTCAACTTTAAGTACACAATAAAAACAGTGAAACAGTGTGGTGGGGTCTTCATGGTCTTTAGTTAAGTTTGGGTAGAAATGGATAAGTTTGGGTACCTCAACATTTTAAAAAAACACAATGGAAGAATTTTCAATATAGTCAATGCCAATTAACTGGTTTTTAGGCATGATAATAACCCAAAACATACAGCCAATGTGGTCAAATTATGATTTTTAAAGTATTTTTTATGTGTTCACATCACAAATCACATCACAAATTTAATTCTTCATGAAATATTTTTGTTTTAATTTTATTTTTCGTCAACAAAAAAGCTAATTAATGTCGAATTCCTTTCAAATAAAAAGTTGATTTTTTTCGGACTAAAGTTGCTTTTTTCGGAAAAAGATTGATCTGAGGGGAAAAAATCTCAAATAATCATGATCCATAGACAAAAAAGTTGCTTTTTTTCCCTTTCAGATCAACTTTTCGGAGTTCGACATGAATTTCGATTTGTAGCAAGATTTACACATACTTAAATGATTTTTTTTTAATTCTGTCAGATGAGCATTTTAATTGTGTAGTGTGGTTTATTTTAATAGGAATTTGCAGAATTAAAATTATTGAAAACAATATATTGTGCGTGAATTTTGTTGTAAATTGTGCAATTTGTCAATAAAGTGAAGTATAGTGAATGATTAAAATCGCTTCTATATAGAAATATACACAATACAATCAAAGAAAAAAAGCAACTTTTTTATTAAGATCCAGAGAAAGTATGTGTGCAAATACGTTTGAATCTTGGCTATTAAATCGAGATTAAAGAAAAGTTGATCTGAGGAGAAAAAATCAATTTTTTCTTTTAGATTTTATTCACAATTAATTTGCAAATGCCTTAGCCGGGTTTGTGGTCAGATTGATTAATTGAGAGTTTTTCACCTTATTGACCGCAAAAATCGAAATAAAAAGACAAAAAATTTTAAAAAAGGAACAAAAAATAAAAAAACGTTTGTTTAAATTTTAAAACTTTCAAAAATCTTTTTATTTAATACGAATGCATTTCGGTTCATAGCAGCGGAACCATCATCAGCGAACGACAATCAAAGGAAAGTAGGTAAACAAAGAAACAAAACAAATTACATAAGTTGGACTCTGGGAAAAGAATGTAAACAGAAGAGAGTGATAAGAACAGTTTTTATTATTTTTTCTTCTTAAGCGCGTTGAATAAATGAGAATCTATTGGACCAGGTTCTAAATTCATTAAGTTGTTGACTCATATGCGTCTAGTTTATAGGGTTTCTTTACTTTTTTAATAAGCTTAAAGTTGTCTTCGAATGATGTAATTGTGTGTGGATTTTCATTATCTGGATTTTTGTCTTTTTATTTCGATTTTTGCGGACAATAAGGTGATAAACTCTCAATTAATCAACTTTTTCTTGTTCATGGATGATGATTTTCGGAGAAAAAGCAACTTTAGTCCAAAAAAAGTCGACTTTTTATTTCCAAGGAATTCGACATTATTTATTTAGTCAGAAATAAAGAGTGATTTTATAATAAAAGTCATAATTGTGCTATTTCTTTGTCCACGGCTGTAGGTATATGCCAACAATACGTTGAACAGATAAGGAAGAAAATTTAAGTTATAAAATTTAAGTTGACCAAGAAGTAATTAAAACTCTATATCCATAATTCAATAGAGATATATTTTAAATATTAAATACAACCGTTTCAATTTCCTTAATAAGAAATTATTAAGTTAATTTTTATTTATTTAAATTCTTAAAGAAATAAACGTCATGATTTCTTGTTTTCTAGTGAGAAATATGTTTGAACAATTTTAGTAAAAAGAAAAAAATCTGTAATTTATTTACCTATTTATATTTTTTTTATTGTTTTTAATATTTTTTTTTTTAAATAAGTAATGCAATATAATCGAGCATATCAGGACTACCAGATTATCAAAATTTGTCAAAATCAGAGAGTAAGACTAAATAGTCGATATAAGAAAATCGGTATAATATGGGAAGTACCGTTTGAAAGCTTTTTCCCATATATTGACAATAGTGTTGAAAACAAAATCCTTATACAAAATTTTATCAAAATCTATTGTATTTTTCAGGAAAAGTATTTCTTTTAAAAAATACTAATCACGATTACCAGATCTTTAAGAATATAAAATTTGGTCAAAATCTATGGTATGTGCCGTTACCTATAGGATGAAAATAAAATGTGTAGCACAAACGTGCTCTTATGGCAAGGTACTTCGGTGTTTAAAACAGGAAAAAGTTAAAATTTTTGTGAGACATATCAGGACTATAATCTTATATCGAATTTCGTCAAAGTAAGTTAATAATAAGTACTTTCTATATGAAATACTGTTATTGGGCTTTTTCTGAGTTTTTTTTTTTTCTTAAATTTTATAAAAATCGATCGCATATTTTTCGGGAAAAATTAGATTTTCGTTAACGTGGTACATGGCGATGGCAGGTACTGTCATTATTTGTAAATATTTCAATTTCTCTTCTAAGGAATGTTGTCAAAATGATTGGTACTAAATTTGAAGAAAATCGGTTCAGGCGTTTAGATGTAATGTCGTGTTTGATTGTTATCTAAAATCTTTTTTTCTAACGAATGCATAACTTGCCTTACCTATGTATAATCGCAAGTAAAGAAAATGGGCATACACATCTCAACAATAAAGCAGAGTTTCCTCTAAATTTATTATTGGCTCAATTTAGCAGGATTTTTGCCGGAATTAAAATTCAAAATTGTTTTCTTTATTAAAATATTATTAACAAATAAATTATTGACTATATATACATATACATTTACTCTTATCAAATTTAGAGGTGAACTAGGAATAGTTCGTGTATTATGGATAGTATGTCAATGGGTCAATGGGGTGAAATTGTATGCTCTTGTATGGAGTGGATCATTTATTCGCACCTAAGCGTAGTAAAATTGTAAAGTTATTTAAAAGAAATACATAGTTGTCTCGCATAAGTAGATGTATTTTTAAACTGACAAAAATTAATTCCGGCTTTAAATTTCGAATTCAAAAACTCAATATTATATATGTACTGTCTTGCTTTACTAAATCCAGCAATATCTTAACATATCAGTAGCACATTGCACAAATATATGGAAAAACTATTCAGCTTTCCACACTGTGGTATGTGCTTGCTTACATATAGTTTAGTACAATTCTCACTATTGCCAGGTGCTCTTGTAAGTCACTTAAGTTATGTACATCGATATAATGCAAAGAAGGACTATGGAAATTAAAGGAGAAAACGAAAAGAATTTTGCCACTTGAACTCTTGAACAACTTCGTTCTCGTAATGTTTCATACATTGCTACTATATAAATATCTAATTAATTTAATATATTTGAACGTATATTTTTGATTTAAATAATTGACTAAAAGATTATATTGATTTAAATCCTTAACTGTGAAATTTAAATTATTTACCACATTATTTTTCGTGTGAAATGAAATGCACGAATTATTTTAATCTAAATAGATTCATATTATTATAACAAAGTCTACACTCCAAATAAATTTCACGCTTGTTCAATTTTAACTGAAAAGCCATTTCCACGAAAATATTATTTCTAGTTCAAATAATGTTGTTTAAATATTGAAATTAATACACCCAGGGCCATTTATGCGTTATGCCTCTCTTCAAACAAAGGATATGGCAATCAATTAAGTTGAAGAAGTTAAACAAATTTGCCATAAACGACCCTCAAAAGTTAAACCGAACACATTTTGACTAAAATTCTATATCTATTTAAATTTTACATTTTTAAAACATGGGGTTTGTTTAAACAGCGCACTCAAAAGGCTATCTAACTACATATTTATAAATCTATATGTTTGGCTCTATACCAAAATAGATCAATATACATAAAAGAAAAGAAGACACACGCAGGACTGTTTATTCTTTAACTTTAAGCTGAACACGTGACAAGGATGTAATGTGGGTTTTGTTGGGTGGAATT
The DNA here is from genome assembly GCA_951217065.1 of Baccha elongata. Lineage (NCBI taxonomy): Eukaryota > Metazoa > Arthropoda > Insecta > Diptera > Syrphidae > Baccha > Baccha elongata. The sequence goes on along the minus strand of OX578272.1, from coordinate 19,690,060 downwards.
GGATATCTTCAGGGTTCAGGGATTCTCATGCTGCGGTGTAAAACTGGCAAACTCGTTTCTAGTCTTTGACATCATTTTTAATCAATGGCGACATGAATGAGTTCACGATTTGAGTAATGCCACCGTGCGTCGTCGTCGTCGTCGTCGTAGTCGTTGCTGTAACAGTTGCTCCTCTATAATCGTGGTCTTTGGTCCTGAGGCGATAATAGCAGCAGCGCCTTGAATCCTTTTTTACTTCATTTTAAGACACTGAGATGTTTAGGGGTATTTCACTAGTGAAGAAGTTGCAGAATTCTTAAAATCATTTTTGATTATTCCCTTTTTCGCTTTTCTCAGAAAAATCCTAGAAAATAATTTGTTTCGCAATTTTCTTTTTAAAGATTAACGATACTTAAAAGAATGCTGAACAGTGCTTACGGTGCTCCTGCTCAAAGATGTAGATAACTGTGGTTAGACTCCATAGTTGATGTATACAAACTTCTTATTGTGACTGGGTTTTCGTTGATACTTCTTACCAAATTGTTAGGAAGTCTATAAGATCTGAGAGTTTAAATATTAGAATTATTGTCGACTGGTAAACCTGAAGATTAAATATTTTTTTATAGCAAAGTTACAAATTTTATCTATTCTTAGAGTTCTCACCTAGAATAATGTCAGCCACTTCTTCAAGAGAGGTGTTTGAATGATAGGCGTTTTTCATATTTTGTTCAGATCTAAGCTCTGAAAGAGTTCGAAAGTTCAGGGTATGCTCCGATCGTTTTCTGAACTGAACAATGCTCTGAGCGTTCAGATTTTTGAAACACACTTGAATGCCATTTATTCTGACTCGCAATGTCAAAAATACAAATAAATTAATTTGCGTGAATGTTTTTTTAATAAACTTGGTTAAAAAATATTGTTTATAAAACTAATTATTTTTAATTCTACAGGATGACTGGCTCCTCCCGATACTTTAATTGTTTTGGACTGAAAAATCGATGTAACAAATGTTATTGTTAGAACGCTCGGTCGATTTATAGTAAAAAAAAGAAACAAAACTTTGTTTTCCAGACTCTGTTCTGAATTAAAAAAAAAGAAAAACCCCTAATGGCTCCGTTGCGCTATTTTCCGATCTGAATTTGGTCTTGTTATCGGTATTTTTTCAAATCGACTTCTTGATGAAATGTGAGAGATATACAGGGGGCGTCCTTAAAACTTCCCTCAAAATTATTTGCGTACGCTTATTTTTAAAAAATTGAGTTGAAAATAATATTTGAAAACAATTTTGATGGAACAATCTTGAAAATTTGTATTAGGTTATATTGCACTTTCGTTAATTTTTTACAATTTCAAGGCGTTTGGCAACCATACAATATTAGAATTTGTACAATTTTTTATAGCATCAATTTTTTTTAATCAAATAGTTGATTTGACTTTGTACTGTATTTGACATAATAATATTTGGTACATTTCAAGACAACTTGATCTCTATCTTGACTTCTTCATTAACGTATGATACAAAGTAGCTAATTGAGATTAATTCTACTTTAGTTTCTCGTTCCCTCTCGCTTTCGTGCATACAAATTCGATTTCATTTTTTGTTGAAAAGAGAGAGTAAGGATTATTCAATAAAAAGTCAAACCAGTCAAGAGTAAACTTTCTTCTTGCAAATAACGATAATTTATTATTGATGTTAGTTGTTTATTTATGAATGTTGGTGTCGCTATTAAGCGAATTTTCCACGGTCAGTCACAGTCATTTGACATCAATCTGTAATATAGTGTTTGTAAAACTAAGCTGTATGCGTGCATTTGTAAGACAAAAAATCAAAACCCTTTTGATTTTGACTGATGACTGATTATATTTGTAGATGACTGTCGACTTTGGACTGACCGTGTAAAGGTGGCTTAAGAGAAAAAAACAATCAGTAAAGCGACCCTTACGGTCAGTCAGGAAGTCAGTCATCTTCACATATAATCAGTCATCAAGAAAAATCAAAAGGGTTTTGATTTTTCGTCAAAGAAATGCACGCATACAGACTTATTTTTACAAACACTATATTACGGATTGATATCAAATGACTGACCGGTGTAAAGGTCGCTTTTTATGTATGTTTCAAGTAAAATCATTACCTTGGTAAATATTTTTATGAAATAACCATACAGCATGTACAATTGTGTTAGCCGATTTTTTTCCGTTAAACACCTTATGATGTAATATCTATGTAACGACTCATGTTTTTTAGTGCTTACTTGAAAGAGGTAAGAAATTAAGTATGTGAGCATCACTACCTGAAAATGCTTGAATTCACTAATCTGAACTGTTTTTCACGGTCCAATGAAAAATTTGTTTCAATAAATTTTCGGATATGTATTAAAAAAAAAAACAAATTGAAGCAATTTTTACACTCTTGAATACTAACTTATTATATTATGTAAATTAATATATTCTATTTTCTTAAACTATATACGTTTAGCAATCATGTATGAGTTTTTAAACCTCGATTTATTTTGTTTTTATCAATCTACGCACACATTTTTGTCATTTCCGTGGCTCTTTTATCATTTTCGATTAAATTTGCTGCTAAAATTAAAAAAAAAATGTTAACCCCTCATTGAAAAATGATTTCTATAGTGAAATTTAAACCAAAACCGGCTATTATATAATATTATGATCAGTTAATTTTACGAAAGATCCATCTTAAGAAGCAAAATATTAACAAAATTACGATTTTGGTATTTTTTTACTTCAAAATTTCTAAAAATTGCTAATTGTTATTATTTTGTAGAGCATTGATTTTCACTTAGTATATATATTAAGAAAATTTCATACGATTATTTCAAATTTTCTTCATTCTTTGGAATTATAAATCATTTGGCAACCATGCAAAAATATATAGCACCAACAAAAAAGCTTTGTCTTTTGGTTTTATTTTAAAGAATGGTTTTGATTCAGTTCATTTTTATTATTCACTCATTATTTTGAGTGAGAACTGTGTTTACATGGAGGAGTATCGAATATTTTTCCGTTGTTTATTTGCAAACAGTGATGTTAATTCTTTTCTAAAGTGAAGTCCACTGAATGAATATTATTTGAATTAAATATACAAATTGTATTAGTAAAACGAGATTAAGGAAGAATGTTGAAAATTTAGATTGAAGTGAAATATGTAGATTTATTTCAATTGAATCAAAGTGAAAATAAATTCCCCAAAAGATTACAGTAATGTTAAATCTTATTTGAAAGTTCTTCTGAATCTATTTGTAATAAGAATAAAACATTTAATAGAAATTTAAAACTGACTCTCATCATAATTGACACCTTCAATATTCTTCATCGAGTTCATCTTGTGAAATTCACCCCCCAACATAGGTATCTACTGGCAACGAGTGATACAAATTCTTCCAGTTCAATAAGATTTCTATCGTATTTCGTTGAACCATCCCCTTGATGTGGCAGAAGCATCTTGACATTGAAGAATGATGACATGAATTGAATATCCAAAGTGCTAAAGTTCTTCCCACTATATCTCTAAAAAAAAATATAAAAGGAAAAGGGTGCGTTTGGCGTTACTATGAATAATATTTTAAACAAAATTTAATTTATTTGTACTGTGTTAAATATAATATTTTACCATATTGACAATGTGTTGGAAGGTATATAAGAAATTTTATCCAAGGATACCTGTTTTGAAATTATTGTATGAAGAAAAGTTTTTCACAATTTAACTTTTTGTTGCATTAAATATGTTTTGAAAGTCTTATGGAAAGTGTATATCGACAAAAGATAGGGAACGTATTTTATATAAGGCTTCATCTGATGGTTTTTGCACTTTTACGTTAAGCTAGTATCTTTTCAAAGAAGACGAATAAAAACGACTAAAATATGATATTGGGAGAGAGAAAATTGAAAACAAAGTTTATAGTCTATAAGTAGCTTTATGAACTAATATTTTCTTTGATTTATCTTTTTTATAAAGCCAACAAAACTTGCAGACAAAAAAGAAGATATTAATAAACAAAGAAAATAAGGATTGTTTAAAAGTAGAGAATGAAGAAACAGTAAGGGTAAAAGGTATACGTCTGTGGGCTCCCTCCCCCTAAAAAATGTATCCCGGTCTAAAATTCGGATAGGTACTTGGTTGAACTTGCTTAAGACACCAAAAAATGTTCTCAATCAAAATTCAGCTTAGTCGGATTTTTTTCTTAATTTTGCCTTATTTTTGTCTAATTCTTCCGGGCAATTTGTTGTGTTGTTATTAAATTTATCAAATTATTTGTTATTAAATTTAATGTTAAAAAAAACACAGTTACAGTTAAACGAATTTTATATTATTTTAATTTTATGAGGGAATTAAATATTGAAACAGTTTATAAAATGAGTAAAGTCCAATTACGTAAGAGAGAATATCTATATAATAAAATTTAACAACAACTAAGGAAGCAATTCAATTACATCAGGCAGTAAATTTTGAAATTATCATGATAAATTTTTTTTACCATCGAATCTGAATACAAAGTACCAACACTATTTGACTATCTTTTATATACCCCTCCCTATATAAATATATATTTTCATTAACACAGCACTTGAGCTGTTCCAATAATAATTAAAAATAATAGCGAGACTCCTCGTAAAAGAGCAATGTTTTTTTTTGCTCGTTGTGCTCAAACATGCGTTAATAAGTCAAACTACGTGTCCTGAATTTTTTTGCAATTTCAGATTTTGAACAGACACATCATTTGAATAATTATATTGTATCACGAACTCACGGGCAAAGGATATGCAATATATACAATGTAATATGGGAATCTATAAAATTTACGACTTTTCGTGCAGCAGTTCAATGTATTCAGTTTTTCCAGAGAGTTAAAATAAAATATAGAGACAGACAATTGTTCAGCTGAAAAGGCAGGTTTAATTTTATATTTTTTATAATGTATGAGGGTTTGCATTAAATTGGACCCGTTTCGAACGTGCATCTGTGTATAATCATAAAATATCAAGCACAGGACAATTAAATAAATCATCATCATTAAAGTGTTGAATCAGTAAAAAAAAAAAATGCATTGTCGAAACGAAGGTATTAAAGAGAATTGATTTATGTAAAGAACTGCTGGTATCAAATAATCCAAGAGAAGAAGGCATTAATTTCTGTGAAATAATTGTTATGTAAGATCTTCATTTTGGAATATTCATGCAGGTATTGTGGTAGTAAAAAAAATTAACTGAAAGAGTTCCCATGAATCTGAATAATATTTGAGGGCGTTAAAGGCCCCGAAATGCACTTATGGGTGCAACAAGTTTGCTCTTGTGATGCTCTGATACTCTTTTATACGAAATAGTGAAACTAACGTTGAAGTTTTGGATAAAACCTTTAAATATTTCCGATTACACCTGATATAAATTCGAAATATCTATAGATAGGTAACTTGATCAAATTTCAATGCCGAAATTTCGCAAAATTGACTTGATGCTATAATGTATAAGTTTTTTTGAAAATTCAATATTTTAAATACGGTTTAACTAAAAAAAAACGATTTTTTATATATTAAACTATTTAGCAGTTAAAATTGGAGTACCTACTTCAAATTTAAAATAAATTCTTTTGGTTCCTATTCAAATTATTTAGAACTTTTGCACACGAATTTTATCTCAAATTCGAATAATATATTAATACATTTAATAAAGTAAATTCAAGTTTCTCAGTATAAAAACAAATATATTTTTGTATACGAAATGTAAAATACCTACTTATTTTAAATCATTGTTTAAATAAAAAAGAATTCCAATCACAACAAACCTCAAAACAAGGCTTTTGTGCTGTGATTTTTGCTGCTCCATAGATATACAGGGTGATTGGTATAAGGTGCACCAAAAAGCTTGAGCGTGTGGGTGGAGTTAAGACAAAACAAAATTTTATGGGAGGGGGTCTATTTCCCCCCGTTTAGACGGGAGGGGCAATTTCCTAAAAACTTGACTTAAAAAAAAAAAACTATTTAAAAACAACGGTGAGTGATACAAAGCGTTGTTATATTTTTTCAGAAAGCCAGAAAACTACTCTTTTTTTTAATTTTTAAATTAAGTTGTTTAAGTGAACAGTTTTAAAAAAAAATATTTTCAAACTCAAAATTTTGAGAAAAAAAAATTAAACTAATTTTTTTCAAAATTTTATGTAATTAACTATTATTTTTATTTTCAAAATTCAATGCTCTTCTTAATTTTTAGGCAAAAACAGAAAACTGGATGCCAAAATGTATCTTAGTTTTTGAGAAATTAAGAAAAACTAGAAGTATTTTTTTCCAAGAAAAACACTTTTTTTTTTGGTTTTTCCAAATCTGACCTGCTCAGGCCAATTATTAATTAGGGGATTATCCCTTTTTTATTTTTTATTACATACCATCCGATTTTAATCAAATCCGATTTAATCAAAAAAAAACGAATTAACTTTTTACTTTACTTACTAGTTTTACTTTTAATTTTTTTTGAATTTCTCAAAAACTAAGATACATTTTGGCATCCGGTTTTTTTTTCAAAATTTTGAGTTTGAAATTTTTTTTTTTAAACTGTTCACTTTAACAACTTAATTTAAAAATTAAATAAAAGAGTAGTTTTCTGGCTTTCTAAAAAATATAACAAGGCTTTGTATCATTCACCGTTGTTGTTAAATAATTTTTTTTTCTGATTTAAGTCAATTTTTTAGAAAATTTCCCCTCCTGCCTAAACGGGGGGAAATAGACCCCTCCTCCCATACGATTTTTTTCTTGTCTTAACCCCACCTACACGCTCAAGCTTTTTGGTGCACCTTATACCAATCACCCTGTATATCTATGGAACAGCAAAAATCACAGCACAAAAGCCCTGTATACGACTACATTGAATAAAAAAATCACCATCATTCTACAACCAGTGAGATGTGCCCATGGGATCCTTTTAATGCTTCACATCCAATCAATGAGATACATTTTTTAGTGTTGCAAGTTTTTTTTTTCAAATACATTTCCAAGTTCCTTCGAGCAATTTTAATACAAACTACTCTGGGTCATATGGATTTTTTTTGTATAGGTGTGTGCATTCCTCTATCTACCTTTACATTACTCAGTAAAAAATAAAAACTGTTTCAGTTTTCCTCAGTGCTTCCCAAATACAAACAATAAATCCACCTAAGCCCTCCAAAAAAAAAAAAAAAAACATTTGTAACCAAAAAACAGGTAGTCTTTCAGGCTATAATTCACTGCACTATCTGCAGCACTTACACAAGCTTAAATTATTCTGCTTCAGCATCTGGCTGTCATCCAAAACCAAAAAAAAAAGTAATTTATGGATACAGCTGACATTATACAAAGTAGACCAACCATTGTTTAGTCAACCTACACATGTATTTGTTCCGCGGAATTTACAACGTTTCAATTTGTGGTATACCTCTAGCTTAATTAAGTTCACTGGGCTTTGGATTTCAGTGTGATTTCGATTCCGACAGACATCCACATCCACTCCACTCCACTCGTTGAATAGATAATAGCACTTTTTTTTTTTACATATGTGCATACATAACGATAGCTTTATACAAACATAATTATTAGTTTCCTGATAAATTGAGACTGCCACTGGGTCAAAGATTGCAGTGTTGGTAAGTTACGCGAGTTTTGAAAATGTCAATTAGTTACGCGTAACTAATGTAATTAATGTAACAAATTGAATAAGTAACGTAACTATTGTAATTAATGTAACTTATCTATTATTTTGACATTTCTACAAAAATATCTTCACATCAAAGTTAAATTCGAATTATAAAAACACGTTTTAAAATGGGTTCATATTTCATCAAAAAGTTTTTATGAATTTGTGCATCATATGGATAAAAAGTACATCTTATTGATGATTTTCAGTTGATGAACTGATAACCATTCTTCAATATGATAACGTAATTTTAATTCAGTGTAGATTCAATTGTGTGATGAAAATGAAGTCGAATTAACAAAAGTTCCACAATCCATCTTGGTCAACGATTAAAGAAATGAAGTTCTTCCACCAGAAACCAGCATTAACTCAGCGTCAGCAGACAATCATGCATCTGGAGAAGTTTCACTTTCCACTTGGTCTCTGCCCTAAACTTCCTCTTCTATACCGTCAACTTCAACGACCATGGGTTCAACTGGAGAAGTGTCTATTTTAATGTGGTCTCTTTCGTCAACGTCACCATCAACTTCATAAGGCATGATTTCGTCGTTTAAACGTCGTTTAAAGTTTTAGAAAACACAGACATTGCTATTTTGATGTAAATTCTGGCACATGATCTTTCAATAATTTTTGTTAACACTGTTCACTTATATATTTATTATTTTTTTTTTTAATTTTTAAATTAGGATTTATTTATATCATAGAATATGCACAAAATCATCACAATTTCACAATAATTCACGATTTATTTTATTTTCATAACAATAATTTGACTTTTCACAGTTTAAGTTTTTAATGTGAAACCGAACGAACTAAACGATAAGTTTAAACTTTCGTTTAATTAAACTACAGGTTAAACATTCACTGGGCATAAATGACTTAGGGCCAGTTGTACAATCTTAACAATGGTAACTTGAACCACTATTGTCCTTAATAAAACTTTGGTACCCAAGTTTTGCAAAAGTGTTTATTTTTAGTTTTAATCAAGTTTTTTAATATATATCTTTTTTAAATTAAATAGCTACTTGGAAAACGACTTGACTAAAAAATTCTATTTTGTGAACATAAAATGCAAACTATTTTACACTTAAAATAGACGTTCTTTAAATTCGTAAAATAATGTTTTTAGTAAAATTGTTGAGTAAACATCTATTTATTTAAAAATCGCAATCGATTTTAGATACTTTTTTTGTATACTTATATTCAGGCAAAAAAATTTTCTGCATACTTTGGTTTTGACTTGAATCATTCTAAAATAGTAGTTTTAGCACTCTTAAAAACAATATGCGATATCATATGATTTTTTCGTATTTCCTATTTATATTTAAAAAAAATATAATAAAATTTATTTTTATTAAATTTAATTTTATTTTAGTTGCAACTTGTTTAAATTTGTTTGACCCCTATTTTTAAAGCTTAGTAGGATTATATAATTAATAGATTTCTTCATTTATAAGATAATCTCAAAAAAACGGATAACCTTTTTGTATAAATCCAAATAAAAGGTTTTGTGGCCTTTACTCCAAGCATTGCGTTTCGCCCTAGTTTGATGGTGGGCTCATCAGCTAGATGACATCAAACCCAATCTAGTACGCAATAATTGTCGATGATTACCGACTGCTTTATAAAATTTACAGAGAAAACTCCCTGTGAATTATATTATTCTAAAGAACTTTGATTAAAGTTAGACATTAGAAAAATTATGATGTTATGCTCGTGGCCAAGCGAAGTTATAAGAAAATAAAAACAATAAAAAGACTAAAAATAGTCGAATTAGATTTTATTAAATGGAGTATTTATGAATGAAATTCAATATTAAAGGTTTTGTGGCCTTTACTCCAAGCATTGCGTTTCGCCCTAGTTTGATGGTGGGCTCATCAGCTAGATGACATCAAACCCAATCTAGTACGCAATAATTGTCGATGATTACCGACTGCTTTATAAAATTTACAGAGAAAACTCCCTGTGAATTATATTATTCTAAAGAACTTTGATTAAAGTTAGACATTAGAAAAATTATGATGTTATGCTCGTGGCCAAGCGAAGTTATAAGAAAATAAAAACAATAAAAAGACTAAAAATAGTCGAATTAGATTTTATTAAATGGAGTATTTATGAATGAAATTCAATATTAAAGGTTTTGTGGCCTTTACTCCAAGCATTGCGTTTCGCCCTAGTTTGATGGTGGGCTCATCAGCTAGATGACATCAAACCCAATCTAGTACGCAATAATTGTCGATGATTACCGACTGCTTTATAAAATTTACAGAGAAAACTCCCTGTGAATTATATTATTCTAAAGAACTTTGATTAAAGTTAGACATTAGAAAAATTATGATGTTATGCTCGTGGCCAAGCGAAGTTATAAGAAAATAAAAACAATAAAAAGACTAAAAATAGTCGAATTAGATTTTATTAAATGGAGTATTTATGAATGAAATTCAATATTAAAGGTTTTGTGGCCTTTACTCCAAGCATTGCGTTTCGCCCTAGTTTGATGGTGGGCTCATCAGCTAGATGACATCAAACCCAATCTAGTACGCAATAATTGTCGATGATTACCGACTGCTTTATAAAATTTACAGAGAAAACTCCCTGTGAATTATATTATTCTAAAGAACTTTGATTAAAGTTAGACATTAGAAAAATTATGATGTTATGCTCGTGGCCAAGCGAAGTTATAAGAAAATAAAAACAATAAAAAGACTAAAAATAGTCGAATTAGATTTTATTAAATGGAGTATTTATGAATGAAATTCAATATTAAAGGTTTTGTGGCCTTTACTCCAAGCATTGCGTTTCGCCCTAGTTTGATGGTGGGCTCATCAGCTAGATGACATCAAACCCAATCTAGTACGCAATAATTGTCGATGATTACCGACTGCTTTATAAAATTTACAGAGAAAACTCCCTGTGAATTATATTATTCTAAAGAACTTTGATTAAAGTTAGACATTAGAAAAATTATGATGTTATGCTCGTGGTATTTATGAATTTCATTCATAAATACTCCATTTAATAAAATCTAATTCGACTATTTTTAGTCTTTTTATTGTTTTTATTTTCTTATAAATCCAAATAATTCAATCAATAATTTTACTTTTAAAGTTGTAATCTCGTGATATATTTAATTAATGTAAAAACTCTTGCACCGATAAAAAAACACAAAAAAAAATATTTGTTTCCTTACCTGTAGGTACGGTTTCTCTCAAATTGGTTTGTTTTCTTTTTTCCCATTTGGTTCACTTAGATTACACTCTTACTTACTTCAGAAATCGACTTTTAACCTTTTTAAAACTTTTCAAAAACTTTTAATTTTAACAGCAAATTCTAAAAAACACCTGTTAACAATTTTTGTATTTGATTTTTGATTTTTCTAGCTCAGCTTATTCTTTGTTATATCATAGCCTTGGCCACGAGGCAAAACAAAATCACCATCTTTCTGGTATAGTTCACATTAGCTTTTTGTCAAAAAAGTTATGTAAGCTGAACTAGAAAAATCTTTAAATTGCGTAATGACAAGGTGCTTTTTGCTGGACGTCATCTGACGAGCCCGCAAGCTAGCACCGGGCGAAACGCAATGTTTTCTTGATCTATAGGCCGCTGAACGCTTTAATTTTAAAACTTTAATTACATTGTGGATTTTTGCATTGTGGATTTTTCTCCAATATTAAAACCAGTTAATCATTACAGTCTGAAAACTGAATTCGAACATGTATGCCAAGTCGATTAAAATGCATCATCTTCCCATAACATTCATCTCATGGAGAAACCTTAAGTAAATTCATGAATTTTCTGTCAAAATTACACAAAAATTATGTATCGAAAAATATATAAAAACCCAATTATAATCAGAACACGACTTTTGGGGTTTCCTTGGCCTTTCTTTATATTTATATTACACTTTTGAAGGTCTTCGTTTTGATTGATGTATTTTTAATGAATTTGTTGAGAAAACCCATCAAAAATGAATTCCCCGAACTGTTCTTTTTTGCATCCACTCTCCATTTATATTATAATGCCAAAAATATCTAACTAAACATCCCGAATACAAATGAAATTAATTCAAATATTCTTTCTTTTCATTTCAGGATAATTAAACACAGTCTGCGCTGTTTGAGTGTTGACCAAGAAATAAAAAAATAATAAAACCTGCAAACCCATCTCTCTATAAATATTGAGCCAAGGGTGGCAAAGGGTTTCCCCCAAAGGACATCCAGTTCCTTTTGTGTACACCATGTGTTCAAAATGATAACTTGGGTGTTATACAAAAACTTGCTGCTCATACATAATAAATTAACATCTAAAAGACGAACACACTATTCCCAGTAGATGCGGAATAAATTCATTATACTGGGTTATTTCCACACCATCTGGTGGGCTATACACACACTATAACGAAGGAACAATTCGATTCACTAATGCTACAAAATGCACAACCGTTCGTGTCAATGGCCAAACTTTACCGATTGCAGCAATAGTGGCAATCTATCGCTGTTCAAGGATAATTTGCTGGACGTTGAATTTGAATTGGAACTCAATGAGACTGCAGATTGGCCATTGGAGCGTGTCGTTTCCATGGTCGTGCCTGTGTTTTTCGGAATAATTGGATTAGCTGGACTTCTGGGAAATGCCTTGGTGATATTGGGTGAGTGTTTTAAGCATATGCAATCATTTTGTCAAAATTATAAATCACCACAGTGACCTAGGGAAACATTTTATTATGGAAATCATTATATATACTCGCATACATGCATATATTACATAATATTAAATTTTCTATTTTCTATTTTATTGATTGCATTATGGGGAGGATGAATTAATTACTTAAAATAATACTATGAATAAATTGATGTTTCTGAATAATTCGTCAGGTAATTTTGCTAGCAAGACAATCAGCCTTTGGGTGGTTTGGATTTAATTTAAGTGCAAATTAAAATTTATTTTTTTGTTATATGAACTTGAGAGATTTTATATCTATACTATCCCATTAAATCTATATATGGAATTATTAGATTTTTACTTGCGAATATTTTTGGTGCATCTAAAAATGAAGTGTATTAATTTTTGATCCAACTCGCCCTTGTCTTAAATTTATAAAAGAGTTTACTCCTTCTAAATAATCATAATAATTTATTTGATTGAAACAATTCAATAAATTGTAGTCTTCAGTAATGTGGTATAACATGTTTTTAAATGAATAAAATTAAACAAAAAACAAAAATACATAAATGATTTTAGGTTTTTATTTATTATTTTTTTTTTTTGTTTTAAAATAAAATTCATACAATTTATTTAGCAATATAAAATATATATTTTTTTTTTAATATAAAGTTTCTAATATCGGATGCGACGCATTTCGGATTGTGCTGAATTCTTCATTGGGCAACGTAATAATAGTAAAACAATTGTTTTTATTTTTTAACGAGATTTTTATTCAATTTTATTAATTTTCTTATTTCAAATTCATAAGTTTCTCTTATTTTTACAAGGCAAGTAGGTATTGGTTTCGTGAACAAAAAAAATTCGAGGTTTAAATTAAACCTGACAATACGATGATAGAGAAGCTTTTAAAAAAGTAGGTTTCGTCTGTGCGTATTTGTGGATGTGCGGATGTTCGGTTTTATGTTTACCGAGCTACAGCCTAAACGGTTGAATGGATTTTCTTCAAACTTAGTTTATAGTGCTTTTTTATGATTCCCTAGCTAGGAGACAAATTCGAATTTTTGTTTTAGCCCGGCTATAACGGGTACCTATACAACCGTTTTAGTTTTTACAAATTTTCTCGAAAACGGCTCTAACGATTTTGATGAAACTTAGTATACGTTCTACAAAGTGCATTTCAGGTTTTTGGCTAAAAATGGACATAATGGAGATTTGGTGTTAACGGTTTTTAAAAATTCGGCCATATCTTGATAACGGCTGCACCGATTATATTCAAATTCTGTGTGGAATTAAAAAAAAACTGAACATTTTTAAAAATAAAAGTTAAGTTACTTTTCAAAATGTATGTAATTTCTAATCTCAGTTTTATCTCCCACTTACACTTATATTTTCTTTATTTGTCATGTTAATGTTAGAGTCCTGAAGATTTCCTAAGAAGACGAAACGCGTCGCGTCGGTCTTTTATTGTATAAAAGACCGACAAATATAAATTTTAAAAAAGTGGAATTAACAAGTGTTTTATTTAACTTTTATTTTTAAAAATTTTCAGAACAATCAATTTCCACCAAGTGCCTAACCATCGCTCTATTGAGCGTATTAAAAATAGCCATTTAACACAAAATGGCATTCACAATTTTTCGCTAAACAACCGTTTTATGATAGGTACCATACCACTTGATCTCGCGTTTAGGCCATTATTAAAATTTTTGCAGTCGCATAGTTTGCTACAAGAGCAAGTTTGTGCGACCCATTATTTTTACTAGGATTATCCTTACTTCGTCAAATTATTTTTCCGCTACGATTTTTATTTCTAAGCTCAGTGATACTGATACCTTTTTTTTCGTTTTTTGTGTTATTTTGCTATTTTAGAGCCAAGGCTCCAATATTATTGCATCATTTGCCTGCAGTCAAATTGCCACTGACTTGATGCCAAACTGCTGTTATGTTTTTTCATACTGGCACACATTCCAATCATTCTTTGATTTTGTTTAGCAATCAATAATCATATTGCAATGTTCAAATCATTTACTGATGTTGAACTTATTTTAGGGTGTCAAGATCAAAAAACCAAAGTGCACTCAAAATGATTGCATTTATAACGTTGATCCTGTAATGATTTCTTTCTTGATATGCTTTCATATTCATTTTTGCCACTACAATTACTACAATTGCAATAAAGACATCCATCAAGTATTGGGTTATCAAAGGCACACATATACAAATAGAAATATGACCATGTAACTGATTTCATAATGTTAATGTGTTATATGTTATGTGTTATATATTCATCATCATCATACGTGTAGGTATAATTATATTTCCATCATCCAACAGCATCATACTCTTGAACACAACCACAAAAGCACACTAAAATCTCGAACACGAAATGGCATCAAAATTTATCGAATCCAATATTGGAAATTCCTATCAACCTGAATCGAAAATTCAAAGTTAGATTTACTGTTATTGCATATTTTTAATGTCGTAGTCGAGTCGTGTCGTCGCGTCGGTGTTTGTACACTCCGAAAAAAATGTTAGCCACACTTAATTTTTTTTTTTTTTGTTTCAATTCCTACAATTGTGAGAAATTTGTTTGTATATTAATAAAAACAAATTTCTCACAATTGTAAGATTTCCGGAAACCTGCAAATCAAAAATTTTTCCAGAAATGACTCCTTGGCTTGTTAATATCATCCCATATAATTTTCGGGACTGGTGGAAGTGTGATCATAGCCTCTTCGCGGCGGCCGCTAGTAACAAGCCTTTTAAAAAAGTGTTGACTAATATAATCAGCTGGTTCCTCAGGTTGGCAACGGGTTAATTCCATGTTCCGTAAAATTAAGAGAACTACGAAATCGACAACAAGCTTCGGAAACGGAATGATCTCACGACGACAACCCACGCAACAAAAACGGCAAAACGATTTACGAATTTTTTTATGGAACGTACGATCGCTCTATAGAGCTCGAGCTGCTCAGCAGCTAAAGCTAAAGCTGACATAACAGCACTTCAAGAAATCAGATGGACAGGGAATGGTGTTTTACAGAAGAAAGAATATGACGTATACTACAGCTGTCATACAAAACACCGTTTGCTCGGGGTAGGCTTCCTAGTCAACAAAAAAATGAAGTCTACTATCATCGGCTTTAACGCTATAAGCGAAAGGCTATACACCCTTCGCGTGCTAGGCAAATTTACGAACATCAGCCTCATTAACGTTCACGGACCTACGGAGGAGTCCTCAGACGAAGAAAAAGAGACTTGGTTGAACGTATGATGAAAAGTGTTAAGACGTTTTGCAAAAAGTTCATAGGTTCCGAGAATTAAGCGAAACTATGAATTTCGGCAGCTTTCCCCAAAAAAAGATTTAGCTCCGGGCCAAAAATGGGGTATAGTTACGGTGACCATATTTTTCAAAGCCGAACACGGGATAGAAAAAAAGAAAGTTACCAGAGGCAGATTCACTACCCAAAATCATTTTTTTATCTGCCCAAAAAGCAAGTATTAATTATCAAAATTATTAGCTTTGTTGTTTATTTTTGGAGTCGAAAATTGTTCATGTTTTTCGTTTTATATAAATAATTTTTTAATACAGATTGATAGGCAATTTCGCAAAGCAAACAGTTTTTCTTTTACTAGTTTGTTAAGTCAATATTTAAGTTAAGTAAGAGCGTGTAGAAGAAAAGTTGGTACGATATTTCAAAGTTATTTTTATAATAATGATTATTATTACATTATATTTTATTTTAAATCTAAATAATTAAATATATATTTTTGAAGTTCGGATTCATATAAAGTGCTAGAAAGGATATGCAGACTGAAAAAAAATAAAATTTATAATAATTATTATACAAACAACAGTAAGATTTTGTACCAACTTCTCTTCTACGCTCTTACTTAACTTAAATATTGACTTAACAAAAAAGTAAAAAAATGTTTGCTCAGTAAAATTGTATATAAATCTGTATTCAACATTTTTGTATGTAAAATGAAAAACAGAAACAATTTTCGATTCCAAAAACATAACATGTAAATTTATATTTTTATTTGTTTATTATTTTTAAAATGTTAAAGATACATTAAAAAAGTGTAGGTAAGAGATAAACAATTTTATTTTCTACAAATTTGTTTTTGGCTGATTTCCCGTAAAACTTACGGTTTTAGAGATAATTGGCTCTAAGACTATTAAAACTACTTTAAAAATAGTTCAGCAGTCTAGGAGCAAACCCCTTCAAAAAAGGACGCAAAATAAAAGTGGAATTTTTCGGGTTATCTTCTTAAGATTTTTGTAATTTTGTTTTCAAAAGTACAAAAGTATTTTTCAAAGAAGGTGTTTCAAGACAAGAACACAATATTAAATATAGATTTACACTTTTATTGTTTGTAATTTTTTAAGATCTCTCTTTGTTTAATTACTAAATATTATAAAATGACGAAGCACCTCCGAAAGTAACATGCCTGATGAGTATTTTACTTGAAACTTACTCAGAGACTATGAAACAAGCCCTTAGACAAGAAGATTGAGAAGATATTCAGTAATTCAACCTCAAAGTATTTCAAAAATCCACAAAAAAATCCTCAAATCCTTAAAGTAATCTTCACTTACATACATACGATGATTCACATAAACATTCGACACATCTCCACTTTTTGTACAAAACCTTAAAAAAAAACTAAAAACCAATTTTCAAAAATCTCAAATTTAGTCAAAATATTGGAAAAATACTAAATTTTAAAATCTCTTTTACAAATAATTGACAAAAGATAAAAATTAGGAACTATACAACTTTTTATCTTAAGGTGTGTCTAGAGCCTTTATACCTTCAAACTAACTCAAAGTCTAACTAATTTATTTTCAATAAAATTAATTTTGTTTGGTTTTCATTTTATACCTCTGAGGCTGACCGAATACATTTTTTTCTAGTTAACCATCAAAATTAGATAAACCAATTTCAAGCAATTATTATATTGGTTAGTTTTTCCTTCTATCATCACCACAAACCTCATATATGACACTTTCATAATCGAAATTTAATTAAAAACAAGCATCTTGCCATATGCCTGTTTAATATTATTAACCTCAAAACATACCACCTTCAGTCTCTTTTCAGAATCTTCAACAACGTAAGTACCTAAATAAACTTCATAATAGACTTGAAACAAAGTTGAACTGTAAGCAAAGAACATCCCAAACCATAAACTAATTTTGGAGTATCCTAAATAAGAACATCCTTTACGGAAAACCATTTCCGTTGTATGCCTGTGGATCGTACAGCATAGAGAAGACTTAATTCAAAAAACTGCTGGCTCGTCCAATGTGGTATAATAATGTGTGTGTGGTATTGTACATGTGTTGTTTATATTTTCCTTCATACTTCTTTGAATTTGAATTTCAAACATTTTCCAAATTTGTACACTGTTGTACTGTTCTATCAGCTTATAAAACACGTGCATGCAATTCTACATTTAAAAAAAATGTTGTTAAGTTTAAAACATTATATGTATATGCATTATACACAACGTTTCAAGTATTGCAAGTTAAAATGTAGAAAACGTTTTTAGAGTTATGTTCTTAATCAAAAAAAAACAAGCTTCTAAAACATATAAAAAAAATTTTAAGGTCTAGAAAGATGCAAAAATTGAAACTTAGATATTTTAGAAAATATCAGGAAACTTTACTTCTGACATCCTGTGGATTGTAATCGAACAAAAGCTTGATGATATATGTTATTTGACTTTTTTTGCACGTGACAAAAGTGCAGCGATATACACGAAAGACGGTGTTTTATCAGGACATCCATCGATTTTTGAACCATCCAACGTCACATTTTTAAAAGTCGTGGAAAAAGTAATGCAGTTAAAAAATACTTTATGATATCATCAATAAATTTGCACTAAAAGGAAAAAAAACAGAAAAAATTTTTTAAGTTTTAAAACCGATACCTAAATAACTATGTAGGTATATGTATGACATTAAAAATAAAGGGCACGACTGTATCGCACAAAATTGCTGTTGTGGGAAATTACCTTTGTGTCAATGACTGGGAAATTCTTCGACTTCTTACCATTGACAATAAAGACAATTGATCGGATTATTTTCGGGAGAAATAGAATTCAAAAAACTAACTTTCTAGAAAAACTTTTTTCCAAAAATTTTTCATGCAGTATTAATCAAGTTAAAGAGCATTTTTAGAATATTAAATTTTATCAAAATCAGTTCAGCCGTTTGAAAGATAATCGCTATCGAAAAAGTACCGTTCTATGGCAGGTATAGTTAATAAGCTTTTCCGGAAAAAACATTTGAGATGAAAGACAGCATCATTGGTAACAAATCACTCATATAAAATTTTTTAAAATATCGAATTTTTTTCGAAAAAAATGGAATTCAATACTTTTCGAATACTAAATTTTGTCGAAATCGTTGAAATTGTCGGTGACGTTTATATGGTATGTACCGTTATTTCATGATTTTGGATAAAAATAAAAAAAGGTCCTGGGATATTACTTAAAAAATACTTTTTACCAAGTTTGAAGAAAATCGGCCCAACAGTTTAGGCTGTAATAATGTCATGTTTGATTGTTATCTCAATTTTTTTTTTTTTTTAACGAATCCAAGACTTGCCTTATAGTACCTATAATCGCAAGTAAAATTGATAAGTTCTTACCTTTCGCAGAGGGTGCATCAGTGTGGTCACGCAATAAACCCACGCACCTCTCTTAATTACTGCGAATAGACGTGTTTTTAACTTTGCAACTTTCCCACTTGGGCTGACTATAGGATGTGGGTGGGTACGACTTTTTCTTTTTTTTTTAATTATCAATTTAAAAAAAAAAAGATTCTTTTTTCCTAGGAAATAAAGGGCAGTCGTACAAACTTACTCTAGTAGAAAATCAGTTTTTTTGAAAAAAAAAAATATTTTCTGTAATTTATGTTTGATTTTTTTTTTTTTTTGAAAATTATTTTCCAAACACTGTAGAAAGTAATAAAAAATTATTTATACGAAATATGTACATAACTGTCGGCAAACAAATCAATTACATGAAATTTTATCAAAAGTTTTTTTGATAAAAATCAAAATAACGATCAATTAAATAAAACTCTGGGAACATGCAACGGCACACGTGGGCCTGGTACATTACTATGGGAATTAAAATAATTAAACATATATTTTTTACTCGATTTCTTGTATTTTGAGTATCGAAAAATATGTCTTAATAAAAACTGTTCGCCTTTAAAACAACTAGCACAAAAAGCTTTAGAACATTTAAATCGGACAACTAAGTACGGAGATACCGCCAAATAAAGTTCGGTCAATTTGGCAACCATTTTTCAAAATGGCTGCCAATTGACCATGTTTAAAAATGCTCCCATGACAAAACTGAAAGGACATATAACGGCAAACGTGCACATGGGCTAGCGCTTCTAGACTATGAAGCTTATTTGTGAAAATGAAAATAAAGTTTTATTTTTTTTGAAAATGAAAAGCATGCATAGCCATTTTTTTTTTATCAAAATGGAAGTATTAACGTGATTTGTAATCACCAATATTTTGCATTGAACATTTATATGTTGAATAGCTATTGTAGATGTTTATCAAAATTATATGACGTTCGTAGTTAATTTTATGGCTTGAATAACCGCAAACATTTTAGAATAATCAGTGTCGTAGTTATTTTGTAAGATTGCATATAAACCGGATTTCTTTTCACATGTTAAGCGTTTTTGTTCCTTATTTTAAATGTTAAAAAACAAATAAGTAAAACACTTGTTTTTGTTTTTCAAAGTGTTTTTATTTTTTTAAACAAATCTAAATGAGCATATATATTATATGTTTGACATGAATAAATAAACATTTTTGACGTGTATGTAAGTATTAGGCGAGTTTATATTTCTAAGCGCTCACCTGAGCAAGCGAATTCAAAAATTTTCAGGCTCAGTTTTTTGACAGCAATATTGTAAAATTTTACCTGAAAAATTGTGTTTATATTTCTGAGCATACGGAGATCTCGGTGATCTTAGAAATATAAACTGGGCTATTATTTCATATTTCAATTCATTTATTCATGGTTATTCATTTCATTAATATTGCTTGAATAACTTTTTTTCGTTTTTTTAATTTAAGATATGTGTTTACAAATATTATTTATTAGATAATAACATATTTTTACACAATCGACAACTAACGTCTTCCACTTGTTTGAAACAAATGTGTATTTCATTCAATCACAGTAAATTCAATATTTTGCCGTCTTTGTGATCACGTATGTGTTTCATCAACATAAACGTTTAAAATTAAAAAAAAAATAAAAATATTGAAACAAATTTAAAATTGACAACAAATGTGTTTAAACTACTATTTTCGAGATTTCCTCATTGGTTTGATTTACGCTTGAAACGTTATTTGTTTCAATCACGAACGTCGTTAATTTCACAATGTTAATGGTTAACCAAAAGTAAAATCAACAATCTTGTCATTGTTGATTTAAAACTATAACTCATGTTTGAAAAAAAATCCTTGATTCGTATCCATTTTTGTAGTTCTTAGAAAATAAAATATCAACAACGCCACGTTGGTTGATTCAAATACATAAGTATTTGATATCCGAATTTTTAGGTGATTGTCAACCAAGCTTTTTTCTTTAGGTGTATAACATATTGATGGTTGATAAAATACTATAGTTATATTATTTGGTTTTCATTGTATTCAGTTATTGCTTTGAGATTTCAGATTTTTGAAACGCAAAAAGATTTTTTTGTTTTATAGTGTTGTGTGTATCATTTAATGTTTGCTCATTTATAAATTGGCGAGAGGGAGACAAACTAAAAATCTAAAAAAGATATGAAAAAAATATATCAATATGAGTAAAAAAAACACTTTTTGCGACCAATGAAAAACCACATTAGGTACCTATAGCTATATAATTTTTTTAATTTATAAATTGTTGACCAAAGATATATTTTATGACGTGAAAATAATACTCGAATTTCAACTTTTCAACACAATATCTCATTCCCCTAAGTTGAAAGCACCTGTTCCATCTCATCGCTTCCGGAACTGAATTGAGGTGGGTGGACCTTCTAATGAATCATTCCTGTCTTATAGCTGGGCACCACTTGAAGGAAACTTAAACTTTCCGTTTTTCTTTTTTCATAAAAGAAAATCAGTTCAAGTTTCATAAATTGAAAATGACTTATCGCGAACCCTTCCTCATGACTTGAACAAGCGCTTAATTTCCTCTACAGGAAGAATATAATTAAAAAGCTTTATCAGTATTGTGTCATCATGATGAACAAAATTATTATCCTTTCGTGGTAAGGAAAATTAATGGTGTGAGGCACTCAACTTTTTATATAAAGAGGAAAATTCAAATAATGGTACTTGACAGGTTGAACTTTTTTTCTCTCTGTTACTAATAAAGTAATAAGCATTAAATATTTATGTGCTTAATTTAAAATGACCACAAATTGGTTCACGCACATATTTAAAGTGCGAATATTTTGTTTTTAAGTATTTAATTAGTATTATAGGGATAAATATTCTCAAAAGGATTTAATTAATGTATAATCACTATTTTATGTATACATTATACATATACCTATTGTTAATTGAATTCCTCGATGAACCAAAAACGATAATTGAAATGAATAATATGTTAAAAGCATTACAATTGGAATTAAAATATGTAAACATTTATTTGAAACTGTTGCAAAGTAAAATTCTTTTAATGTTTAAAAGATTATACCACATAAACATTTGAAATTTCCGAATTTTATTTGTAAAAACTATTAAAATAAAATCCTTGTTTTGTTTTTTGTTTTTTTGTTGCGGTAAATACATTTTTACTTGCTCAATAGGGCAAGTATTGGTTTCGTAAAAAAAAAATTCGAGGTTTTAATCAAAACTGACATTACGATACAAGAGAAACCTAAAAAAGTAGGTTTCGTCATGCCGTCCGTCGGTCTGTCTGTGCGGATGTGCGGATATGCTGATGTGCGGATGTGCAGATGTGCGGATGTATGGATGCGGATTAAGATTTATTTATTTCATACATAGCTCTTTTTATTGATTCCCTAGAGGTGAAATTCTAATTTTTGTTCTAGCTTGGCTAGAACGGGTAGCTGCCACATATAACTTTTTTAAAGTCAAAATTTCTCGTACGTTATATTTGCAGTAATCTTAATACAACTGCATTTCAGGTTTCTGGCTAAAAATGCACATAACAGAGATTTGGTGTTAACGGTTTTTACAATTTTGACCGTAACTTAATAACACCTGAACCTATTCTTTTTCAACCTGACACTAAGCCCAAGATGGCATTCACAGTTTTTTGCTAAACAATCTCACGTTTAGTCCATTTTTTTATATTTTAATAACTTTCTTCAGAATTTAATAAATTTAAATTTTTATAAAAGAGTACTCATTCTGTCAGCGAATACTGAAATAGTGGATATTGGGAAGTGTTCGAATAAAACAACTGTGGAATTGATTATGAGTATTTGTTTGGAATTTTAAAATTGTATTATTAGTATTAATGTTATTTTAAGTATGTAATCTAAAAGAGTAAGTAAATCTCAAGTTGATAAAATAAGAAAACAAACAAAATATAAGTCACGCGTTGAGAGTAGTTAGTGAATGAAAGATACAAAGTTAAATTTAAATTTGGTAGGGTTATATATAATATAGGGTTCAATTAAATTCGCAAAAATGATAACTTTTTAACGATAAAACAGTGGTAGTAGTTGTAGAAAAAAGTGCGTCTAGCAATGGTCTGTCATGTAACTTTTTTTTTTTTTTGAAAAAAAAAAAGGCAAAACAAATCATTACACAAATGCGGCCGGCCAATACCCATGGAACATGTTTTAAAATATATTGAAGTATAAAGCAATGTTTTACGTGTATGTCTAGATTTTCAAACCGATTTTTGGTTTTTAAATCTGTTTAAAGAAAATGAAAAGTTTTTTCATATTTTGGGTTGGCAATGTTTTAAAACTTTGTAATCAGTAAACAACTATAATGTTTTCAAATTTGGTTTCATGTGTATGGCAACCGAAAACTTTGAGGTCTCAATACACATGTTTCATGTGTATTGGCCGCTTACCGTGTATTCCTAAGAAAATATTCCAAACTTTTCTAATAGTTTTTTTTTTTTTTTTTTTTTTTCAAATTTCAGGCGATTTTTTTTTTAAATAAAACAGCCCGAAATATACCTACCAATTTCTTAAAAACAAAGTTTTTAAGTACACCATTCATAAAAATAAAATAATAAAACAAACGGTTTGGAAAAAAAAGCTTTTTGCTGTGTCAATTGAATTAAATTTTAATTTTTTAAAATATAAATTTCCCATTGAGATTCCTTGTGTTCAAGAGCCTATCCAGAAATGTTCAGATATCTTTAGTACGTTAATAACAATAGTTGACTATTGTTAACAATTTTATTTATGTAATTAATTTCCCTTAATACAAAATTGCTACGAAGTGTGTCTCAGTATTTATATAAATGCATAAGCATAGTTTTTCACAAAACAAAGCTATCCAAATCGCTTTGGATACAATCGATAAAAAAAGATGCAATAATGAACGCGGTCAGTAACAAAAAGATGTACAAATGAACGCAGCAAAACAAATGTCAAAAGTTAACCACTTGCTAAAATTTTAACGAGCTCGTGAGTAGGTTAATTTTTGACGTTTGTATTCACCTCAGTAGTGTCAACATTTAGCCATGGGATCAAATTTAACAGCACTTTTAACGCAAATGGCACACGGCCTAAGTTACAAACAAACAAAAATTGGCAAGCCTATCATAGAACTCTTTTTTTTTTTCTTGAGCTATCTCTTGAACGGAATACTCGATTTTAACCCCAATTAATTTTAATTTTTATTAATTTGTAAATTTATTTATTTTAAATTATATTTGAAAAACATTTGACTAAAAACTTTTATTTTTTAACAATAATTTTTTTAAACAACCGAGGGGTTTGTCACTAGCCAGTTTAGTGGTTCAATGATTGGAATATTTCAAATGACTTTATATGATTTCAGGTGATTTCAAGCAGTATTTAAATTGATTTAAAAATTTTGTGAATGCATTGATTTCAAATAAATTTACTCATTTCAATTAATTCAAGTGATTTCATAGTAATTTCAATTCGTGATTTCATTATGGCATTTTTGATTTCATGATTGCAAAAAAAACTTAAGGTGATTTCAAATATTTTTAATAATTGCAAACAATCATTTGAAATCGATTACCAACATTTTTTTTTTAATTTTATCTCTTGAAATAGTAATAATAATATCTACTATCTCTGTTACAAGACCAAGTGTGTTCTACTCATAAATCTCTTATACCCTTACGACCACAAAAGGAGGTTTATTTCCAAATTAAAGTGATTCGTTCAGTTACCTCGACAACCAGATGATTACCATTACCACATCGTTAGTAACGCAACAGTAGTCTAACCTTTCTTATTAACGAATAACTACCAACATAAATGTGTCGCTCTACAAACCACAATCTCTATCGGTTTTCTGTATACACAAGACCTCAAAGATATGATAGTAAAATTGGTAGAATAATATATTCACCACAAGCCAAACCTAAATTACCTTATTCTCGTTCATATCAACTCCTCTTTAATTAGATACGAATCCTTTTCATGATATTATTGCCGAACTCTTAATTGGTTTATTACCCGCATTTACATATCTTCGTTCCTTGAGTTTAGTGCGAAATTATTTCTCCTTTTTCCATGTGTCAGAATAAATTCATGTCCTTGAATTTTATTTTAAAAAAGAATATACTTCTGTGTCTGTCAAAGGATATAATTTGTGTTCTCAATTG
Source organism: Baccha elongata (assembly GCA_951217065.1). Lineage (NCBI taxonomy): Eukaryota > Metazoa > Arthropoda > Insecta > Diptera > Syrphidae > Baccha > Baccha elongata. The sequence goes on along the minus strand of OX578272.1, from coordinate 19,664,893 downwards.
TAAATTTCAATTATCATAGACAGCTTTCTGTGCAGATGCCGAATACCACGACAAATGGACCAAAAGTTAAAATGAAAAATGTGTTAGAAGCATGAAAAATCGAACGGAAGGAATAAAATTCACGGGCATTTTGTCGACCACACAAAATATGCAATTTATTGCCAATTTCAGTGTATGGTTTCTGTTCTACCATGCAAGGAAGAATTCCAAGCATATTTGAATAGAAAAGGACATTTTTTTTATTAAAACAGAGAATAGATGTTTAATTTTTGAATTAAACAACAAAATCATTTCACATAGAAACTCGTATTTTCTGCCATCGACGACATTTTTGATTGTTGAATTCATTAGTTCCCATATAGATATTGAAGTTTGTGTTCAAATAAAAATTTCGATAAAAAACTTTGGCTGATTGTTTAGTTTTGAACCAATTTTTATTGCTTGTTTGATTTTTTCTTATCTATGTATTTGTGAATTTCTTTTTTGTGTGCAACAAAGAAAGTTGTGTGGATCCAGGGTCAATTTTAGGGAAGTGCGAAATTTTTTGTGAAGCACGTAATTCTTTTCATAGTGGTTAAATAATATCCGTTCTTTGATAGAACCCATCCCTATGTCCGGTAATATCGCCAAACAATAAAAAGCAATACCACTAATTACTCAAGGAACTATAGCAATCTCTGACGATATCCCGTAAGAAAGTTCTTTTGTCTTACCCGTTCAATGTTCAACAATATCGCGGAATCAATGCGGTTGTATCAACGAACTGTATAATGTTTAGAGAATTCGAGGAATTTATACCCAGGACCCAGTGAGAGATATTTGCATTTCTTAATTCATATAAATATGTAGGTATTTCATTCAATTTCATTCAAGAAAAAACGTAAAGAACTTAACATGAAATGTAGAAAAACGTACGGGTTACTGCGAAAAAACTCTGATTTATCCACGCAGAATAAATTAATTTTTTTAAATTAGACAACTATGGAGCTGTAAAAAACAACTGCTGGCAATATTTCGAATAGTAAACCCCCCTTGGTATGTAAGAGCGATTTGCATCGATACCTTCAAATAGAAATGGTGACAGAAGTGGATAGAACACACGCTGTATTTTTATCACACAATTATAGTACTAATTCCAAAATAGATGCAGACCGTCTTAAGGAATCGAAACAATATGCGGAGAATAAGAATAACCAAGTCTTAACAGCTGATGGTATTTAACTGTAACGAAGTGTTACAATTTTCCTTTGAATCAAACCGTCATCTCACTCCGTGCGTCTAAGATAATATTTCCTGTAAATTTAATTTATGCATTTAAATATAAATCAAGTGTTTGTTATTAATGTCAAAATAATAGCTTTGTACAAGATGCGTCTGTCTGTCTGTTTGTTTGTCCTGAATAATATCGAGAACAGTTCTACCGATTTTGAGTTGAAGTGCGTAATTAAAGGTATTTGAATTAATCCCTAGATGGCGCTCAGGTTGGCTTTTTTCACATATTCGTATATGAACTGATCAAAAACTACTACTCCTATTTTGACTGGACTTACTGACAGATTGCTGATTGATGAAGAAAGTAATTTATGAAATTTAAAATTAAATTTCAAATTATGAAATTTATCCGCTAGTAGCTTTTCTGAAAATTCTAATTTATGGACCAACGCGACGAAAACGAATTTACCGATTTTGACCGGACTTTCAATGGTTGATATCTGATGTTTTAAGGAATAACTAAGGCTATTTCAATTACTTAATAGATGGCGCTGGGGTAACTTACGAAAACTCTTATACATAAGTTTGATGACTTTGACTCAAAATCACACTTTAATATTTAAATAAATAAATAATATAAATAATAAATATAAACCTTTCGGCATAATTTGTGCAGAATAGGATTATAATAACTTTATTTTTTCTTATTTTTCCTGTGGCAGCAATACGCCGATAACAGCTAGTATATTGTAACGTATTCAATAAGATGTTCTCCGTTCTATTATTTTTTGTTTTACGATGCGTAAGCTCACCATTTTGATTCCAACTTAAATTAGCAGCCACAACGAAGTTAACGAAACCCCATTTCTTAACGAAAGACTATAGACTAGAAAGCTCCAGAAGTCTCTGACTGACACTGTACTAGAAGATTCTAAACCGGAGAGCTGAATGGTGCAGCTACTATAAATACGAGCGCACCATGCGACAAGAAATCAGTTTGAATTTGAAATCAGTTGTGTACAAGTCGGTAATTTGAAAGTAGTAAAGTTTGAATTTAAAATAAAGAAAGTAAAAAGGAAATAAAAAAGAGTGTTTTGAAATATTAAGTGGAATTAAAAGTAAAAAGACGTAAAGTGAGTTGTATTAAAACTGAAATGAGTTTTATTTAATAAAACGAACCTAACCATATATTAATAAAACATATTATTGCAATTTTTAATGTCAGCATGTAATCTCTGAAATTTTTCACTGCGTCCTTATAATTCACACTCCCTTTTTACCAAAAAATGCCAAATTTGTCTTCTGTCTCCCGTGGTTAATTCCAATTCTGAGTATTTGAGTCACGAAATTCTAGAGAGACAAGCTAAAGGTCACATGGCGCTAAGTGTACCCAAGCAGTCAATCTATACGATTTTGCTTAAAAGGTTTATTATGTCGTGGACTTCCTCTAAGAACCACTTCAGACATAGGGTCCTCTAAGTTCCGCCGGTGACTTCTCTAGGTTTGCTGACTAGAGAAAGAGACATAGGTTGTGCGATCGCTTAGGACCAGCTGAATATTTACTCTGTCGGGGGTTTCCTCAAAGCTGCGTTTCAGACAAAGGATCCATTCTAGTTTCCGCAGATTAATTCTTTGGGTTTCCTCACCAGAGATATATGTTGCGTTCACTTACGAAACCAAAATGTATCTTTCTGGTGTGCACCTTCTGTGTTCTCCAGACAGTGACAGTGCCACATTTATATAAAACACGTTATTAGATATTTTTAAGTACTATAAAATTGTAAAACCGAAAAATTGTTAGACCGAAATATTGTAAACTGAAAAAAAAATGTAAAACCGAAAATCTGTCAAACTAAATGATCATAAATCTTAAAAACCTATAAACGTAAGCTCTTTAACTGTTTTTTTTTTTTTTTTGCGATACTTAAGCTTTTCAAGACTGGAAGGGACTAACAATTTACCGCCGGATCCTTATGACTAATATTTTTTTTTTTTTTTTTTTTCTTTCGGTAGGTGGAAATCTTCAAAAGACACTTGATAATATTCGGTATCAAGTAGTGTGGGACTTCTACCGCACTAAAACCACCTAGAATCATGACCAATCTATAAAAGATCGACAAATGATTTTAGTTTCTCAATTTTTAGTTCACTTTTTGGGAAGTTTGATGATTTAATACTTTCCCATCGCTTTTAGACCATCAGCTCATGAGGCTTGGTTCTTCTTAGTCTCCGAACATTGGTACGTACATTTAAGACTGTCTCCATTTCGGAGTTAGTGTGACTAAGCAGTCGCTGATTGTGTGATACAGCGTGTTTTCTAATTACTTCTGTAACCATTTCTACTTGAAGGTCACGATGTAAATCGCTGTTTCTTATATACCAAGGGGCGTTTACTATTCCACGAAGGACTTTGTTTTGGAATGTTTGGATGGTTTCCGCATTTGTTTTCTTTGTACAACCCCAAAGTTGGATGCCATACGTCCAAACAGGTTTTAATACCTGCTTATACAACATTAATTTGTTTTCAATTGATAGGGCAGAGGTTTTTCCCAGTAACCAGTACATTTTTCTATATTTTAAGTTAAGTTCTTCCCTTTTTTTCTTGATGTGCTCTTTCCATTTTAGCTTTGCATCCAAAGTCATCCCAAGGTATTTGGCCGTATTGGAGTAAGGTACTACTTTACTATTAATAAAAAGTGGAACATTATTAATCTTTTTATTAGTAAAGTTTATATGCGTTGATTTTGTTTCATTGAGTCTGATACGCCACTGTTGCGTCCATTCTCTTATCTTGTCGACTGCATATTGCAGTTTTTCTGTTGCCTTTACAACGCATTTATCTGACACTAATATCGCAGTATCATCTGCAAAAGTGGCCATGATCGCATTGTTGTCCACTGGAATATCCCTTGTATACAACAAATACAGGGTTGGTCCTAAGACACTTCCTTGTGGTACGCCGGCTTCGATTTTCTTAAGTTCCGAATACTCTTGCTCGTACCGTACTCTAAAAAGTCGGTCGGTAATATATGATTTGAGTATTTCATAGAACTGCCTGGGAAGGTCCCTGTGCAGTTTGTACTCGAGCCCCAAATGCCAAACCTTGTCAAAGGCTTGAGCAACATCTAGAAATAGAGCGGAACATACTTGTTTTTCTTCAAGTGCTTTTTCAACAACATCCGTAATTCGATGTACTTGGTCTATCGTGGAATGTTTGTTTCTAAATCCAAACTGATGATTTGGTATTAGTTTTCGTTCTTCTATTATTTTGCTTAGTCTATTTAAAAGCAGTTTTTCGAAAACTTTTGCCATAATTGGTATAAGCGATATTGGTCTGTAAGATGTAACTTCGGTTGGTGGCTTACCTTGCTTTGGTATAACAATGACTTCTGCAATTTTCCAATGATGTGGAACATAACGGAGCTTAAGGCATGCATTTATTATGTATTGGAATTTTTTGAAGGCTATTGTTGGCATTTCTTTCAAGACCTGAGCCGTAATTAGATCATACCCGGGTGATTTTTTATTTGATAAATTGTGATGGCACATGCTTTTTACTTCTTTGAGCCTTACTAAGGGAATTTCTAAGTCATCATTTTTATTAACAAATTGTAAGTTATTTGCCCCTGCACTTTGTGGAAACAGCTTAAAGACATTCGAGAGATGATCTGCGAAGAGGTCAGCTTTTTGTTTCGGATTTGCAGTCCATTTTCCGTCTTGTGCTTTGATGGGCGGATTTTGTTGTTGCGGTCTATTCAGACGTTTGGTAGCTTTCCACAGTGAGTAATCAGTAGAAGCATCCGTCGTCAAACTTTCAAGAAAATTGCTAAGTGAATCATTTTTGAATTCATAGATACTTTTTTTCAATTCGTTATTTAGTCGATTAAATACTCTCTTATCGCCCGGAAATCTCGAAGTTTGCCATTTTCTTCGAGCCCTTCTTTTTTCCAATATTAACTCTGTTATTTCTACAGGGTATTTTATTTCTGTTTCTCTTCTGTTCAAAATAGTTGGCGTGCTTTCTTCTGCAGCCTGTTGCACATCAGCAATAAATTGTTCAACTTCGTGGTCAATTTGTTCACTAGTATCCATTGGGGATCTAAGGTCAATAAAACTTTCCAGTTTTACTTTAAATTCCTCCCAATTTGTTCTTTTATTCACGAGCTTTGGATTACTTTTTTCTTTTATTTCTACTTCACTCAGTGATAAAATAGCTGGAGTATGATCTGATGAAAGATCGTAACTACCTACAACACTTACATGATTTCGCTTTATACCTTTGGCCACGAAAAAGTCTATAAGGTCTGGTATTTTGTTAGGATCAGATGGCCAGTAAGTTGGCGTTCCAGAGGAAAAGAATTCACATTTGTGTTTGCGACCTGCTAGATAAAGTCGTTTACCTTTTGTATTTATAAGCCTAGATCCCCATTGGGTATGTTTAGCATTGAAGTCACCACCAACAATAAAGTTATTTCCAAGCGAATTAAGGAGTTCTTTATATTCTTCTTCTGTTGGAGAGCGCCTCGGTGGACAGTATATTGCAGCTATTTTAAACTCTTTCTTTTTCATGCCTATACTGATTGTTGCCACTTGCATATTTTCATTTATTAACCCGGCTTCCTCATGATGTACCAAGCGCTTTTTTATTAGTATTGCCGATCCTCCTCTAGCTTTGTCAGCTGGATGCGGAGCGTGATAGCACGTATAGTTTGGCATTTTGTTCTCAAAACTTTGTCCAGTGGCAAAGTGTGTTTCAGACACGAGACAAATGTCTACATTCTCTACGTCTAAAATGATGTTTAATTCGGATGCATGTTGCAAAAGGCCGTTTGCATTCCAAGTAGCAATTTTAAGTGTTCTGTCCATCATTGTTTTTTAAGAGCGACTTCTTCGCTTAGCTGTTTGATGGTTAAATCCTGTTGGTCGATCCTTTTGAGAATAAGTTGCAGCATTTCTTTTACGGAAGTTTCTTCATTTTTCCGTGCATTTTTTACTATAGTCGAGTATGTTTTTTCAACAGTTCTGCTTTGGGTAACTTCCTTAGAGGGCTCTCTCTTAGTTTTATTTTCCACAGCTATTTTTACTTTTTCTGCGTTCCTAAGTTTTTTTCCAGCAGACGTGTTTTTTCTTAAATTACTGCCTTTATATTCTTGGAATTTTTTAGCAACAGGACATCCTCTATAACTAGCAGGGTGATTACCTTGGCAGTTCACACATTTTGCTTTAACTTCTTTGCTCACTGTACAGCTTTTCGTTGCATGTTTTCCTCCACACTTTACACAAGCAAACTCATGGTTGCAGTATTTTTGAGTGTGACCAAACGCCTGGCAACGTTTGCATTGTGGAACAATCTTCGGCTTTCGCAATGGTTCGATTTTAACAATTATGCCCATAATCGATCTAATATTATAGATCTTTTCGAGACTTTCTTTGTTGTCAAAAGTGAGCATGAATAAAGGAAGAGATCTTTTTCTTGTCTTGGTTTCCCCAGAGGAGTCTTTCGTTGTTTCATTCTTAAAAAGATTGACTGCATCAACTGCTTGAAAGCCTTTTTGAACAAGGTTCTCAACTATTTCTTCAGCACAGCATGAAGAATGGAGGCCTCTGGCCACTACTTTTACGGCTCTTGTAGCTTTGTTCTCGTACGAGTGCCACTGAAATTCGTGCTTGCTTAGTTCTTCAGTGACAGATCTATACTCATCGGCGTCTACGACAGTGACTTTCCAATTGTTTTTATTGTAAGATGTGTATTTACACTCTTTTTTTGTTACATTCTCAATTATTTTCTTCAAATTTCCAAATATTGGCAATCCAGAGATCATAATTGGAGGTGGCAATGCTTTTCTATTGCCTCTAGAGTTAGATTCTGCTCGCACATTAGCTGGCACATCTTTTACTTTTTGTTTTAATGTACTCAATTGTTTTTTATTTTCGGTTGGAGAACTTTTGTGATTAATGGGATCAATCTCAGGGCTACCTTCCGCTTTTCTTTTTTTAGCATTACGCCTCTTTCTTTTACTTTCGGTTTCAATCAAAAGTTCTTCTTCATCAGTTTGATATACAGTTGCAGATTTGTTTGCATTTGTCTGTATTGTAGACTCCGACTTTTCCTCGTCTAGCAAGGAAATTTTCTCTTCGAGTTTTTTGACCTGTTGTTGAAGATTCTGAACTAAAACTTCAAGTTTTTTTCTAGCTTTTATTTCTATTTGCCATTCATCAAAGTAGTGTTTGGATTCAACTTGGCACTTTTCTCTAGAACTCTCTTGATCTATATCGTCGATTTTGTCGATCTTTTCATAGTCATTGGTTCCATTTTCGTTAATGATTATTACATCATTTGTAGTTGTCTGAACGACTAATATGAGATGTAATTTTGGCTTTGAAAGAATGAAAGTCACTTTTTCCCTGGAAAGGTTTGGTTGCTTGTTTTAAGTCCTTAAAACAAAAATTCCATCATAAAAAACTGCTTTTTTGAAAAAGTAACTTCCAATTTATCAAATTCAAAAGTGCATCTCATATTAGCCGGTTGGATCCGACGGTCAATTGTAAGTTCCCTCCAGTCCTATAGAACTAGTTTCTCGCACAAAAGAACTGATTGAGAGTTTATGTCTCTGTGGTTCTCTCATAAAACTGTCATGAAAAACAATTTATTTAATTTATTTATTTAAACTTCAGTATTCGAGCTAAGTTCGATTGGGTGTTAATATTATTTAATACATTTTTATGTAAATCCTAAATATCCATTTTTGTATTTCTCACATTGTACCAACGTGCATTTTATTTTATTCCGCAATATGTTATCATTTTTTCTGCCATATAAACTAATAATAAATATAAGTAAACTTTAATCATACAGTTCCATTTTATACACAATTTACCACAACTATAAAAAATTGGTTTTACAATCTGAAATGCATTATCCCCTTTTAAAGGATACCCACTCATACATATAAACTATTTACTTTATTTTCCATAAATATTTCGCTATAATTTTTATTTTTTTTTCTATTTTCAGTGGTGGTAGCGAACCAGCAAATGCGTTCCACAACAAATTTACTAATAATAAACTTGGCGGTGTCCGATATCCTTTTTGTGATATTCTGCGTACCGTTTACGGCCACTGACTATGTTCTACCCGAATGGCCGTTCGGAAATTTATGGTGCAAATTTGTCCAGTATATGATTGTTGTAACATGCCACTGCAGTGTATACACTCTTGTCCTTATGTCCTTCGACCGATTTTTGGCTGTAGTACATCCAGTTACCAGTATGTCCCTGCGAACAGAACGTAACGCTATGCTGTAAGTACCTATATACAGAATCCTTTCAATCCAAGCACTAACTTGTTATATCTCTTCTTCAACTGTCAATATAATAGAAATTTATTGTTAAACCCATAATATTCCTGTCTGACCTGAGAATGTATATTGTATGTATATTTTATTTCATACAGAGCAATTTTCCTGGCATGGATACTTATCGTAACATCAGCGACTCCCGTTGCCTTGGCACACGCAGTGAAAATATATAAATTCCGAGGACACAACTACACAGCCTGTGTATTTTCAACTGAGGAGGGCGTTTGGAGTCTTCTTGGGTTTCAGGTGAGTGGGCCAGGAAAAATATCCTCGAACAAAATACTCGTGTCGTAAATAAGAGATTTCGACCACTTTGATGGGCCATTTTAGTTTCCCGCTGCCGTTAGGTTTGGACGAAGGTTATATCAGATTCTGGCAGATGCTGGGATTTTTTTTTTTTTTTTGTACCTTGTCAGCTCTTGCCTTGGGAATACCATTTGAGTTTCAATAACAGGTATGAGGCTTTTCGACGCAATTTTTGTTTTCTTTTATTTTTTTTTTCTTTATAAACGTGGGATGGTTTCCTGCTAAGATAAGTATGCGGTGTTATGGAATAGTATTTTTCTTTATAACAATGGGGGACCTTTTGCATAACTTTTGCTTTCGGACAAAAAATAAGGACATTACTAACAAGAAAAATATACAAGGCAATAAAAATGAATGAAGACAACAAAATAAGCTTAGTTTTTTTATTTCTTTTCAGGATATTTTTGTTTGTATATGATAAAATGAAAGTTCAAGTAAATTGAAGAAAAAAACAGGGAATTTTTGATTTTGGTTTTATTGACATTTATCGTTCAGCTGTTATTGTTAGAAGAAATGTGGCGATTTTACCTACATAATTTATATATAAACCAATGTAAACAATTAATGAATAAAAAATTTAAGATACAATTTAAAAAAAATACACACATAATTAAAAATGCCAGAAGCCTGTGATCGTTCGAACTCACCTTAACACCTTAAAGTTTTTTGGGTGTTCAATGTTCGTATAAAGGTTTGTACAGTAAAGGATTGTGCAGTTTGAGAACAAACTACATAATTGAAAAGGAACTCGTAGTTAATTGGTGAACAAAGATCTAAAGCTCAAACGAAAATAGAGTAAGAGAAATGATACCGAATTTGCAAATCTACGTTGGCTGTGGAGTGAATGCTGAACGAATTTAATATTTTTTCGAACACGTCATTATTCTATCCCAAAATACAATGAGCAACAAAATGCACGAATCTTAAAATTGACCAATCTTTTTTATTGTTTAATGTGTCTGGTTGTCTGTATGTTTGATTTAGATGAACTAGTTCAAATGAACTACATTATGAATATCTAGTTCAAATTAAAAAATACCAACAACTATCTTAGGAATTTGAACTCTCGTTTCCGTGAGAATTATTTTCTATACATACCTACTGTCAATTTCTCAATACTTATAGCACAGTGGGAATTCCCTTAATCTGAAAATCCCACGTTTAGAAAATTTTCCATACATAGAGGACAGAATCCCTTACTTGCCAACTTATCCAAATTTCCAACACACCTAACAAACTAGTTTCTTTTTAGTTGAAAAGTTTTTTTAATGTTTAATGCTACTATTTCTCACACAGGTGATGACCAACTTCATCTTTCCAAAGCACCAAAATAACGAAAAACCCGGTTCCCAAAAAATTAACAAGAGCCACATAGTTCTTATCAGGGCTTAAAAAATAATTAAAGACATAAATTGTTTTCATATTTCTAGATAGCGACGTTTCTAATAAATAAAATCTGTTACCTAAATAAGCAAAAAGATCTAATTGTGTTTTATTTTCTAGTTGTATCATTTTTTTTTGAAAACAGATTTCAAAAACACAACAATTTTTCAATCAAACTATTTTTTTCTGAAAAACCAAGCAGCAGAAATAAAAAGCACCAAAAACTATAACTAATTGCTAAAAATTTCCTTTCGATATGCAATGAAAATCATAGTTCTTAGTGATTTCCTGGTTAACGTATGAAAAAACGACATTGACTTCCGGGGTACCAATTTTTTCTGAAATACCAGGCGACCAGGATCAGCAGCCAAGCCAACACAAAAAAAAATTGTATAGCAATAAATTCCTGGAAATATGCTATACAAATCTGGGACGAAGAAATGACAACAATTTTATTTCCGTTTAATTTAGTGTTAAAAATAAGACCCGTATATTTTGAAACACCTACAAATATTCTTTTGAAATATAGACCGGAAATTAATATGCTGTCATTTGTTATTTCCAGATTTTAATTGCATACTTTCAGGAAGTTATTGTTGTAAATAATGTTTTTGATGCCTGCTGATGATTTCTGATCGCCTGGTATTTCAGAAAAAAAATGATACACCGGAAGAAGCCTTCACCGGAAATCACTATGGATTGTGATTTTCATTGCTTATTGTAAGGAGATTTCGGCAGCAATTATGTTGATTTTGGTTGATTCCGATCGCTTAGTTTTTTCAGACAAACATTGTGACATGTGGTTATTATTTCGATTTATTATTAATTTTTGCAGCAAAAAAATAAAAATATTATAAATAAAAACAAATTTAATTTTTTTTTTATTATTTTATTTATTACTGATACTGAGAAACTTCTTAAAAAAATAAAAACAGTCATACAATAATTTAAAGCCTGATAAAGAGTTGTGACTTTTGTTAATTATTTGGGCATCGGCTTTTTTCACTATTTGGTACCGTAAATGTGTTTTTGCTTTTTTATTATTATCGCTTGGAATTTCTGAAAAATTCTTATCGCAACATTTGGGTGCCGAATTTTTCAAACATAGTTTTTTGATTAGGTTAATTGTTATACCAAAATAAATAAATAATTGGAAAAACACAATCGAAAATATGTATATAAAATTTATTAAAAATGTCGCTTTTTAAAAAGTTTAAAACAACTTATGTCTCTTTTTATAAGTTTTAAGCCCTGATAAGATCTGTGGATTTATAATTTTTTTGGGTTTATTTTGCTTTTTTCTTGTTTTCGTGTTTGGCAAGGTGTTCTCTTATTTTCTCCGTCATATCATAACCTGTAAAAGAAATATTTATTGGTTAGTATGATTAATTTAATACAATTAATAAAACTTATTATCAAATTATTTAAAATATTATCAATATACAAGGCTTATTTGGACTAATATTTAAATGAGAATGTGTAAAAAACGACAAGGCACATTTTGCAAAATAAAATATAGCAAACAAAGTTTAGGTACAGGCGCTTCAACTTATAATCGAAATGAACTTAAAATTGCTGAAAATGTTATGTTATTTATGTTAATATATAATGTTATCTTATTTTACAGAAAAAGTTCATTACGTTTCTTAAATGTAATGAACTTAAATGTTTCTTAAATGTTAAATGTTTCTTATACCTAATACTTACTATATTAGTCTGATGAATTGTCTGGTATCAGCAGATGAACTAAAAGTTCATTCAAACACTTCTCAATAATTATTTTTTTATTCAATATTTTGAAAATACATTTCATCATATTATATATGTATCATTCTTGAATTTTGCACATTGTCGGAGGAAGTAACTTGGTGACTCATTCTTATCTTCTCCTCTAATATCTGCGCATATTCTCAACCATTCTATTTTTGAATTTTTAAGAAGAAACCATTAGACATTCTAAGAACCCATGGCTGAAAATACATAATCCATAAAAGATTAAAATTACCCTCTTTATGACAAAGCACCATGGAATGTCATTTAAACATTGTGGTCAGGTCATACTTTGAAATAACTTTGGTGATGTCCATGGTACACGTGTAGATGCCACGTATACAACGTATTATGAAACAAAGAAGATAGTAGAAGAGAGGTGACAACGTGGTTACTTTAACATTGTAAAATATTTTATGTGAATTATTAAACAGGCTTAAAGGAGTTCTATTTTCTAAATTACGATGCATTATTTGAAAATGGTTTTAACACCCTGGGACTTGGGCAACAAAAGATTAACCGCAGCTTTTACTATAGCATGCCGCTGTCATTAAATATTGGAACATTAAATAAAAGGATCTACTTAAAAGTGCTTTTGTTTTTTTGTTTAATAGCTTACCTTTAAAAACGTATTTTATTACCCATTAAGGATAGCAGCTAGGTGTCCTAAAATACAGTTGCTAACTTACAAACTTAAAGTTACAATTTATCCCTATCATTTTTAAGTGTCCTTTGATGGGCGCTCTATAAATAAATCTCATAGGATTTTGTGCACATAATAGTAATACCTTCCGGTCAATTTTTTTAATGTCTAAATGATGCCCTTCTGTCTGCCTACATATACCATTTATACAAGTTTATACTATTTGCCTTATTTTAATGTTTAAATAGTTGACAAAATTCCATAGGCTGTCATTAGTCACACAAATCCTTCAAAACCCATAAAGAGAACACAATTTGATGGCATGATTAGCTAAGCAAAATATTCCACACAAATCTCCTGAATTTAGAGTGTCAACATAAAAATTGGTCATAAAACTCAAACTAGGTGTCTGGAGCGCCTATTTAATGGAAATTATGGTGATGACAAAGGTAATTTAAGCTACCATTCTGTCGTCGCAGTGACAAAACAATTGGCAGTTAAAAGAAATAAGAAAGTTATAGTCAGCTATTAAATCAGAGAAACAAGATAATTTAGCATCAATGAAATGGGAATGTTCTATGACCAGTGCCGGATCAACAGATGACAAGAACGTGAACGTGCATTGGGCTCCTAAACAAATTTTATCAAAGTTAAATGAACTTAATTTTTTTTTGTTGCAGTTAGGTTCCAATGATAAAGTATAAATAAAACTAAAGTTTTGCAACAAAATTTGATATGCCGTTTCCCCGCCATTTTGGATTTTGTGTTTTGTCGATTGCAGGCGCATATTGTGAGTTTCTCGCTAAAAATGGTTTAGAGAGAACTAAATTCTCTAGTTTTCAAATAAAGACAGTTTTTTTTTGTATAATAATTATTTATTGCTAATACTAAGCAAAAATGTAAGAAAAATCTCATAACATTTCACATTATATATTAATTTAAAAAAAAAATCAAAATTAGAAGATTTTTTACTTAATATAAGCAAAAATTATTATTTTATTTAGTTGTCTGCATAAGAAAGCTAGAAAACTTAATTTTCTATAAATTTAGTAATTACTAGCTGTTACCCGGCGCGTTGCTGCCACAGAAAAAAAATAAAGTGCACGACTGGGTCGTACTAACTCACTCTTGTCGTTCACGACTGGGTTCCACGTACTTGTTCTTGTGGCAAGTTGTCACGAAAATGAAATTAAATTTAATATTTTTTTTTTTTTTAAATACAAAAAAAATTATATGAATTTTTTACAACTTAAACTTCTTTTAACAAAAAATCAAGCCAAAATCAAAGTATGCAGAAAATTTTGTTGCCTAAATATAAATTTACTTAAAAAAATTATTCCAAAATCGTTAGAGCGGTTTTTAAATAAATCGATGTTTACTTAATATTTTTTACAAAAAAGTTTTTTTTTTCAAAATTTGAAGAACCCCATTTTTAAGTGCTTAATTGTTTGCATTTTATGCACAAAAAATAAAAAAAAAATGTCAAGGCGTTTTCTAAATATTGAATATTAAGCTTTTTTACAAAATGTTGGTATTGAAATTTGTTCAAGCCATCTAGACCTTTCAAAACAAAATTTTTGGTTTGAAATCGATTAACCCGTTCATAGCTCAAGAAAAAAATAACGGTTCTATGGGAGGAACCGTTAATAGGCTTGCCAACATTTTTTTCCCACAATATCAGCTTTATATAGAAAAAAAGCGACCTGAGCACCATCTAAGGAGTAAATGAAATAGCCTTAGTTCCGCTCTACAGCATTATCTATCTGCCAGTGAAAATCGCGTCAAAATCATTCCAGCTGTTCTCGAGATTAGCCAGGACAAACAGACAGGCAGACAGACAAACATTTTAAAAATGTGTGTTTTGTTATATGCGTGTAGTAAAATACTGTTATTTTGACATTACAAACAGACACTCCATTTTTATTTATGTATTGATTCAATATGTGTACGCCTGCAAATGGACAAAATTCAAAATAGCGGGTATACGTTATTTAAAAATTTTATATTCTACTACATCATTGGATCCCAACTGCATCAAACAATTTCATACTTAATTAAAATTTGATATAAGTTAAATTTTGTCTAAGTTTATCGAACTATATAGGTATATATAATATTCGCAGTATTGCATTACGACCAAACGAAACGACCCGAAAACATCATATTTGAAACACTTACATCAACTTGAAGCTAATAGCATTCTTTTGACAGCATGATACATATTTGAAACTGGATGCACCTGACTGGGACTACCTGGAAATAAACGTCATGTTGGTATAGGGGTAGGCACGGTTTTACGCCGGATTATAGGCTAAAAGTAGTAGATCGAGATATATTAAACAACAGACAAAAATGTCTGACATAATTTTTGGAATTGTAATGTGATGACGAATTTTGTTTTTAATTAATTAAAATATTGAAAACCAACTAAGTAATAAAATAGTCAAAATAAATATTATTCATAAAAAAATTGTGACGGACTTTAATACATAAAATAAGTTTCTGCAATGTTGTTCTTAAATTCAGAGAATAAATAAACAAGCACACAAACATTTACTTAATTTCTGTTATTAAAATTTGTATTCATATAATTGAACATACAAAATATATATTAAGAGCGTAAGGCCCTTAATAAGAGTTCCAATCCGTCACTGCCTATATGTATGACCTATGTTTATGTAATACAATATTGGGTGAACTATATAAAGTTGAAGTCAAAGTTATAGGTTCGTTATCTAGCTATCGCTATCTAGCTATTATTTGGGAAACTATTTTGATTTTCTGTTGTTTAAATAAGTATTTTGTCTCATAAATCTTTTCTTATTTCTTTCAAAGCAGTCCTTTGTTATTTACGAATGAAAATTATTAATTTTATGAACCAGTACCTAAACTGCAGAATCGATATCATTTTAATTAAAATTATTTTTTTTTTATATATTCAGTCATCTTAATTAAAGGAAAACATATACAAATATGTATGAATGTTTTAAAATGGAATAGATGTTATGTAAACAAAATTACGAACTGTCGTATGCGGAGAGCCCAGTGGCGTAACGACGGGTGGAGCAAATGGGAAATTGTCCCCGAAGCCATCAAAAATTGAAAAATACACAAATTTTTCTACATTGCTCCATAAAAAAACTGGTAAAACTTCAAATTTGACACAACGTACCCTTATCATTTATTTACACATCATATACTTAACTATTATTTTTATTTTCAAAATTCAATGCTCTTTTTAATTTTTAGTCAAAAACAGAAAACCGAATGCCAAAATGTATCTTAGTTTTTGAGAAATTAAGAAAATACTACAAGCACTTTTTCAAAAAAAGGTGAAATCTGGTTAATCTGGTTAAAAACAATTAACTGGATTAACCAGATTTCACCTTTTTTTAAAAAAGTGCTTGTAGTATTTATAATTTCTCAAAAACTAAGATACATTTTGGCATACGGTTTTCTGTTTTTGACTAAAATTTAATAAGAGCATTGAATTTTAAAAATAAAAATAATAGTTAAGTACATAAAATTTTGAAAAAAATTAGATTAAATTTTTTTTTTTTAATTTTTTTTTAAAAATTTTGAGTTTGAAAATTAATTTTTCTAAAACTGTTCACTTAAACAACTTAATTTAAAAATAAAATAAAAGAGTAGTTTTCTGGCTTTCCATTTTTCTGATTTAAGTAAATTTTTTAGAAAATTGCCCCTCCCTCCAAAACGGGGGAAAATAGACCCCCCCTTCCTATACGATTTTTTCTTGTCTTAACTCCACCTACATGCTCAAGCTTTTTGGTGCACCTTAAACTAATCACCCTGTATAATTATGGTAAAAACTGCAATATTTTTATTCGTAATAAAAACTACTCGTAAGATGGTTTCCAAAAGCATGTTGAAGAAATTATATTGAAGATTACCTTTCTGCCTGAAACATTTAGTAATACCAAGGCCTGATCTTTAAGGCCAAACATAAATATAAAAAAAAAAACAAAAAAGTAGTTGAGTTTTCTGGGAGGAAAGTACCTTTTATTTTATTTTATTTTTTAAAAACTAAAACACGTATTAACATTGGGTTTTAAGCAATTGACTTAAATATAATAAGAGCGTTGAATTTTGGTAAAAAATATGCAAATTTTAAAAAAATAATGTACCTTTTTGAAAATAAAAATAAAATAATTTGTTGTTTTGAAATTTCGACTGTGACTTTTTACTGGGTTCCATAAGGCAAAAGTATACCGATTGGTTTCGTGTAAAAAAAAATTCGTGGTAATATTTCATTGTATTAACTTTCTTCTACTTTTAACTCTTTTAAATATAGTGTCGTGTAACACCTGTTGCATTTAAAAGGCAATGTGCCTTTAAAAATATTAAAATAAAAATTTAAAGATAATATGGTTAGCCGTTATAGGTACTGACAGAGACAGACCGACAGACAGAATTCCTAGACCCACTTTTTTCGAATTCGCTATCATCGTAATATCATGTTAGATTGGTATATTTTTTTAAACGAATGTATCACTTGCATTTAAAGAATGGAACTACGATCTTTTCTTGATCCAAACTTTAAGTTCTAGCCTTTTGTTGGATATTACGCCAATTAGGTACCCTGTTTATAAAAATATTTGCTCTTAATACTAACGCTTTTTTTTTAGTTTTTTCTATTAAATCACAATCAAATAGAACTTTATTATCTTGTTTTTAAATGCAAGTCACAAGTCTGAATATTTGACACTATTCAAGACTAGTTTTAAAAATGATAATATGGTATACAAAACGAAAACAAAATCGCTGCCTAAATATGTCTTGACCTATTGAAATAAACACGTCTATTCTATAGCTCATGACTTTTTTTTATGAATTATCTGCCGCATACGTTTCACATCGAACTGTCGATTTTTACTTTACAATTCAACATCTAACTAGGACCCTTGTTGTAGGTTTCCTCTGGTAGATCAAAGCCTTCGTTATAGATGTCCTACTCTTTCTTGGAAGAAACCCTAATAAAGTGCATATTACATACGTAATCGAAGCTTAAGATATGATGCCAAAGCCACATCCGAAAAGTAGCTGCCCTTGTTTTTTACAAGGAACAACACCGTAGTAGATATCGCAGTTTTCTTGTTATTTTATCATTTATTTCAAATAATTTAAAACTTAAAACGTAATACCACCACACCACAGTCTGGTGTCCGCCGCGTGACGCTCCTGATGTTCCAGTGAAAATAAATTATACTTTATTTGCGTGCTTGTGCAAAAGAGATAAGTTTTCACTTTTTAACAAAAGATAAACATTTCAAAAGTACTTAACTGGTTAAATTTAAGTGGAAAGCACTTGGAAAGGAAGTTTAAAAAGTCCATCGATATTTTGCTTTGTCGGTAGGTTTCCATATTTTAGTTGAAGTACTTAAAGATTGACTAATGACCCTGGTTTTTTACTTGCTCAATAGGGCAAGTATTGGTTTCGTGTAAAAAAAACGAAAACTATATGTTTTATTAAGCTATTAAGAAGCTCCCATTTCAAAGACTGACGTTTCGTACATAACGCAAGCTTGTGGTGGCCATTTGAAAGTGCAAACAAAAATTGCCATTTCGAAATACTGCTAAATAAAAATAAGATTGAGAAAAAAAAATTATTTTTGAAAGTTTTTCTATATTTTTTTTTTTTTTTTTTTTAACGGATAATTCTAATTTAAAAAAAAAATGTTTAAATTTATTTGTATTAATGTCGTAATATGCTACAAGAAAAAGTTCATGCGACCTAGTCGTGCACAACAAGAGCAAGTTCGTGCGACCCGGTTGTGCACTTTATTTTATTTTGAGATAATGACCTTCGTATAATAAAACAATATGAATTATCGCAAATTTGGTTATCTCTGTTGTGGTAGCATTGACTACAACTCAAAAACTGACGTTTGTCATATGACGTTTTTTCATAAAAATCAAAAAGTGCCCGAATATACCAAGTGATATTTTAAAAACTATTTAGCCCGGCAGTTTGTCATTCAAGTTTAAATGAGTTGATCCTAATTTTGTTACTGAATTTTGTGATTATTCTATTTGAAAAGCTCTGTGAAAAACATACAACATTTTTATTTAAAATTTCCTTATGAAGTTTTAGAATGAACTGAGAGTGAGATAAAAAAAAATTACCCTTATTTTTATGGAAATATTACCCTTATTTTTATGGAACGCTGACAATAAAAGGAGAAGTCAAATCTCATTGCCGATAGATTTTCGACTTTCATTTAAGTATCGACAAAATCTGTGTTGTTATATTCTTCGAGGTTGGTAATACGAATGATACTTTTATATATCCCGATGGGGTATGTTCGTAAAGTTGTTGTGACTTTCAAATATCTTGTGATGACAAATATACCGATATCTCGAAACAAATTATGTCATGTTTTTAAGGAATATCAGTCTTTTTTAAAATGTATAGAAGGAAATAACATCTGCCATTTTCATCCAAAAATTTGGTCTTGCATTTTTAATAATTCCTCGAATGAAACAGTTTTGAACTTTATGTCACTTTGTGGGCAGACAGATTTCCACGAATCTAATTTTGACACTTTCTCTAAGCATTCAACGTAAACTGTCATTACAAGTAATACATTTCACACTTTGACAGATTCTTCGGAATCCAATTCTGTCATCATCAAATTATATTATCTTTGACGCTTATAGTTTGACAGATGTATAAACTTAATTTTGACATTTGTGAAGTTATCAGTGCGAATTAGTTGTAATAACTCCTATGGAATTCCGAAAGAATGTCAATGTACATACTGTGTAGTCGAAAGAATTCATAAAATATCTATAAAATTATTATTATTTTTTTACTATAAGCAGATTTTATTTTGTATTATGTTTGAAAAAAAAAATAGTTAATAAAAATTGGGAAAAATTCTAATGATGTTCCCATAATTTTACGTCGTAAAGTTTGTTTTTATCTTTAGATGTGAAATTTAAAGAAATACTTTTATTAAAAAAGTTTATTTTTCCTTTTCCAATTATATTCTCTACATGCCATCGTCATATTATAACCTTTTTGTCATTTTACCTTCTATGCAATTAATAAAAATGTATGTCCTTCTAAACAAGTGAAGACTTAATTTGATTTTGTTTTTCTTTCTATTTTCATCCAACAGGTGTCGTTTTTCCTATCGTCCTACGTTGCACCACTAACTTTAATATGCTTCCTCTACATGGGTATGTTGGCACGCCTGTGGAAAACTGCTCCTGGATGCAAGCCCTCAGCTGAATCAAGGTTAGTACAAATAGGAAGTCACTTAAGCCCAACATTAAAAACACATATACCATTCACTATATAGATATAACAACTACACTATCAGTAAAGTCACAAAACCAAGACATTATTTAGAACTAGTGGTGGGTAAACTTTGTAATAGAGGGACTTCTTTCCAGCCACACTCAACTAATTTTTACTTCATTGTGTTCCACTTTGTAGGGTAAATCAAACCATAACTGTTGTTGTTCGAAGGAAAAACCACGTTAAAGAATGAAAACTTATCCAACTGAAAATGTGTACCTATATAGGAAAACTGTTTAACCGGAGATATTTTTTGTTTGTTTTATATATTGCAATATAGGTATGTTGGTGGATACTAGAACTAGGTATCCGTTAAAAGGATAATATCGAAGAGCCCCAGAAGTGAAAGTTGAGTGTTTCAAGGGTGGAAAATATTGTAAACGGCAGTGGTTTGTTTCGTTCTACAATAAAGAAGAAGGAGAACTTCTTCAACTGAAAATGGAATTTATTAGATCAAATATACACAACCACCCTATTAAGACAATAATAAATTTTTCTTATACCTTGTATCCTAAAGTGCTTGTCTTGAGAAGATTGTTATTATTTTTTTTTTTCTTCTTTAAGAATGTTCTTCATTGGATACTTTGTTTATGGATATACGAACAAAAAGATATTGTTTTAAATCACAACTAAAAGTATGTGCGGTACTGGGTGGATTATGTATTTAGGAAATTAACCTTTTTCTGCTTTTAAAACATTGAAAGCTATTCCATGTTTCAGAGTTTGATTTAAAGAATGTGTTTGAATATTTACAAATTAGATAACTTTACCATGATCATTTATCACTGCCTTTGATATGTCAATTAAATAATTAATTTTTGGTTTTATAAGTCGGTTGATTAAGAGAGACCCTCTGGAATTTTAAATTCTACAGATTTGATATAAGTTAGAAGAGTTATTGTAGCCTTAATTTTCATAAAGGGTAAAGTCTATGAAAAAATAATTTCAAAGAAATGCGGCAATGTGATGAACAATATAATGAAATATGTTTCATTCAAGTTTGGTGGGAATATTAATAATGTTCTTCTAAACTTTTGAAACATTTTATTTTCAAACTTTTAATTATTTAATTGATATTGCATAAATACAAAGTTGTAACTCTTCAACTGAGTTTCTTATCAGAAAAGTTAAAAGTGTATTAAAAGTAATTTAACTATATGTACGAAGTTAGAATGTTAAAATAGAAGTTTTATACAAATTCCGATACTAAGGAAATTGGACTATTCATTGGTGAAAGTAAGGTGGTGGAAAAGGGAGAGGGTTTTAATAGCTGCGTGATTTAACGTGGTTTTAATTTCATAGTTAAAATAGAATATGGATTAATTCTTACACAAATGGACTCTAAATTATCATACTTTCTCAACACCCAGCCTTACGGCGTATCAACATGCTGCCCCCCTGCAGACCCCTGCCTAGGCCTGTGATAGGATTTGGGGTGGGCGCGAGTTTGGGTATATGCAAAGTATCTTTAGATTCAAAACAATTTTTTTTTTTTGAAAAACTACAATTTAAACATTTATTTTATGTTTTTTATCCAAATTTGTATTTTGACAGTAGTTTTTTTTCAAAAACTATGGATAGATTTCACTTGATTTAAAAACTGGCATATAAAACAGAGTATTGGCTTTCAAAAACATATAATACTTAATTGTAGATATAACCGTTATTTTTTAAAGATTTTTTTTTTCAATTTTTAGTACTTTTTTCATTAAATTGCCCCTCCCGCTCAAACGGAGGGATATAGACCCCCTCCTCCTATAGTTAAAAATGTTTGTATTTGACTTTTCTATTTTTACTATTAAAATATAAGACCACGTAAAAAACTCAAGCAACAAAAAATAATTGAATTAAAATATTAGTTTTGGTAATTTTTAATTTTCTCGAAATCTAGGAAAAATAAAATCATTTTGTTTTCGGTTTCTGATTAAGAATTTATATGAGCAACGATTTCTAAGAAAAAAAATATAATATAAAATCTCAAAGTTTTGAAAATTACACTTTAAACATTTTTTTATGTTTTTTTTTTTAATTTTGAGTTTGAAAGTATTTTTTTTTTCTTTTAAAAAACTATGGATATTGATTTAAAAACTGGCTAGTAAAACACAGTATTAGCTTTAAAAAAAAAACATAATACTTAGTTGTAGGTAATACCCTTAATTTTTAATGATTTGTTTGTTCCATTCATTAAACTGTCCCTCCCTCCCAAACGGGGGGACATAGACCCCCCTCCGATAGTAAAAAATGCTTGTTTTTGTTCTTTCTACAAAAATCTTTTATCAATTTTCAAAGCCAAAGTTATCGTACTCTCCCCTGTTTTATTTATGGTATTATTACTGGGTTTTGTTTAAAATCAAAATAAGTAAAAAGTGGCAATGCTAACAACGTAAACTTCGCAAAAAAAAATCCGAAAGTCCATTCTGTCTTGAAAACAAAGGGTACACTACACTCAAACGCCGCATTAAAGGTAATTAGTTTGGTCCACTGTGACTTCTATACTATACAATTTGAGTACGGTGGACACCATGTTTTTTTTTTAATTTTTAAATTAAAACAGGTTTGTACTTAATATATCTAAGGAATTTATTTACTTCGCAAATGTTGGAATTAGGTATAATTATTCATATATTAGTTGCACTGTATTCTCGACTGGGATCACAACTTTCCCACTTCACCTAAGCATTTGCTTTTAAGGTTTGCTGGATTGATCTCAGAAAACAACGGCAAGCTTCTCTTTTCTTGGATTGTCTTTCGCTATTATAGGTAACGGAAATGCCCTTTGAACATTAAAGTAACAGCTGAATTTGTCATGCTGTATTCTGTTCACGTTGGTATTTTTGACGTTCATCGGATGTTTATCTTAGATTTAGTCAATTTATTTTCATAGTTTGTGTAAGATATATTGTTTAACATTGGAAACCGTGGTGTAAAAGCTGGATGAACAACTACATTACTAATAGAGCTTTTCTTTCAGCGTTAAACAGGCATATTTTAGCCACAGAATATGACAGAATTCTTCTGTCACTTCTTAAATAACAACAATAAAATTGGCACAATATTTCAAATCCTGAACCGATAAAACGAGTTTTTTTTTGCTGTGTGAGGCGTGAGGGTTTCAGAAAGTGGACAGCGTATGTATATTCTATCTTTTTCACGTTTATGTGATACCGATTTCCCTCGGAAGCTTTTGTGGTTAATTTACCAGAAACAAACCTGCACTGGGGTCATCAGATAGACTTATTATTTTTCGCAAACGGCAATCCAATCTACCATCTTTTTGTTGTGTCACATAAGTTTGATTGAAGGGTGATTATCGTAGGTTTACTTATCAGGTATCACTTTTTTTTATTAATTGGAAGAAGGGAACTTTCCTTCACTTGTTAGGGAACCGAAAATTTCATAGGTGAGGACCGTGAGCCGTCTCATTCCAATGTCTCCCAGCTTTTTCCAGATCTCAAGGGCTATCCCTGTTTTTAGAGTTTTTCCTCGCATCAACGACTTCTTCGACTTTGATGTCATGCACTTCTTAGTTGTTTGGTGCGCAACTTTTTGAGCGGCAATTTTAAAAATATTTGCACCTTTGTTAAACATTGAAATTTCACAGTTCCTGAAAAGTTTTTTTTTCCCGATATTTCTTCCAACATCCGATACATGATCTCCGTACTTTTTTCTCCTCTTTTGCAACAACACTTCAAGAAGTGTTTTCTCATCTGTGTTCTGAGAGGAGCTTTGATAGCCGTTTTTTTTTTCCTAGACATCTTTGGTTGGTCTCATGATCGCACCAACAAGTTTCTTTGTCCCGGTTATGATAGTGTCAGTAATTTCGATTTCTGAAGATAAGTTCGTAGGCCATATCATACGTGTGCTCTTAAAGTATTTTTTTTTAAAATGGCAGCCGAATTGATCGATTTTTTTTTTTTTTTTTGTTTAAGGATATTCCCCGTATTTAGTGGTTCGATTTTAATCGTGTAAATCTTTTTGTATTTACTTTTTAGAGGCAGACAAATTTTATCAAAACACATTTTTTCCTAAATCATGTAAATTCTGAGATATTCAAAACAAGTATAAAAAAATTAACTTTCATATTTTGGGTTTAAAAACCTAGTGAAATGAATGGTTTAAAAAATTTAAATCGGACAACTGGAAACGAAAATATTCTTTAACCAAAAATTTATATATTTGGCGCCCATTTTTTTAAAACGATGGACACAAACAAAAAATCAAGTTTCCATTATTATTATAGTTTAAAAGTATTCTGGTTATGTGGGCAATGTGACATAAACAGTTTTCAACTGATATCTCCGTTATCACGTTTTCCCACTGAACTTTGTTATATGCAGAGTTTTCATAATAACTTATTAATTCATCAAAATCTTCATCAGTTGTGACACCCATTATTTTATATATTATATTATGACTTCAAGCACAGACTTCCAAAAATATAATTTATTAACTAAAAGTAAATTAAATTATTATATAAGTGTGTCCTTTTGTATAAATATATTTTCTCCGCATGACGCTGGTAGTTGTCACACTCCCAGTTCGATAAACTCTTTATTTTCTATCAACATAAATGTATCACTTAAAAAATACGTATAAATGTCACAGGAAACGGAACCAAGACCAAAAAAAAAAGTATGCAAGAATGTGGTTTCTGTGTCGCAAACTATTTCATGCATTTAACTGACATAAAAAGGTTGGCATGTCAACGAATTGAGAAAGAGAATACGAGCAATTTGTCAGACTTGAGATATTAACCTGTCTAACAGTAACCCATCTGACTTCCGTTCCAAATTGGTATGTAACCTACCTGTCCCTCACACATGTGCAATTTCTTTTTTTCTTTTTTTTATTTTTGTCTTCTTCTTCTATGTATGGTGCACTTAGGCTAGCTAAAGTTGTCACTCTTATTTTTACTCTATAGATGGCAGTTGCATAGTTTGCGGTGATTTACTGAGATAGTTTGTCTTGAATGCGCATAGGGTATACACATTGGTATGACTATAGGTATGTGATTTAGTCATTTAGAAGATCCGGAACGTGTTGACACAGATAGTTCCGCATATAACGGATACACACGTAACCCAAAATACCATAAATTAAATACTATAGCTTACATTAGACAAACTGTGTTTGTAGTGCCCTCATATAAACTGATATTTCATTTAATTTATCAGAGAGTACGAAATGACAAATTGGAGAGCCTATCAGTTACCAAAGAAGAAGGAAACGTTTTTATTCTTTAAACAGGATTTGATGGAAGACATTTTTTATGTAAACGGAATCAGAAGCCATTTTGTTAAGGGTAAATTTAAAAATGCGTGTTTTTTCACTGGCAACTAGTGGTAGCAAACATTTTATTTAATAGTCTATTTGAGGAATTTAATGTAATGTATTTTAATACTAGATTTTTTTAGAATTAATTAGAATTTTTAAAAACAAAATTTTGGCATTTTAATAAAGAAATTCGCTCATCCAGAATTGTCTCAGCCAGAATTATGAATTAGCCTAAGTCGGTTGTGGTATAAGCCTAATAAAGTTTAAAAATTCAATTTCGAAACCAGAAATTTACGTTTTTATGTTTAAAAATTCTAGTTTGAAAACTGAAAATTTGCGTCCGGAATCAAAAATTAAAGTTCATATTCGTTTCTATAAAGGTTTAAAAGCATTAAAACATGAATTAAGGGTTCATAACGTAAATGCTTGCTTTCGCACTTGAATTTTTAAACTTAATTTGAAAAAACACGAACTTTGGGTTCCGAACGTGAATTTTGTATTCCAAACGTGGTTTTTCAAACAAGAAAAATGCGAAAATAAATTTTTTCTCTGAAAACAACAGCAAACCACTTTTCTTCATATCAATGTTCACCGCACTACCTTTTCCTACCATCATCCATATAATAAGCTTCACTCATCGGTATAGCACGCAAACAAATTCTGGTTTCAAAATTTTGCTTCGTTCTACTTTTAAAAAGAAAATTCTGCTTTTCAAAACTGCTTTTTAGCGACTATTAGAATACGTCTCCAACACGAAGAACTTGAATACCTAACTTGTACTTTGTTTCAAATATGATACATGGGACGCTGAAAACCGAGTACAAATAGAGTTTTGTGAGTCAAATTTGATACATTGGACAGTATTGCGAAAGTTATTTCACTTCTTTTGATCTGATTAAATAGATATAGATTAATTTTTTTTAAAGCTGAATAGAAAAATATGTTGATGTGTATAAAAGATACAATCCGTGAAGTTCGATGGACATAATTTTTCATTATTTTCCCAGTCTTTTTTTTACTTAACGTTAAGTTTTTTTTTAAATAGGTAAGCTGGTAAAAACTAAATTGTGTTGGTAAATTAAAAAAGGAAATTTAAACAGCACTTTGGCCCGATTAGGGAATATACGATTCGAGTCGTTTTTTGTGGCGAAAATAAAGTTTGGTATTGTTTTTTTCGCTTTCGTCTCTTTCTGATTAGTTAAATATACTTTTTGAATTTAAAACTAAAGAAATAAACAATAAATTATTTCATAAACAATGTGTAGGTTAAAAAAACAGCAACACACGATAGCAGCAACAATTGAGAACATGAAAAAAACGCGAAAGAGCCAATAAACTATACTGAAGCTACTTTTCTTATAAATAGTGGAGAAAATTAAACAAATATTCAACACACAACACAATACACATTTCTTTTAACTTAAATTTTGATTTTATTTCGAAGTAAATGATAAAAAATTGCACCTACTCCCGATAATGATGAATTCAATTAAAAAAAATAATGCATTAGCTGTTAATTTAGTGCAACGATTGGAAGAATTCGCTTCGTATTCCCTAATCGGGCCACTGAGTCTATCATCGTATATACAAAGATACAAAACAGAAATCTTTATATAACAAATAAAAACCTGACAAAATTAAACACAGACTTATTAATATTTTTTCTACTTAAATTATAAAGACAAAAAAGTACTTTTTATCTAAACTCATTGTTTTATCTTCTTCTTCTTTTTTTTTAATTTAAGGAAAGGCAAAAGGAGAGTAACTCGAATGGTAGTGGTTGTCGTCCTGGCATTTGCCATATGTTGGCTTCCAATTCATGTAAGTACCAGTATGATAATGTATTTTTGATTATGTGTAAACAAGCGTATTTGAAAAGATATCGTTGTTATTTGATGTGAATAAAAGAACCCGTACTTTGTTTTGAATAGAAAGACATACCTGCCTGCCAAATTATTCTGCTGTTTGTTCTTTAAAATCATAATTCGATATTTAATTTTAAATTCATCGGTGTGTAATTTGCTGATAACTTTACCTTATTCAATGATGATATGTCAAACTTGTTCGACTTCGTGGTATTAAATTGGGGAAGATGATTAACATCCGAATATCAAAAAGAAAAGAGCTTCAAATGGGGGAGATAGACCCCCCCCACCACCTATACGATTTGTTTCTTGTCTTAACTCAACCTATTTTATTAACCTCAACCTCTATATTTTTTTGACAACTTACAACTTATGCAAATCACCCAGTATAAACGTGCAGGGTATGTGACCTTTCAGCCTTTGAATCTCTGTACAGCGATAAATATTCTTTGTATGATAAATGTTGCTGAACATTTTTTGTAGATAGAACCCAAGGAGCATTTCAGAGCTACAGAACATTTACTGAACGTTAACATCGTAGATGTAATGTTTCAGGCGTATATGAAATGTTTACTCATTGTACCCAAAATGTAAACGGTTTTGGGGAATGAAATGTCGTGTTGACAGTATATGAACAAATTCTATTTGATGTACCTGATTTGTACATTTACAAATGTAAACGTTCAAAAACACTTCGAAATAAATAACATAAAAACAAACTTAGGTACAAATCGTTTACAGAAAAATATTAAACTGTATAGGTAAATACGTAATGTCATTTGAGATCATATTACTAATGTATACAAACCAAAACTTTAACAATTTCCATCTTGTTCTTGACATTATTATTATAATATGGGAGGTATAAAAATATTCAATAATTATGTATATTTTTCGTGCAAGTAAAGGCAAAATATCGAACGCGAGAAATATTTTCTACCAGTTTTGTAAAACAGGTCGATAAAAATAAGGGGCCTGTAAAAACTTTCTTATTTTAGAAATGATTTCTAATAAAAATATTTGAGACAATTTTTTTTTCCCACAAAAACCATATTTTTCAATATTTTGTAAGATAAAATTCAAAGTCTTATTTCAATCAAAACCTAAACATGCTTTGTTTTTACTAAATATCAACAAAAGTAGATTTTCAATGTTTTGGGTTTTCTAATTTGATAAAAAATGGAAACATTATAATGGCCGACCAATGCTATACGTGTTACATTATCTGTAAATGAAATGTTTTACAGTATGCTTACGTTTGAAGATGTGATGTGACTATTCACTGTAAACGTTTTGTAAGAGTAAAGTTTTGATAATGGCTTTACAAAACTGCACAACTTTTCGTGATATTGATTTTACATTAACGATATTTGATTTACAGTACGTTTACGTTTGAAGATGTGATGTGACTATTCACTGTAAATGTTTTGTAAGAGTAAAGTTATGATAATGGCTCTACAAAACTACTACAAATGTAAACGTTTCGTGTTATTGATTTTACATTTACAATATTTGATTTACAGTACGTTTTCGTTTGAAGATGTACTGTGACTATTTACTGTAAACGTTTTGTAACAGTTAAGTTTTGATAATAGCTTTACAAAAGTGCTACAAATGTAAATGTTTTGTGATATTGGTTTTACATTTACGAAATTTGGTTTACAGTACGTTTACGTTTGAAGATGTGTTGTTTCAACAACATTTTGTGTGTTACAATTTGTTTACCAATCATCCAATTAGTTAATGTAAACATACACAACATTTTTTCAGCAAATGTATATGAATTGTAAACGACATACAATAAATTTGTAACTTAATAGGTACATAATGCTACTTGGGAATAGTCATCTTTAAAAATTATTCAGAAAATTTTGTCGAAAAAGTTACCCTTCTCCTGCTGTCTCCCTTTGAAGCAAAACTTTTGGTTATCATCGTTATTAACACCGAAAATATTAACTTTAGGAAAAAAAAAAGTTGAAGACAAAAAATGTTTAGCGTATTTTTTTCTACAAAAGTTTACCGTTTAGAAGACTCCCCCAAAAATTGTTGATTTTGTTTTATAATTATGTTTGAATATTTCGATTGGTTAAAAGGTTAAAAAGTCCACCACTAATTTGGTTTCAAACTTCGGAAAGACCTTCGATTCTTTATCAATTCTAGGAAACTTAATTGAAATCGCTTCAACAATTTTCGAAAAAAACTATTTGATTTAAAACAGCTCTAACATAACATAAAATTCTGTTACTGAATCCGATGAATGAGCTGCATTATCTATCAGCGAACTACTTTTCATTTTAGAAACTGTATTATCGTGGATGTCAAAACTGGACATTAGGTGCGTTCAGTGCACATGAGATAACCAATCTCTGTGCCTGAGCAATCAGTGGGCAGATTTATAAGGTTCATAAGCTGTTGGATACAGAAAATGTCAAACTAGGTCGTGGCGACTATATTTCTGGACAGATGTCCACGGTTTGGCTATAAAACGACACCAAAATTACACTTCCGGAATTCGAAATAATAGGGAAAACAAATTTTAATTAAATTAGATAAAATTAAATTAAATTAAATTAAATTAAAAAATAAATGCAGTTTGCAAGCAGATGATGTTTTCGAAGACGGCCATTGTCAATAAATTATTAGAATTACTGCAAAATAAACTTTATGCGATTCAGCGATCCAAAAAATTTGATTTCTGTTTTGAAAAATTCAGATTTGTTAACTATCTGCTTTTTCTTTAATTTTTTTTTTTGCATAAAAATCACATTCGTCGGATTCCCTGATAGGGCTGATTATTTGTTTGCTGCGAGGTTTTAGTTCGTACCTTCTAAAAATAATTTAATTCCTTTCATTAATGTACGCGTTTATTTAATATTCTGAAATTAAAAAATATAACTAAATTATAAAATTAATAATAAAAATATTTTATCATTGTGGTCATAACCTCTCTACTTATATTTTGAATAAAAACAATGGAAGAATGCTGAAAAGGAAAATTAGTCCAACATTGTAGTTAAATTCAACCACTCTATAAGAGGTACAAAATCGTAAAATATTAATCAGAAACTAACGTACATAAACGTTCCTCTGATATTTGGTTTGAATTTCTTTGTTAGCTTTATCCTTTTGTTTGATCATCAATGTGCAGTCTCGTTCTCATATTAGAACACCAGATATGTTTAACTCAAAATTATTCTCTTGTGCCGTAATATTGCTAAATGTTCGTGTGTTCATATTAAATATTCCGTAGACGACTTAGGATAATGTGGACTCTCTTGGGGGCGTTAATGTTTGATAATAATTATACTTCAATCTAACAACAAAGAGAAAGCTTAATTGCTGCAAGGCAAACTATGTACATATATGTTCTATAAGCAAGAATATCTTTATCATAAATCGCTTATTTGGTTGGGTTACCTGAAATTTTACCATATACGCACATACCGAACAAAGCCGGCTTTTGTTTATAAAGTGCATTCACATGAAAGGATTTTCATTAATTAAAATTGTCTTATCTGACATTATGTATATTCGTTAAAATGATTTTAGTGCCTAATTCCAATGTAAGAAAAATGCATTGTTGAATGAAACTTTTTGCTGCTGAATTCTATATTGACATTATTGATCCAGTCGATAAAAAAATTCATTGAAAAATCGTAGAAACAAGTCTGATTTGGATGGAATTTTTTGATTTTGATAAAATATTAAAAACATACTATAGATTTTGTGTGGGATTATTAAAAATTAATTTTCCCATTCAACCAGTGATTCTAGATGCGTTGTTAATCCACAACGAAGGGTATTAAGTTGCACTTTATTCACTTAATCATTAAAAAGGGTACTCCAGATAAACTTTTTCTTCTTCGCCCAATGTAAAAAAAATCAAATTTATTCCAACCCAGCGTCAGTACGACGTGGTAGTCAAATGTACCAACGGCCTCAGATTAAAAAAAAAAACAGATGGAAATCTACAAATCGAAACGAAATTTATAGCCAAAGAACCAACAATAAGTTTTAACTTTAATGGAAAATTCGTGTCTGTATAAATTATGTAGGGGAGAGGTTGGAACAGTGAGACATTAATTTTTTATGCTTCACCATAACACACACAGATTTTTCGATGCAATATAAGTTCTTTTTTATTTTGTGTAACTTTTGTTTTTACTCCGAACAACATCCCGTTGCGCGGTTGCTTTCAGTAAGTGAAGACTGGAAAAAAAGGGCAAAAGCATTTTTTGTTCTGTTGCGATAATTTGTATAACAACTTGCGATTTCAAGGTAGATGGACCAATTTTCGTTTATATGCTCTTTTTTATGTGTTCTTTTGTTCTAAAAGCAAAAAATTACAAAAGCATTGCCAGTTTATCGTGCAATTTATTTTTCTTGGAAAAAACAAAAACTGAATACTGATATAGATGAAAAGACCGACCAGTGAGACATATGCATTAAAATAAATGAATCAAATACATATGTCTGTATATATCTAAAAACCTATATAGATTTTTACATAATATTTTTGCATATATACATATTCTATATATTAAATAGATATCCATACATAAAATAATGCAATTTTTTAACTTATTTTATTAATTTATCATAATTTAGCAAAAACATGTTTACATTGCTTTTTGTTATTTATTATTATTTAAATTAATAAAATAAAAATATTTTAATAGACGTTGTTGAGAAGTTGACGAATATTTAAGTTATTCTACTGTCCCACTGTTCGATCAACGCTGTCTCACTCTTCGGACCCCCAACGAACAGTGAGTCTTTTTGACCTTCTTCAACATTTTAAATAATAAGTAAGTTTTTTTTTTATTTACGCAGTGCACTTTTAATGGCAAAATGTAGGAGAAATGTGTCTTAATAAATAACGAAAAAATCATTTTGAAAGCTCAAAGGAGTTCGAAGATATCACTGTTTAGAAGAAAAAAAAAGTGTCTCACTGTTCCGACCTCTCCCCTAATTCAAAAACACCGGAATATGTTTCGATGTGAAAGGTTTTTTTTCTGAAATTTAATTCATTGCATTGGAAGAATTAAAACAGACTTTTAAAACTTTCTGTAGGCTTTTAGATCATAAGCTTGGTTTTTCATATTCTCCAAATATTATTTCATATGTTTAAGACACACTCAATTTCGGAGTTGACTCGGAGTTGAGTTGGGTCCACAACATTGTTATTATTTTTTGGTATACAAGAGCTATTATACATGAACAAAATACATATATCTTTAAATTACAAGTCAAACAGTAAAAAAAATAAAGAACATGACTGGGTCGCAAAAACTTGATCTTGTGGAAAGTTATACTTTCGTGTTCACGATTAGAAAACTCATTTGAACAGTTTTTTACTTAGTACCTATCTAAGTGTAAGGCAAGTTATGCATTCGTATACAAAAAAAATGTTTTCAGATAACAATCAAACATGACATAACTATAGAACACGAAAATAGTAGGTCCGGAAATTTTGTCTGCCTGTTTGTCAACAGCCTAAACAGTTGGGTCGATTTTCTCTTCCTTTTTTTTTTAAATTTTTATCTAGCCTTAGGTCATGAAATTATTTAAATTTAGCAGTAGTTTTTGAATATTTAATTTCTATAAAATCGGTGCAGCCCCTCAAAATATAGTCGGAGTAATAAAAAACGGTTCTATACGAGGCCGGGTACCGACTGGGTCGGACAAACTTGCTCTTGAGTAAGATTACTAACCTTTGGCTTAGGATACTAAGCAAGAAACTATAATAAATAATCGGAAGTAAAACTGTTTCATATGGCGGATACCGTTAATAAGATTATTTTGAAAAAAAAATTCTATCAAAAACTTTATCTCTGGCAAAAAATCAGTCACACAAAATTTCATCAAAATTGATCATATTTTTATCGAGAAAAATGGAATTATCGGTAACGTTTATATTATATGGTAGGAACCGTTATGTTTATACCTATATAGGTCAATATTAAAAAAACATCCGGGGATATTTCTCTAAAATAGTGTGTACCACGTTTGATGAAAATTGGCCCAACCGTTAAGACTGCAGGTGTCGATACATCCAGACAGACAAAATTGTTGGACCCACTTTTTTCGTCTTCTCAATCACCGTTATGTCATTTTTGATTGTTATCTCAAAACTTTTTTTCACGAATGAAATTAAAAATTGTATATTTAGAAAACAGAAGTGAATTTTTAATTTATTACAGAAACTTAGGTGTTTATACAGGGTGTCCCGCGACTCAACGTCAAGCGGGTACCGGGTGATAGGGAAGGTTATACCCGTACTGCAAATAGTAAGAAAAAAAAATTATCTAGCTGGATTACGTAATAAAAGCAATATTTAGAAAAATTATGAAAATCGATACCCACGGCCACATTTTTATGTACTGTGTTCACAAATTTTAATATTTTTCAGTGATTTTTTTTTCTACGTTATCCTTAATAACCATGCTACTGAATGCAATCTCGAAATAAAAAATAAATATTGTAAGTTTTGCAAGAAAAATGAAGTTTGACTGAGTCATTTTTCAAACGAATTTTGTAAGCAAACTTTAATACATCATATTTAAAAAAAAAATGTAGGACACTACCCACGGCAAGTTATTTAAAAAATTGGCCCATTTTATCAAGTTTTCAAAATAGTTCAACACTTGCCACTTGCTGCTTCCATAATCATGTTACCTACATTTAAACCATTTTCGAGCAAGTAAAATTATATTTTTTTTAAATAGCAACGTATGATACCTTATTGATGTAGGACTCCAGTAAGCCATTCGCTTAAAATATTGTTCAAGCTACTCAAGTAGTTAACATACTAAAAGTCCTGATCCTTGGGAGGTTATCCGGAGGAGGGAGAGGAGTATAAAGCCCCCGAAAGGTGGCTTTTGGCGACTTACGCTTATACCACGGAAATAGTGCGTCGCGTCGTAGCGTTTTTTTTTAAAGAATAAACAAAAGCCCATCAAATTTTGTACAATTTTTGTTACGACCACTTTTTTCCAAATATCAACCGTTTCCGAGATACACGCATCGCAAGGGAGAACAATTACAAAAACAAGTGTTTTCTTTATATTTTTCATCAAGCATTCCATTATATCGTCTACTCTAAACTGTTAATCTGACAAAAAAAAATTCTTCCATAAAGTTAAAGAAAATTAGATTTAGTACAAAGAATTACCCCTTAAAAATAGATTCTTGAATGCAAAAGACCAAATTAACCTTACTTAAAAAATGGAAAGTTATAATTTTACAAATGTAAAACAAACTAAAAAAGGTGAATTTGGTCTTTTGCATTCAAGAATCTATTTTTAATAATTTTTTTTCAAAAGAAACTTAATTCTTCTCTATAACTTTATCCCAGGACTTTTTTTTGTCAGATTAACAGTTTAGAGTAGACGATATAATGGAATGCTTGATGAAAAATATAAAGAAAACACTTGTTTTTGTAATTTTTCTCCCTTGCGATGCGTGTATCTCAGAAACAGGTGATATTTGGAAAAAAGTCATCATAACAAAAATTGTAAAAAATTCGATGGGCTTTTGTTTATTCTTAAAAAAAATTCGCTACGACGCACTATTTCCGTGGTATAAGAGTAAGTCCCCAAAAGCCCCCTTTGGGAGGCTTTATACTCCTTGCCCTAGGTAGGAATGGCAGCTATTCAGCTAGAATAAAACCCAATTAGCGCTTGGTGCGCCGTTTTGATAACTCCTTGCCCTACTCCGGATCACCTCCCAGGGATCAGGACTATTAGTATGTTAACTACTTGAGTAGCTTGAACAATATTTTAAGCGGATGGCTTACTGGAGTCCTACATCAATAAGGTATAATCCTATTTAAACAAAAATATAATTTTACTTGCTCGAAAATGGTTTAAATGTAGGTAACATGATTATGGAAGCAGCAAGTGGCAAGTGTTGAACTATTTTGAACTCAGTCAAACTTCATTTTTCTTGCAAAACTTACAATATTTATTTTTATTTCGAGATTGCATTCAGTAGCATGGTTATTAAGGATAACGTAGAAAAAAAATCACTGAAAAATATTAAAATTTGTGAACACAGTACATAAAAATGTGGCCGTGGGTATCGATTTTCATAATTTTTCTAAATATTGCTTTTATTACGTAATCCAGCTAGATAATTTTTTTTTCTTACTATTTGCAGTACTGGTATAACCTTCCCTATCACCCGGTACCCGCTTGACGTTGAGTCGCGGGACATCCTGTATAGTATCTTTCCTCTTGTGTATCTTTACATTTTTTTTAACATCCACTTCTATAAACAATTTGCGGAAAAATAATAATATCTCAAGTATGATAATGAAGCTATATTTAGACTTACTTTGTAACAACTATTAAGTTTCCGGTATCGCACAAGTAGCCACCATCAGAACCACGTGTTGGTTAACCGGATATGAACTTTGCAGGGCGTGCCTTTTACCGGTCCAATCCATATAGTTGTTGCAAAATAAAAGTGTACAAATGTAGCTTCGAATATACAAAAGGAGATTGAAATTGTGTACTTCAAATACAAACAAAACTGCAAAATGTAAAAGGAAATAGAAAAGTAATTAAGTTGGAGAAAATATTTCTAATACAAAAAGAAACACAAATAGAATATAAATGGAACGATACAATTTATTGTTTTAAATGAAATTGTTGCTATTATTGGACCATTCTTCTTGA
The DNA here is from genome assembly GCA_951217065.1 of Baccha elongata. Lineage (NCBI taxonomy): Eukaryota > Metazoa > Arthropoda > Insecta > Diptera > Syrphidae > Baccha > Baccha elongata. Next base: position 19,629,077 of record OX578272.1, on the reverse strand, counting down.
TCTTGATGAACAAAAACAATTATTGAACATAAATATAGTTCGGCATTTCACCAATTTTATTGGGATACTGTGAGTTAAATTCACAGCATTTGTTATGATTTCGAATGGAGTCATTATTTACGAAAGTCATCCAATGAGTACGCGCATTAAGATATAGGTGGCATTGTTGAAGAAACTACTGCAAACAGTCAAACGACACCCAATTAATTTTTAATTTTTAGACGAAATACAGAAATTATTAGTTACCGAGAATTTCGTTGTAATGATTCAAAGTATATTCTACAAGCAATCAGAGATGACAAGAAATACCAATCGCAATCCACATTGGTTTTGAATGTCTGAGCATCACAAAGGTTAAATCGAGGTTTACTCAATTTAATAATTATTTCGCACCGACAAACTAGTCTTTAATTATCCACCTTTGAGGTTCATCGGAGAAACCTCTATTCCCAGAACTTACCGTCGGGTCTTGGTCTTTTAGGAAAATTCACATCAAGTTAATATGTTCATATGAACATACTACATACATGTGTATAAGTACATACATATGCATTATCCAAATACATTATCCAAATAACATCCTACTTGAAAAATCGCTATTTTCCTCAAACAGTTTCAAATCAATACACTCTCAAAACACATTGTTGCTTTGAGGCATTACATATTACAATGGTTAATATTAGATTTCTACATACCTGATTTCCCTTACCGCTATTGTTCCATATGCACGTCAAATTTAGATTGAGAATTAATTTTTGATTGAATGATATCCATCGGAAGGCATAATTTATTTATGCAAAGTGAAAGGATATTTGTTCTATATTAGGATATGATTTCTGAGAAGTTGTTTCCAATCAAATTCAATGGTGGAAATGCCATCAATTCATTACATAATATAATTTTATTCATTAAATAAACAAAAACAAGGCATGGGTATCATTAGATACATATTTGCAGTAAGTAATATTTAGTATGGTGGAATTTTGCGTATTGGCCATTTCTATTTTAGGTAATTCAACGTGTATAAGGCCCTTCGCCCACTCAATAATAGGACTATAGCTATGATATAATTATAATTAAAAAAGGGACCCTAGTTAGGACCACTCAAGATTTTTTATGGAAATTCCGATAAATTATTTTTTTTTTAGCATAGTTAAGAGAATTTCATTAATCCCAATATGGAATACTATTTTACTAATGTGAAACCCTACTAATGTGAAACCCTTATATGGAACACGCTGTTATTCCATATAAGGAACGTGTCATATTCAAAGAGAAATAAATAAATTTTTATTTGTTCCACACCAAGCTTATTTTTAATAAGAATTAAATCATTTATGAATGCATTCACATGAAATCCGAGTTTAATTTAAAATCACTGATATAAATAATAAATAAAAAAATAAGTAGTTTCGGACATCTGATGCATATTCCCGTTCTGTGAAAACGGGCATTGATTTCACCTTTTTGATTCACTTGGTACAAAAAAGCGATTCTCGTTCAGTGAATGAAAATGTAGTCGTGATTTCAATTGTATTCGCTGTTGTTAATTTTTTGTTGTTTTTTGTGTATTTTCTTTGTCCTTGAGGTTTCTAGCGGTCGAGTCTGATTCTATGGAAAGTTAATCTAATAAATAAATGTATACAAATTTTGAATTTCTTTCAATAAAACATTCATTTGCAAATGAGGACGTGAAAACAATTAATTTAAATGAAAATTTTTGACGTTTGGTTTCACTTTTTCACAGAATGAAAATCGAAATAAGGGTGAAGTGAAAATATTTTAATTTCATTTTTTTCACAGAACCAGAAATTAAAGTTCGAAATTGTTCATTTGGAATTTATTGCAATGGAATTTTTGGGAGTAAATAAAATTTCACTCGAAATTCGCGATAGACCCATTGTTTCTCGAAAAAAAAATGCATTCTTATTTCTTTATTGGGTTATCAATCACTCACACAAATTGCTGTGGGCATATAAAGACAAACAATATTTTACGATTGTACACCTGACTTATCGATGTAGGAATAATTTCTCTCGGTATATTCCGTAAACTAAACATTACCGAGGACACATATTGGTATATGGTATTGGGACTCTTCTGATTTGCTTAGTGATTTGCGATATATGTAGGAACGGTAGCGGATCATTATACCAAGACTACTGAGACTACTATCAGTAAGCGAGCGATATTTGACGCTTTTGTATGACATCCTCCAAGGACTGTTTAAAATTTCGTATACAGAAGTCCGTTTTATTATGAGAACAATGACATTATCAGAAAAAATGGTTTCCTAATGCACCACCAACATGGTTTTTTGAAGGCCAAGAATGTCGATTACCAATGTCTAGACCGACAAATTAGATTATTTTTATAAAAAGTATTCTTACTTTCCATTTTTGAAAACTGAAATAATAAAAAACTTAAATTTAAAAAACAAAAAAACTGAACTAGAATTTTCGCAAATCAAAAAAATAAAGAGTTGAAAGTAATTTGCACCAGAAATGGGCACTTATACTTGAGTAGAAAAATGTAAACAATAACTATTTTCTGAATTCATATTCAAAAAATTAAGAAACAATAAGAGAAATCTCTGATAAACAAGATCTTTTCATATCGACCGAAACAAGCTATAAAAATAATGTATAGAAAATCTTTTTCAAGTCAAAATTGTTATGAATCCATATGACCGTGATTAGACTGGGAAATTTAAGAACGGACTCACGAGAGTTCATTGGTGAGAGGGTTGAGGGGTGAGTACTCTCGTGAGGCAGTTTCAAATTATAAACTTCCAATGTTGAGTACTATTCCGATTCCAAATTCAAGTTTTTTCCCATTTTGTTCATTATCTGCTTGACTGCCGAAGAGTTAACATTGCAGTATTTTCATAACTAAGCTAAATTGTTTGAAAAATGTAAATGTTTAAAATTTATTCAAAACTTTAGGCGATATTTCCTCCGTTTGCGATGTTTCTTCCGTTTCATATTTTGGGTTTTATTTCATTTTATACTATTAAAACTCCTTTTTTTGGCATTAATGATTTTTTTGAAAAATCATGGTCTAAACCCTGGAAATAGCTAGCACCCAAAATGGGAAAAAAGTAAAACTAAAATTTGTTCAGTATTTCTTTGGGCGCTATTTCCAAATTTATTTGAACGATATTGCCTTGGGCGCTATTGTCTAACGCCTTACCATCACACTTCATTGAAAATACAAACAATCGTTTTTTTTTTTTAATTTATATAACAACAAATAATATTTTTTTTTTAATTTTATTCTTGTTTGAACTCTTTTATTGCTTGTATTTCAAAAATCTTTACTAAACCAAAAGAATTATATTCCTTATTATTTGTATCTCTTGTTTTTGTTTTTGTTTCCTTTTTATTACTTTTGACACAAGTAAAATAAAATATGTATCGGTCTGAAAAAACTAGTTGTCAAAAATAATGACAAATATAAGCGAAGTTTAAAGTTCGTTATTGTGACAACAGCGATTGTATATTAAAAAGTCTTCCCACTTATTTTTCACAAAAGTTAACTACCCACCATTTATCAAAACCTTCAAAATAATATTATCATAAAGGTCATATTGTGACACATTTTTTTTTTTTATTTTCACACACAAAAATACATATCAGATGTATAAACACAAATGAATTTCACATAATGTCACAATAAAACTTTGTCCTTGCACACCCAATAGTCACCTGCAACTTTTGTGATGTGATATTTTGAAATTGTTGGTTATAATATCAAAACACTACCGACAATTATCAACTTTTTCATGTCACAAAACTTCGCTAGACTTGCAAAACTTTTCTCTTTCAAAACCAATTGTCAAACACCACAGACTTTTAGTTTAATTTTCTGTTCTTATTTCCATCCACCTGGCACCATTGGAAAAACTTTTATAACTCAATCACCGGGCAGCTGGTGGGAGGTCTTCTTTTAAAGTTTAATAAATATCTTTTGACAAATTATAATGCCCTACTTTTAGATTGAAATATGAATTTTATATATTTAAAATTGTCTCTTTTATTTTTAGGTGATATTGGTTCTTAAAGCGTTAGATTTGTATGGAAGCTCTCATGTAACTGTGATTCTACAAATCGTTTCACATGTACTGGCCTATACTAATTCCTGCATAAATCCGATCCTGTACGCCTTTTTGTCGGACAATTTCCGAAAGGCATTTAGAAAGGTAAGTAAAAGACCACAATTTTCATTTCTTTTAATTTTTTATATTATGCAACGTTTGTAATTTTTTGCCAAGTAAAAGCTAAAACAGATAAATCCTTAAAGAAATCCTTTTAAGATTTATTTGAATAAGGATTTGTTCGCACTTTATACGGTAGGATTTGAAAAAGGGATTAATTAATGGGCTCTTTAGATGAAAATGTTTAATTAAACAGTTCGGAATGAGGGTACTTGAAATCATATAGCCTTATTTTGTTTTACTATGTTTCGAGGGATTTGAAACTTTTTAACTATGCACTTGAGACAACAAGTGGATTCTTGAGGATGGTAATTATTATTTTGGTTCGTATATCGTTAAGTTTGGGGGTGAGTGCTTTGGGGTTGGCTAGTAATTTGAATAATTAAAAACTAGACAGACAAGGGATTTAAGTCAAATAGAATTTATTGCAGCCAAACAGTCCGGATGAAATTTGGTTATTCCAAAAAGCATCTTCCTTTCAATGAAAACTTTTCATCATCAGTGGAGTGATGAAAAGCAAAGATTGCTTGTTTTAAGACAGCCTCTGAATGTAGCTTGAAACTGAAAAGCTGGTTTAATTGAATTCGCGGGTACTCCGTTCCAAATGGGAGTCTTAGGATCAGGTTCCTGGATTCTCCACTTATACAGCGTCCTTTCTTGACCAGTCTTCTGAAACAAACTATAGTTCATGATTGGAACAAAGTAGATTAATGCCTCACTTCTGAAAAAATTCGTATACACATTGCGGATGTGCTCTTCGACCCTTGGGCTACTTCGTCTTTGATTCTCCTCAATGTGAACTTTAAGCGCTTCAATCTATATACACAGTCTAAAGGGTTTTCGACATTTGGAAAGCATTCAACGATGACAGTCCGGGATTGTTATAAGAGTGGTAGTGATATCGCGTTGGAACTTGATATTGGCCTGTCATCGGAAACCTTTTTTCTCGCACCTTTTTTCGGAATCTATTTTGGCAGTTTTCATTTTTGGGGGAAGTAGATTTTGTTCATGACGATTGATCCGATGATCAAGAAAGATTGCAGTATCCTCTTTAGGATGATTTTATATACCCCATTTGCTCCGGCCAGTAGTACGGGCATCCGGCTCACTTTGGCTTGGGCCTGTTGATCATACCAGCTATTTATTCTGGGGTGCTGAAGTTTGGGATGTCAGTTCGATTACTCGTAGGTTTGGTATCACTGCAGGTTTCAGTAAATGTGTTGGGAAGAAGAGTCTGTTGAATGGAGGCCTAAATTTCATGTAAGAAAACTGGATCAGCAGAAGGGTTTCAGGTAATGTTAATTTCAAAATATAGTTAGTGAATGCTTAAATTTTGTCCTGCGTTGATATTGATTATTCTCCAATGTTAGCGTTTAAGGTATTTTTAGTTTGTGTCCAATTTTGGTCTGATGATATTCTTAGAGGCATCGGCTATTCGTGTTCACCTTTTATTTTCTGAGCGTTTATTCCGGAAAGGTGGCTGGAATATGTCCTTTTAGTACTGTCTATCCAGTGCTTTCAAATAGGGCCTTCCAGATGTTCGATGGCTGGGTCGATTTCACTGTTCTGCAAATTCCTGTCTTTGGCGTTTAATAAGTATCAGCGTCTCATTGAATACTATATCTGTGTCCAGTTTCCAGTAGTTGAGGTTGTGGTTTTCATTGTCAGGAGAATGGGTTCCTGGAATTTGATGCAAAGCTGAACAGCTTCAAGGTCCAAGCAACTGGGAACTGTTGTAACGGTAAAATTGCTGATTTCTGGAAGAATGCGTAAATAAAGATAGATGTTGACTAAGTAAGGTTCGTTTCAAATGCATTGCATGATAGTTTCGCTCTGTGATGATGGTTTCGCTGGTATTAGGAAAGTTTTTTTTTCCAAATACAGATGGCCGGACCTCATTTTTGTCCTTTCGGTAGATTTTGAAGCCAACAATGTGTATGTTGTTGCACATATATAGTGATCATTGTAGCTATCATTGATCATCTGAACGTGCTCTTATATAAACGGGAAGTTTCGTAATTGCTACTGGGATATGTTTCTACTAATCAATCATAACCTTACAAACTTCGTTAGAAGCATGGTTCTACAGATTGCTTCGAGAAGCTCGTATAAGCTTTCTTTACAGACCTTGCCCCCCCTTTTTTCTGTGAGAATTTGTCCGGAAATCAGCTTGAATTTATCAACTTTTGCTATCTGTTGCAGATTCTCAGTAAGGAGAAATAGTCTTTTTTTCAATGACGAAACCACACCCCAAGAATCGTTGCCTTTGCTCTTTGTGACAATAAGCGTAGTCAATTCATTCTGAGATACCTCATTTCGTAGCTTTTGCGTTTAAGGGTTGCCAGATATTAACAAAACAAGTTATTTGACAACAGATGATATATGTCCTTTTGAGAAACTCAAAACAGCTTTTATTAACCGAAATATATATTCACTTAAAATATTTTTAGTATCTATGAGTTAAAAATCAAACGTTTTGATATTTAACAATTATAGGGACCCTAACATAATTTTAAACAATATTGACCGAAGATTTTTGCGAGAGCCTTTCCTAACTTTAAATTATTATTGTGTGACGATTCTTAAATCCTAAACCTCTTAGCTGTTTTGTGTCTCGAAATGATTACCACCAAGAAATCTAAGTTTATATCGAATCACTGACCACCATCACAAACATCGCCATCTTTTAGGGTATAACAATTTCTTTGATCGAGATATAAATATAATTAATTCTGCACGAAATTATTTCATATTGGGTTTTTTATGTTGGCAATAACTTCAACAGAATACTCCGTAGTTCAATTGATTAGCATAACAATTTTCCACTTCAACTTGAACCTTTGTACTTTATATGCTGCTTGTAACCGCATCATCCGACAAAAGCCAAATTGTCTCTGGTGGAGAATAATAAATCTATCTTATACTTTACTTAACTCTAATCATCTAATTTATATGTAATGTGCTGTATCGCTTCTTTATAGCTTATTTGGAGAATATTTCTATTTGCAATTCATTAATTTTAAGGGTTTTATGCCAACCATTTGATCTTAAAACAAATTGAAGAAGAAAATTTGAATGACAGAATTTTCTTATTTATATTTCAACGGCACGCTCTCATTTTAATAAATTTATCAAATTAAATAAATTTTTACTCATTAATCATTTAACATCCCTGATTTTTTTTTTTTAGATTGTTTGGTGTGGCAGTCCTCCTCCATTGTTAAATCCAAATCAAGTTACAAAAACAACAAGAACAACTGGAAATGGCACTTCAAATATCGATATGCTGTAAATGTTTTATATTTTGTATTCACTATTATATAAAATATTATTATTAAACCGACGACACTTTTATCCTTCCCTCTTTTTATTTTAGATCGTCCTCTATTTTATTTTGTTCTTTATTTTTTATTCATTTTATTCAATATTAATTCAACTTTCAACCCGACAAGTTATATACAAATGATTTTAAAACATCCTTTTTTTGTAAGGAAATGAACAATGCCATTTCATTCCCGGTCTTTCGTTTAACTTGAAAATATATTGGATCATTTTTCATCCAATCTGATATACAAGTATAGAGTAAAATAAATGCTGAGTAGTTTTACCATGAGATATTTATCGAACCGCAAAGTTACATTCGTTGTGCAGCACATTTAAGTTGAAGTTTAAGATAAATGGATTTAATTTTTCGACTATGGAGCCATTTGAATTCTTGCAACTTGAAGCCAATTTCAAGTTAATGTTGCAAGTTAAACAGGTACTTCTTTGAAAAATTATATTTGATAGAGTTAGATATATTTCTTTGATTGAAAAGAATTCAAACGTCTTAGGCAGAAATGTAAACCAATTTTTGTAAAGAAACTGATTGGATAATTATTATTTGCAGTTTTTGAAAGTGGAAACACTAAAAGTCTTTCATAAGAATACAGGGTGATTTGGAAAATATGTGAGACAAAGCTTGATCGTGTAGGTTGTTTGAGACAAGACAAAATCGTATACGGTCATTTCTCCGAGTTTAGGTGGGAGATTTAACTGTCTAAAAAATTAACCCAAAAAAGAAAATGAAATTAAAAAAAAGCAGTGGCAACAATTACAATATTATGTTGTAATTTTTAAAAGCCAGAAAATCAATTCAATACAATCATACAATCATCCTTTTGTTTTATTTGCAATTAATGTGTTCAATGAATATTAAACAATTCAATTATGATGTTATAGAGCAGAAAGCCATTATTAGACTTTTTTCATTCAAAAAGGGTTGCCAATAGTGCATATGGTCGCAGTTTTATATTTCTTATATTTTTTTTATTTTTTTACTCACAGTGGATGCAAAGTGAAACCTACAGGTTCAAATTATTGATTCAATATTTACATGTGTTCGTAAAAATAAAACTGTATGTGTCTATATGAATTATTCTAATTCTGAAGTGAGGAAAATCGAATCACTTTTTTTGCTTTTACATGATGACTGATCAAATAGATTGATGTGTGTAAAGGCGCTTTTAATACATTTCCAATGCAAGATAAGGAGACCAAAGATTTTTTTCACTTATTAAAACCAGTCCGTTTCTTTTTGACGAAGAAATGAAAGAACTAAATTTGATGTGTTAAAATGATTGAGCGTACCTATACCTATAAAGGAAACGTCAATCTAAAAAAGAATCTGAAACATGTGGGTTCCTTGTGGAACTCCATAATTATAACCTTAAAGAGAAATGTTTGTTTTGATCTGAGGTGAAATCCTTTTTGCATGAATATTTGTTGGTTTAAAAAAAAAAAGTTATGTTTATGCCAATAAAACAATAAAACCATAGTTTGGATATTCAAGTACATAATAATGTTCTTCTTAAACTAAATTCTAATTGTCAGAATTCTTAAGCGTTCTTCTTTTTTGAGATATCATTTTTAATTTTCAAACAAATTGATATGAGTTCTTGTTCATTTTTTTTTATTATTTTTCTGGAAAGTAAAGCCCGTTTATCTCGATGAAAGATGTTGCAACGAACGAAGAAAATAATAACCATATTACTTTAAAATCTTATATTTCGAATGCCGATGTTGGTTGGATAGATATTGGTGAAACCGACGTTAACTTATCTTTTTTTCATTTTATTTATTGTTTAAATGTTCCTGTATTATTTCATATCACAACCTCAGCTATCCTCTATTTACAAAAGAAATATATATTTTTATTTCCAATATTTAAATTTATTTTTAAACTGCACTTTTATTTCAGCTTTTAACAAAACACACTGCACGATACTTTCGGTTTTTTGTACATTTTGTAAATTAAATTTTTAATCTGTAAATTATAAGAACACAAAAAACAACTAAAATAATTATCCCTCATTATGGTGCGCGTTAAAAGATTTATAAAAAATATGATTATAGAATAAAAATTCAGAGTTTTTTACGTATTCATGTTAGATAATAAAAAAAATATATAAATGCATATTTACAATTAAAATTAATATTAAACAAAAAAATATATCAATTTTTACACAATTAATTTGTAAAAAGTAACTTTTCACATGATAGTTCTTCAGAAAAAGAACATAAGTTTTCTTTTTTTATTTTTGTTTCAATTTTAAGTAACTACTTTCTCTGTTAGAGCCCCAAGAGAAATGAAGTTACTATATAGTTTCTTAAGAATAAAAGTTTATTTTTATATTTTTTTTTCATAAAATTCACAAAACATAATTTGTATTTGTATGAATATCGTTCCAAATAAAATAAATAAATATAAATATTAAATATAATTGAACTTGCAAACATTTTTTAGCAAAAAAAAATTAAACAAACTACTTTATATACTTGTAATTTAAATCAAAATTAAAGAAAAAATTAGAAAAAAATAATACTGACTTAATTGTTAAATATAAATTTTAAGAAAACCAAAAAAACGAATTGTGAATGTAGACAAAATATATTAGAAACATAAATACCTATTACTAAATTTATATTCTCACAAATATATAAAAAAAACTAAATAATTTTAACTATTAAACTTAATAACAAAATATAATATGCAAATTAATTAAAATGTATATAATATACAGGGTGTAGATATTGAAACATAAATATAAAAGATGAAAAAAAAAACTATCGCAACTTTATGACTTTTATTATAGTAAGCCGTTAGAACTATATTATTTAAGATACATTACTATATTTTCAATGATAGGACCATTACATTTTTAATTCGGGAATATTAAATGATTTGTAAATTAAATAAATGAACAAAAAAAAACATCACTTGTAGAAATAATTATTATTATTAATGTATCTATAATTGTGCTTGATGATATAAAGATATTTACTTTGGTTTCATTGCCGTAGTTTACTAAGTATGACATTAAATATGATGTTAAGTATGAAATTATATACAAAAATTATTTTATTTTTATTTAAATAATGAATAAATGGATAAATCAATATTATTTACTATTAATTTTGTATGGCTTCTTATTGAGAAATGTCATCATGAGATTCGTTTACAATCTCTAAAAACATGATGCATACATTTGAGGTTCGAGGAACGAGGAATAAGTTGGTACCTTCTGTGGGGTGGTTATATTCCCCTGAAAGCTACGGTGCTATATATAACCAGCTGTAAGATGCTTATATGGGAAACAAACTTTAAAGCAAGGATAATGGGCTAACACTGTTGTCTTAGAACAAGAAAGTCTACTATCAACCAAATAACAGCATTATGACTAAAGGTCGGTACAAACATCATTTTCATTGAAGCTGGCTTTTTGATAATAAAGTCTGTTATCTCAGGATTTCTAAACAGTGCCTGCTATTTAAATAAAATTTCTAATAGTAAAGCACGCCATCTCGGGATTTCTTAAAGCGAATTAACCTATTTCATGATTTTTTATAGTTAGGCCTATTAAACTATCTCGGTATTTCTAGTGTTACATAGATTCTTCTTTGAAGGGTGTCGAAATTCAGGTATACAAATTCTGCTTTTTTTCGTTCTGGTGAACAAAATTCTGTCTTTCAAAATTTTACTATTAAATTTTCTATTCTGGCTGTAAAAAAGAAATAAAAAGGGCACAACTGGGTATCATGAACTTTTTCTTATGGCAAGCTAATTTGCTGCTGTAAACTTGGAAATATCTATAAGTTTACAATGCTATGGTTGCCAAACCGTTTAAACAGTTTTTTGCCGTATTTTATTAGTTTTTTAATTCTTTTTACTTGCGATCATAGGTACAATAAGGCAAGTTTTGTATTCGTAAAAGTTTTGAGATAACAATCAAACATGACGTTACGATGATAGCGAAGTCGAAAAAAGTGTGTCTGAAAATTATGTATATGTTTCTGTTTGTCAGTCTGTCTGTCAGTCTGCCATTCGCACCTGCAGCTTAAACGGTTGGAACGATATCCTTCAAACTTGGTGTGTAGCCTTTTTAGGGGGGGTTTTCGAAAAAAAATTCTAGGCCTTAAAATAACGGTACCTGCCATATAACGGCAATGCAAATACTTGTTTTTCTCGAAAACGGCTCTAACGATTTTGATAAAATTTGACATGAGTGTTACTGCATAAAAACCCTTTAAGAAGATTGTACCTGTACCTGTCATATAAAGTTTTTTTTAATTTTTACTTTCTCGTTAACGACTCAACTGATCTTAACCAAATTTATTTTATGAAAGGTTAGATAGCTGAACGATAATGGCGTACTTAATTTTTTTATAGCTTTTCAAAAAAAAATTGTTTTAATTACACAATTTTTTTTTTTGAAAATATATTCTATTATTTAATAATTACTGGCATACCACGATTTTCTGGGAAAACTCTGTTTCGTTATAAGCTATTTTTCAAAATATTTTTATCAATTATTGCGTTTTAAATTTATTAAAAGAATTTAAAAAATTATTTCATATACAAAAATTGAAAATTTACAACATGCAAGAGAAGAACGCGAGACCCATTTATGCTTTTTTTACTGTCCCAGCTTACCTGCCACAAAAGCAAGTTTGTGCGACCCAGTCGTGCCTTTTATTTTTTTTTTTTTTATTTTGTTGGCAGGGTCAATTTGGGCGCAACAGAACTCTCGAAATATAATTTTTTTTAAAATCTTTTTTACAAGATGTTCGGTGTTTAAAAAAAAAATGGATCTATGGTAGGTACCGTTTATAATATTCTTACGGAAAAAAAATCTGATGAAAAACATCGCCTTTGGCAACAAATAACTTTATGTAAAATTTTATCAAAATTGATAGTATTTTTTTTTTCGAGAAAAATAGAATTAACTTCATATTGGTTTTGATTTTTTTTTAAATACTTTTTCATAATTTTTGATTGCAGTATTAACAAGGCTAAGCAAAGCTCTTAAAATAATAAATTTTGCCAAAATCGAATATTTTTTCTTTATTTTAGATTTTATGTATAAATATTTAGTTATTAAAATTTGCATATCTACTCTTTTTTTTTTTTTTTTAAGTTGTATTTTTTTTTATTTTCAAACTTTTTTTTAAGAATTTGATTTAATTTTTATTTGTATAATTTATACATGCATTTTTTCTGTTAAGCTCTAAGTAACTTGCCACAAGAGTAAGTTTGTGCTGGCCAATCGTTCATTTTACCTAAGTTACCTAAGAGCTTAAATAACCATCAACGAAATTGTTTTATATGAAATTATTTCATAAATTCTTTCAAATAAATAAATAAGAAATAATTAAAACCAGAGTTTTTGGAGAAAATCGTGGAATGCCAATAATTTTAAAATATATATAAAAAAAAATTGTTACCAAAATCGTAGGTCCAATTAAAAAAAAAAACAATTTCTTCAAACAACATTTTTAAAATATTTTTATGAAAAATTCTGAGTATGCCTAAAAAGTTAATAATTTTCATGCGAAAACTAAATTTAAAAAAAAAAAAATTATCAATTGGTTTTCAAAATATTAAATTTTCAAAAATAATATTTGTTAAATTAATAAATACATATATTTTTGTTAGGAAAGTTTTGAAAAATTAATTACGCCATTATCGTTTGGTTATACCTAGGCCTTTCTAAAAATTAAATTTAGTTAAGGTACGCAGAGTTGTTAATGAGAAAGTCAAAATTAAAAAAAAACTATTATATGACAGGTACCGTTTAAACTCTTTTTTTTATGAATAACGGTGTCAACTGTATAAAAAGGGTTTAGTGGCGTATCACTCATGTCAAGTTTTATCAAAATCGTTAGAGCTGTTTTAGAGAAAAACAAGTTTTTCGATAACTGTTATATGGCCTAGAACAAAAATTCAAAAAAAAACCTATGACGGTCACCCTAAAAACTTTATATTCCAAGTTAAAAGGATATCGGCAAAGGATAAAACGATTTAGGCTGCAGGTGCGAATGACACACTGAGAGACAGACCCACATTTTTCGACTTCACTATCACCGTAATGTCGTGTTTGATTGTTATGTTAATTTTTTTTCACGAATTCATAACTTCTCTTATAGTATCTATCTACCTTTAATCACAAGTTAAAAGATGGCTGTTATTTCAGATTAAATTAAGTAGTTGTGATACGGAAATTATACTATTTTGTGGTACTTGTTTAGTCAACCTGCTATTTTACGATTCCGAAATAGTGAAATATTTCTCGATATATATAATAGGAAAACCTAGGGCCCTAGCACGTATTTTGACACACTCATAATTTCAGTCGATAGAAAAGAGCATTGGCATCACGTAATTCTATCGATTGTTCTCTATTGAGAACATGGTATTTTTTGTAAGGTAGTTAACAAAAAGAATAGAGAAAGATTAACATGAAATCTTTATAAATCGACCATAAAAACACTAACACTAATTAAAAATTATGTAATGATATTAAAACCCCTGATTTTTTTTTCCAAATGCTTTACAGAGCAAAGTGAGCCTGGTAAATGCATCACACAAAATGTTAAATTTACACAAAAGTATATACTTGTTCTTTTGCTCTGAGTTTATAAGTCAAGAGTAACACTATTAAATCCTGTATACTGTCAATAATATAAGCAGCTTTTCCGTAATAAAAGTTTCCTATTTATTTGCATGCAAACAAAAAATTAAAAGTCTTTTCTCGATCAAATCATATTCCTTGAAACGATCTAGCTTTCCCAAACAAAAAAAAATAGAACATGTGTTGCGTTTTTAAGTTCACAGATAAGTCTGCATTAAGTACATCAAAGGCAGGTATATACAATAATAGAGAAAATGATTTGTATATTGTATCCATGGAGTAATCCTCAGTTAAACAAAAAAAAAACACACGTGTATTTCTAAAGATGCGCCCACACAACATTTCTATATTTTGTTGCCAATTATAATAGAATAATCCAGTTCATTGATTCTTTTTTCAGATTGAAAAGGGGAAAGCAATAAAAGCAAGTGCTTATTATTTATATCCATCACCTTAAAGCATACAAAACAAGTGTTAACAATCAGAAAATTCCAATTAATTAACAATTAGTTGCAACAAATTTGCGTTCTAATGAACTGAACACGATAGTTTCTCATAAAATTCCACTTTTTGCAATTAGCACACTCAGTTGCATTTATTTACTAGTTGAAGATTCATCGAGGACACCGCAACACATATTTCATCCTACATAAAATCTCCTTTCATTCATCATTCCAGCAAATAAGCTTTAGATTCGAAAATAGAAACAAAACAATTTTAAAACTTTTTTTTTCTTGCTTCTTGTTAAATGCCCACCCGTGTCTGTGGTAGACAACGACCACTCACTTCTGCTATTGTTTGCATTCAATCAAGGATTCTATGGAAATAATGACGTCCCACTCGAGCACGAAATACTGGAAAATTTTTGTTATTTTCTAAAAAGTCCGCAAAATTATTCTTAGGATTTTTTTTATTGTTGTTTGTTTTTTTTTTGCAATTTGCAGTAAGGTTGTTTTGTTTTCGTCTTATGTCATTTGGTTTGTTTTTAAGACCCACTCTGTCATCAGAGATATGTTTTATTTTTAAATTGATGTGAAACGAAAATCTCTAAACAAAAATAGTACAACAAAATCATAAATGAAATTTTCTGTTTTTCTTTAGGTTTTGAAATACGCATCATTCTGTCATGCAATCGAACAATGAAATGAATACCAGTAATACTCTATTTGTTCAAATAATTAGACTAAAAAAAAAACTGAGAAGGTTTTGTTTGCTTGGCTAATAGGTACCGGAAAAAGAAATTAAACAATCCAAATTAAAAATAAATTCTAGTCTAGACAGTTAGTTGTTATATGTTATCATGAAATCCACTTAGAAAACTGTATTCAGTTCAAATACGAACTTTAATTTCATGTAATCCCGACAGAGAAAAGAAGTTGGGTATAGGTATGGGAGGGCATGTTGTCCCAATGCAACCCTCCTGACTATGCTCACTATAGGATTTGAGGTGGGCGCAATTTTGGATATACACATATGCAATTTTTTGTTCAAATTTGATAACAAATATATGTGTTTTAATTCATAATTTTTTCAGTCAGAATTTTGTCTCTATTCCGTGGTAATCACTTGAAAAATAATTGCCGTTTTTAGATTCAGTTTTCTAGGAGCTGTTTTAGCTAAAACAGATTTAAGCTATTAACATCATGAAATATTAAGTTCTTTAAATTAACTTTATATCTGTGCAGTAATAATGAATTCAATGGTCAGGTTTAATGTTGGTATGGTTACCAAATATTTTGAAATTGTAGAAAAAATATAAAAAGTAGTGGTACCTATGTATGCGAAAAACGAAAATCGAAGTTATTTGTTAATCAAAGTTTTTATGTATGAACTAGTTTTTTATTTAACAAAGTTTTTGACTTCAAAAAAAAAAATTGTACAGCAGATACTTTTCCCAATTTTTAGAACCTGAAATTTCATCGAAATCGGTTGAGTTTCTTACGCAATACCATTAAAAAGCTCCGTTAACAAGTTTGTTTCCTAAAAATTGATTCCCGTGAAAACCGAAACAGATAAAGTTAAAACACTTTCCTTATATAAAACAATATAATTCTTCTCTGAATATATATAATTTAAAAAATATGCGAATTTATTTAATAGTAGAAATATATATTCACAAATTTGTGAATACCACGTGTTCTTTTATCGTGATTAAACATTTAGGTATTTTATGAAACTTTCAAGGGAAGTGGTCAAACTAGCTTCGACCTACCCTACCTTCTGCCTCCATTTCCGTAATTTTTTAGATTTCCAATAATTACAGTTTCGTAGAAATTCTTGATTGTTCATTTTCCCACAACTTCTGTTGTTAATGACGATACAACAAGATATAACGCCGAGTTCATTTTAATAAAATTCCATCTTAAAAATTTCGACCATAGTTCACAATTATTGACTTTGACTTTATTATCCAGTGAACTACATATATACTTTTTTTTTTAGTTATTTACCTTTTTTGTTCGATTTTATTTCCGTTTTAAATGGGAAATGAAGAGAACACATTTAATTATTTATTTTCGACAACATTTTTAACTTTCGGAAATCATGTCGATTCGGTACCTTTGACGTTATTTCAAGGCTCAATATTATTGACATGGTTTTTTCTGGGAAAGCCGGAAAGGGTAATGATTGTCAAACCAACTTGCAAGCTTATCAAAGTTTCAGTTGTATAAAATTAATTTAATATTTAATTTTAATTTAAACTCTGTTTTGGATAGAATAGAAAAAAGTGAATTTAAGTTTTAAGCGAATTCCACAATTTCTTTCTTCCATATCAGTTTTATTCCTGACTGAGTTCTCATACAAAATTACAAGTTAATTTGGCAATTAATAGAGATGTTGTACTAAGTTTATAAAGTGAAGCTGTCAAATGATTGTTTACATATCTATCTTAGAGAATTTCTATAAAGATTGGCAGCACTGTCAAGCAAAGGTAAATTTGACAGCTGACAGATAAGTTTTGCTCAGTACCCATATGTTTTACATATAAATTGTTTTTGTTATAATACAAATTCTATATACCTACATTGAAAAAATTAATAAATTTAGAATAATAAATAAAAATAATTTCAACTAAGTAGAAGACTTAGCATTAAATTTAGTGGGCTTGTTTTTTTTATATGTTTTACATTTTGCCAGGAATAGTCAGAACACAACTTGCAAGTAGTACAAATTTATTTTTGAAAATCATTTTAAATAGGTTTTTATTTTAAACTATCAAAATCTTATTTTAGTAAATATCATGAAAAATGGGTTCTCCTCAATATATTTTGGTATTTGACCTGAATAAAACAATGTTCACTTAAACAATGTTTGCACATTTATTTAAAAAAGCAAGGTATAGTTTGTCAAACTTTTTGATAAAAGGTTGGTTTGAAAAAACAATAGCAACCCTGTTACCTATAGGTGTATATCATTTAATTTGACATTAGACAGATGTGGTATGTGGTTTCTTAATTGGCAACACTGTTTCTCGTATCTGTTAATTTCAAAGCTAAGAGATGGATTTTTTTCATTATAAAGAACTATACGTGCAAATATATTAACACCCCCAACTTCTTAATGATGTTAAATTTGGACTTTAATAATAAATATCTTATTTAAAAATCTTAATTCATACATCTTTATACATAAACAGTATTTAAATCTATTGAAATTTTTCTCTCTGATGCTGATTGGTGTCATCACATATGCTGAAATGCTATATTACTATACTCCGAGTAAAGAATAGTATAGTAATCCCAAGACAGATGTTACCTTATCTCATTTTAAATATTATTCATATAAGACAGGATCGTTAGCAATATAAGTCCTTTATTATTAAAATGAGAAAATTCTCTACAATAACTCTCAAGAACAAAACATCATCCAATTAATAATTGTCCTTACTTTCTGATGACATAGACATAATTAAAGGTAAATTAATGAAGATGACATTATTATTATTAATAACCTTTAACCTTTTTTTTAATGGTATTGGATGTCTGGTCTCAAGAACAAAATATATTTTTTTTTATAAACTTTTAATTTTATAATTGCTTAAGCGAAAATCTTAATCTTTCGTAACCACACATTCATTTCCCTTAGATCTCGATTATGCGTCCTAAATTGCTCGAGGAGGTACTTTGATAAACTTTGGTGCTCACTCAATAGCGCGAATTGATTTTTTTCGTATAAGAACTCATGATGCGACGGAACAAACTATGCTTTGGGCATAATATTAAAAGACGAACGAACTTCTTTGTAATCGACGGAATTCCTACATCCAACATACAAGGTTGATGACATTGCTTTACCTCTCATCCTGTTCAACACTGAATATTCTTGATCAGCCAAGGGCAACCTAGATTTCTAACTTTCTGAGAAAAAAAAATGTATTCCCCAAAGGATACTGTAATGTCCTTATCTATGTAGATACATCAAAACGAGCCATGCAAGACCATTTTTTCTTTTTATTTCGGTCCATTTCATAAAGAGGGTTCTGGTCAGGTGGGTTCACATATTTTTGAAACTTAAAAAAAAAAAATTCATAATATGGAATTTCCTGTTATATACTTTTACATAAGCTTTCAATGGGTAATTTTGTTTATAAAAAAAAAAAATTTGAATTATAGAACGTGAAAGGTCCTGGTTATCCGAAATATTAATCAAATTCTTCAGATTGTCATTTTTTGTGAAAATTCTTATGAGGGTTAAATTACATCATTAGTTGTTGGGTTCATGGTAACGTGTATCAGAGGAGAGACCAAGGCATACAATGGCGGAAATATGAAGGCAGAGAAAAAAATGGTATATATTTGACAAATTCAACGCATCCCGTTCAGAAGTATTCGTTGGAAACGTAGTTTATCTTTAATGGTACATCTTATTCTATTTTCTGACTTGGAATGAATGAATCGTTAACGAATGAAGAAAAACTTTTTGAAAAACAAAACAAAAATGTAAATTTCTTTTTGAGTGGGGGTGTAATGACGTGGAATCTGATATCTCTTGGTCGCTTATTTTATATGCGATGAGCTTTACTTAGATTTTATAATATCCTTGCTCGGAGGAAAAGGAATTCACACGAGAAAAACATTAAAGTCCATTGAAGACAAATCATTGCATTTTAACGAGGATAAAGCGTATCGCTTTCATAGCAATTTTGTATTCAAACAACTGGCGTGGGAATCAACTAATATTATATATTTTTTTTGTTTTTTAGAGTGTCAAATATTCCTAAATTGTGTGTGTCCATATTTTAAATTTTTTATAACGTAAATAGTATCATAATTCATGAATAATAATGAATGATAATTATTATAATAACAATACGTTATGAGATATTACATCAAAAAACTATAGCTGTGGCCCACATGTACTTGCTCTTGGAAGATGTACCTTTTCAAGCATTAATTTTTACTAAACACAGCAATCATGAATAAATTTAAAAAAAAAATTATTTTAACATTCAAACTCTTAGTGGGCTAGCGACTTGTTTTCGGATATTACTTTGGCGCTCAAGAATTTTTGTTCAGTTACAGCTTCAGTGTCACTCACTAATGCATGACAACTATGGCTACCGAAAATGGCCGGAAACGAAAGATATTTATACGAACTCTACTTCTACGAACTCTCGTAATTCCGGACTCATTTTTTTTCATCACGAGTATAATAAAAAAAAACATTATATACAAACAAAAAATCTCCTCCTTAAAGATTCGTCATTTTATCAAAGGAATTCCTTAGACAGCTTATAGTTTCTTAAGCTGATTCAAATTTACAAACTATTTTCCTCGGCATACATTTAAACAGCCATCAGGATAAAAGTACTTCAAAAACATTCAAAATATTCCTCTGATGCAGGAGCAGAAATATACATATATATACTAATATTTGCTCTTTCGTCAGTTTGCACTTCAATTGCACTCAAGACAAGCAACCAAGTACATCATGGGATGGGATCTATTATATTGTTAGAAGATAATGCAAGTTGGAGTGAAGCAACAATACTCCTTTATGTTTACAATGGTTTCAGCAGAGAGAAAATTGTATTTCAACTAGTTCTTTACAATTTGGAAATTGCTTCAAGTATATAAAACGCTTTTTATGACTTTGTGCTTAAATAAAACATTTTCTAGTAAAAAGTTCCCGCCTACAATTTTATCAAAGGAAACAGACGTAAGAATTAAAAAGTGGATATTTGAGTTTGATGAACAAAGTCTGAGCAACGCAATAAGATTCCTCAGACCAGAATAATTAGAAAAAATATAAAAGGAGATAAATTACCTAAAATCAACTTTTAAAAGAATTTTCAATTTCTAATGAAAATGTACCTACATGTATCTGAAAGAGATTCACATTAGAAAAATAATATTTGTTTGAAAAATTCAGGGAATTTCATAAATATGGAATATGGGTAAAAAAAAAACGTTCGTAAAATGTTTGGTTAAAGATGAACATACTTAAATTTATTATGGAAGCTGTGTCTGCATCGATATAGTTGGTTAGTTGTTTTTTTTATTTATTTTTTTTTTGTTGCACCAATTCATTTTAAATGTTATGTTTTCGGATATGATATTTGAAACTGGAACATTTAAAGATATATCAATATTTTGTCAAATCAAAGTATAATTGATAAATTGAAATATATATGAATTTAAAGCAATATAAATGTTTTGCCTATGGATGAATAAACTCGAAAACATTGTAATTTTGGATTCCATTGGAGTTTCCGAACACATTTTTTTCTTTCTCCTCCATATTTTGTCAAAGATTAATTAATCGCTTATAGAGTTTTTCTTTTAAATCTCAAAAATTTGCCCTCAAAATCAACAAGTGCTCTTTTAAATGAAACATGTTGGGCTTCTTTTTTTGTAGTATGGAACAATCATTGGTATAGCTTTGTGTCTTGTATGCTTCAAGAAATAATACGCCGTCATTTATGTTTTATAGAAGTATCGCTATTCATTACCATTATTTGTTTACTTGAACATTTGTACAAATTCGTAAAAAAATTGAGTGCAATAATATAAAGCTATCCAATAGTTTTAGATCAAAAAAGAACGCGCAAGCAAGCAAACCCAAATTTGCGAGATTGCTTCTTTTTTGTTGAGATTTGCTCTTTTCCCCCTCTTTTGATTTAAATGAAACACAAAAAATGCAAAAAGATGAAATCTTTTGAAGGAAAGAGCAGATCTTTTTGTAAATGAAAAACGGTATTAGTGATTACACATCGCACTAAGCGCAAATGTCAACATTTTATTTGTTCAACTATTTCGAACTATTTTCAAATTTATTGCTTAAAAACTCCTCAAATGTAAAAAATAAAACTTAACAAACTTGCACTGAATACTTCGCAAACGCAAACAAAATTGGATTTCTACAAATCTGTCGAACTAAAAAAGGCGTTTTTTTATTTTTTCGTTCAGAGCAGAAGCTGAGTTGTCAAAAATAAAGTTGTGTTTCTTTTTTCGCTCAGAGTGCTTAGATCATAATATTTGTATTTCATTTTTCGATCAGAGATGGTTCAGATCAGGTTCATTGTTTTCGTACAAATCTGTTAAATCGCAAAGTTCGAAAGTGAGCAAAATTTCAAAACGAGGAAATTACTTACATATCACGTTTAACAAGAGACTGTTTACATGTGTGAAGAATAAAGATAAAATTTTCGTCAAAATAGTGAATTTGGAATTCGGAAATTCAATTCGAAGGATTGCTTCATTGTTGGGACTAATAAATATAATTTTTATTAAAAACTTTTGATTTCTGTTGAAATGATCACCTTGCGTGAGTCCTAGAACACGTTTTCTAACGAATTCACCTGAATTAAATATGTTGGTAATAAAAGTTAATTTTTTTCTTACAATACCATATAACTTCCGGTCTTGAATTATTTTTTAATAGAATAATTTGACGTGCCATACGTAGTGTAGTGAGCCTTAAACATAAATAAAACAAACTGCAACTGGGACTCTTGTTAAAATAATTACAAGTCCCTTTTGGGATTTGAGAATATGCGTATATTATCAATTAACAATTACTCTTAGACCGCAATACTAATTAACAACCTATCAAAAGTTAATGATGGAACACAGAAAGCACTTTGTCTCAATTAATTATCTCCCACACAAAACACCGCAATTGACCATTAAAAGTGAATCGAATGCCTTTAACATTATTGATGAGGTAAGAAAATCATCCAACGAAATTATTTTGTGTGGTCTTCCATTGAAGAACATTAACATTTATTCCACAAAATGGGGTTTGCGGGTGCCATCATAATATTACTCTTGGGAATCAAACTATCTGCCCCAGGGTTGATGAGTTGAATTTTTTTCTTTGGTAAATTGAAACATAGTAGCATCGAACAAAAAATTAATTACTATCCCACTCAAATAATGGTTAATATTAAAATACACTTTTAACCAAGATAATTCAATTACGTTACCAATGTTGTTGGGCTCTTTGAAACCACCCAATACTATCATTATACCCATGTGAGCTGATATCCGCCATATACAGATGCATTTTATTCAATTTGTATTTTATTTCGGTTTCTATCAAATTCGAATTTAAAGTGTGAAGAATTAAATTTATTTGCTTAGTGATATTTTCAGGACATGAATCCTGCAACAAACCATCCCCACTTCAATTACAAATAAATCCACAATAACCACTGCAGGTTTTAAATTATAAAAGAGTTCTTCGTGCTCGTGTTCTGCCTTTCGACAAGTGGTTTGACTGTTGACAAATCATTTGAATAGTGCAGGTCAGTGTGCATAGTTGCCATTCGTTGTTTTTTTTTTTTTTATTGAATCCTATATAAAGGTTTATTTGATATAATAAAGGGATGTAAAATTCTACATAATTTGCACAGACAACATGAGTTTGTAGTTTCAAATGTTTTTTTGTTTCAATATCAAATTATAAATCGTTGGAACGGTTTTGTAAAAACATCATTTTTTTATTCTCTTTTTGAAAATATTTTTCTAAGAAAAAGTAAGTAAATATTTATAAAATCATTTATTGTACCTTAAAACTAAGTTTCATAAAAATTCCTCAACATGTTTTTGAAATAATTAATTAACAAAAACAATTTTTTATAAATTATTCACAAACAAAAATTCAAATCAAAAAAATTATGCCATATGTTATACAGGGTGAGTCATGAGCAATGCGACAAAATGCTAGGGCGTGTAGGTTGCGTTGAGACAAGAAAAAAATCGTATGGGAGGGGGGGTCTATTTCCCTCCGTTTAGCCGGGAGGGGCAATTTTCGAAAAAACTGACTTAAAATGGGAAAAAAATTATTTAAAATCAACGGCTTCATTCACAATGCTGTGCGATACGTTTTTGAAAAGCCAATAACTTTTTCTTTTATTCTGTGTTTAAATAAATCTATTCTAAGAAATAGTTTTTGAAATATTAATTTTCAAAGTCAAAATTTTGAAAAAAAAAAATTGAAAAAAAATTTCAAATTCATTTTTTTCAAAATTTTACGTAATTAAGTGCTAATTTTAATTTCAAAATTCAATGCTGTTATTAATTTTAAGTCTAAATAAGAAAACTGGATGCAAAAATTTTATGTCGTTCTCAAGAAATTAAAAAAAAACCAAAACCACCTTTTTCTAAGAAAAACATTTATTTTTATTGTAACGAAGCAATTTAAGAAGCATTAATCTTAGTTTTTTTAGTTTCTTTTATTTTTACTATGTTTTTTATTGGAAGTACTTATAAAAAATTCTCGATATGATCTCCATTGTTTAGAAGGCATAGATTATATCTCCTTGTAATGGCTTCACATAAGTTTATGCTTGACAAATTTTCCTGCAATTTGACTCCAGCGACTTCAATTCGTTCCTTCAGTTGTTCCAATGATACTATTTCCACTTCGTAAACATAATTCTTCATAAATCCCCATGCATAGAAATCCAGGGGAGTTAAATCTGGTGACCTAGGCGGCCATTCCGTGGGGCCCCTTCTTCCGATCCAACGGTCACTAAAATGATCATCCAGGCAGTTTCTCACCTGTAAGCTGTAGTGTGCTGGAGCACCATCTTGTTGGTAGATAAAAGTATCTGCTATAACCAATGGAACGCTGTCTAATAAATCGGGTAAAAGGTCTCGTAGGAATTGCAGGTATGATTCTCCATTAATAATGGAATTCAAAAACCGGGGCCCGATCACAGTGTGTCCAACAATACCAAGCCAAACATTACAACTAAAGCGGTGTTGTGATTTGTTTTGTTTTTTTTGTGTGGATTGGCGCTACTCCAATAATGTAAATTGTGGAAGTTAGTAACCCCATCCCTAGTAAACTGTGCTTCATCCGTCCAGAATATTCTTTTAAAATAGTTTTGTTCGGTTTCATTTCTAAGTAGTAATGTTCTACAAAATTCGGTAAAGTGGTACGGGTGTAAATTTTCCGCCCGAAGTACTCGACATGCTCGAGATTGGGACACTCCAAGCATAGTGGATATCCTTCTTGTACTGACGGAGGGATTATTTCGGACTAAATCCAGAATTCTTTCATCTAAGATTCTTGACTCATCAGAAACTGGCCTTTCGCTTCTTCGATGCTCCAGCACTCCATGATCTCTTAGACGTCGGTGGATTCTTGGAAACGTGCTATGATGGGGACACCTCCTATCGGGATATCTTTCAGCGTACAGTCTTTCGGCTTCACGACTTCGACCATTAGCTAAACCGTAGCAGAAATGCATGTCCGTTAATTCTTCTCGGGTGTATGAGCTTGACATCGTTACGTGTTAATGAGTTAATATTCAAATTTGAAATAATTACTAAGCAAAACTGCAATGCCTTTTATTTATCTTGCGTTGCAATTTTCTTTTTTTTTTTTCATTAAAAAAAATGCGGTTTTATTGTCCCTATTGTCCCCATAACAGGTAGAACCCATGGGCTGCGGGCAGGCCAAGGCAAAAATATTGACAGGTCAGTTTTCAGAAGTCACCAATGAATATAATATTAATCCAGGGTTATTCCAATACTATTTAATTTTATTACGTGCTCATAAAACTCCAATTAAAAAAAAAGTAAAAAAACTAAGATTAATGCTTAATAAATAAATAAATTGCTTCGTTACAATAAAAATAAATGTTTTTCTTAGAAAAAGGTGGTTTTGGTTTTTTTTTAATTTCTTGAGAACGACATAAAATTTTTGCATCCGGTTTTCTTATTTAGACTTAAAATTAATAACAGCATTGAATTTTGAAATTAAAATTAGCACTTAATTACGTAAAATTTTGAAAAAAATGAATTTGAAATTTTTTTTCAATTTTTTTTTTCAAAATTTTGACTTTGAAAATTAATATTTCAAAAACTATTTCTTAGAATAGATTTATTTAAACACAGAATGAAAGAAAAAGTTATTGGCTTTTAAAAAACGTATCGCACAGCATTGTGAATGAAGCCGTTGATTTTAAATAATTTTTTTCCCATTTTAAGTCAGTTTTTTCGAAAATTGCCCCTCCCGGCTAAACGGAGGGGAATAGACCCCCCCCTCCCATACGATTTTTTTCTTGTCTCAACGCAACCTACACGCCCTAGCATTTTGTCGCATTGTTCATGACTCACCCTGTATAGCTAGCTACGAAAATTTAAATAGGTATTGAAATTATTTCAAAATTCTAAAGCCGTTATCGTGATAGTCTATAAAAATTAAAAAAATATCATTATATGAGAGGAACCGTTTAACAGATCTTAAAAGTTTGTCTTTCATTTTCTGATAGCCTTCTTTTGAACGGGGTTCTCTCCTAATAACATGACAGTACCAGCTGAAATTGTCGTGCTCTATTTTATCAACGATGTTATTTTTTACGTGAAGACGTCTTTGGATGTTTTTACTTCGGATTTGATCTAGCTTTGTTGCTCCTGCTGTCATGTGAAGCATCTTCATCTCAGGTGCGGCCAAACTTCTTGAATACTGTTCAATATTGTGAACCGTATGTAAAAGCTTTCTTTCAGCTTATGGGGTATTTTTCGGTTACAGAAGATGGAAGGCTGAGTATCAACCTGAATATTAAACAAGAATCATATCGGGTAGTGTAACCTGCAAGTTCTGTGACAAGCATAAAAGACTAAAACATCTGGGAAGTAGCAATAAAGAAGGTACCTACTGAACTTTAACTCTCTACAAATACACCAAATACAATCATTCTTTTCAGAAATTAAAATGGAGGAAGAGCTGCAGAATGAACCGAACATCCAGTGCTAATAGAGCTATAATTTGCAGTTCACAAAACCCGTATTTTAATTCACTCATATTGCCAGACAATGTATATATATAGGGCGTCGGAATATTATTTTCGTTTTTAAAATCATTTTATGTTAAATAATTTGACGATAAATCTGTAGCGACTTCACTTCAATTTTATTCAAATTATATGTAGCATTTAACTGGTTCACTGTTCCCATACAAAATTTAATTTTTACACTCCAACGTCTACAATAAAAAATGACTATAGCTTCACTGTCCAATGTATCATTTTTGATACTCATCACACAATTTGTACCTGGTTCTCAGCCTCCAATGTATCATATTTAATATAATCATTTAGTTTTAAATAATTTTTCAAATGCAAAAGGTCGTTTCAGATAAAAATTTGTAGATAAAAGTAGAGGGTTTATTTATTTGCTTATATATAATACTTATATCTTATGTACAAGCAGCCACGTAGCCAGAGGGGGGCTTGAGAGGCTGAATTTTCGAATTATTCATATAAGTGATAACGTTCGCATGTAATCCGCAATCATATGTAATGGGTTTATGTTTTAATGTTAATCCGTTTATAATACGAAAAACCATATTTTTACCCAAGTTTCACATTAAATTGTTTTTTAAGTTTCGTGTTAAATAAACTATAATTTAATAATAATTTAAAAAAAAATCACAAAAAAGATTATTTATATTTTTCATTCATTTGGTAAGACTTTGCCCCTCCCGAAATGAAATCCTGGCTACGGGGCTTTGTACAAGTATTAATATACTCAGCTTATGTATAGTCATTTTAAAAACTTGTGCTTTGGTATTAAAAGTGATACTTTGTGCGCTGAGAACCAGGTACCAATTGTATTATGTGTATCAAAAATGATTCATTGGACATTGATCGTGTTAAAGTTCTTGGAACTTTGATGTCAACCATTAAACTTGATATCCGATTTAAATAACATTTTGCTATTCCCCACTTTTTATCATATTTAAATTAAATGGAATATTTTTAATAACATGATTGGATACAACAAATTCGTGGGAAAAAGCGCTGCATTTATTTCTGACATGTTTTTTCAAAACTAAGACCGTGTTTGGACTGGGAAATTTGAGTCTGGCGTGGTAAATACTCTCGTGATTACACAGGTCCTCAATTGAGGACGCGTCACTTCAAGCGGATGGAATTTTTGTGAAGTGAGACAGTTGTACGACGCAATTTTTTTGCATTTTATAAAAGAAGATAAAATCCATAAATAATTATTAAAGCTTCTATTTATTTCCCTTTCCAAGAATTCATTTTCTATCACTCTGTATTTAGCTTAGTCAACACATCGGCAGTCAAGTAGATAATGAACAAAATGGGAAAAAACTTGAGTTTGGAATTGGAACAGTACTCACGCTTCCGATGTTTATTAATTTGAAGCTGCCTCACGAGAGTACTCACCCCTCATCCCTCTCACTTACGAACTCTTGTCAGTTCGGTCTCAAATTTCCCAGTCTAAACACGGTCTAAAATCTTCATCGTAAATCATTCTGGCAATGCTGCATTTTGCATGAGATTAACAAAAAATGAAGCATACTTCAAGTTGTATATTTTATGAACAAATTTATCAACAATATGTGTTTGGTCGTATACATTATGTTTATTTTTGGCTGCATGTATTATTATATGACTTGCATATCGAGAACCAAACAAACCGAAAGCAAATTATTTCTTATTTCTAACTAACAAAATTGTGGTTTATAAATATGTTACCTATTGCCACAACAGGAAACATAAAATAATGTGAAATAGCAAAATGTCGACAAACAAGGAAGTATTTTATTAAAATTATTTTGAAAATAGTTGCAAAGGTTGACACTTAAGGGTTGACCAGAAAGTACTTCATGTATTGTATGGGTATTAAATTAAACTTAAATATACCTTAATTTGAAAACAGACAGGGAAATTCAATCCATATAATGAATTAAAATTTCAAATATAAGAATTGGTGTAAAATATTAAATGGAAATGTTGAACAACACATCTTTAATATGAATCAGAAAAATGGGATCCGAGAAGAAAGCATAAAGTTGTAAGAAAAGAATAATACGAAAATTTAAATTTAATTGAAAGTAAAATTATTTGTAACTTGCTGTTACCAGGCGCGTTGCTGCCGCAGAAAAAATAAGGGAGAAAACATTGATTTTTAAAGAGTAATTATATTCCTATTGGTCCAACATTTTGCCAAAAGCTTTTGAGCTAAAATATAAGATTTTTCAAATAAGCTATCCGAGCGCCATCTTTCCGAAAATTTACTTCATAAGTTACTTTCTACAACCGCACCTATTTGTCAGTGAAAGTCCCGCAAAAATCGGTCCATTTATAAGAATATGCGAAAAACCGACCTTAGCGCCACCTAGGGAGCCCCAGTTCCACTTAGTGGGTAATTAAAATAACCTTAGTCACTCCCTAAAACATCAGCTATCTGTAAGTGGCAAATCCCTTCAAAATCTGTTGAGCATAGTTTCTGACCGGGCATAAAAACAATTTTTCTAGAAAAAAGCGACCTGAGCGCCATCTAGGGAGTAAATGAAATAGCCTATGTGCCGAGCTACAGCATTATCTATCTGCCAGTGAAAGTCTCGTCTAAATCGGTCCATCCGTTCTCGAGATTAGCCAGGACAAACAGACAGACAGACAAAAATTTAAAAATTAATGTTTTGTGATAAGGGATGTAAATGCTTTCATATGCGTGTAGTAAAATACTGTTATTTTAACATTACAAACAGACACTGCATTTTTATTTATATGTATAGATAAAAGTGTAATTAGTTTTCTTTCCAGCTAAGGTAGCTCGTTGACGTCCAGAGCGTAAGGAAAACAAGACTTTGGTGTAATGCAACAACTGTTGCATTTAAAAGGCAATGTTCCTGTCAGACTTACAGACACACAGTTAAAAAAGTGCTTTACCAAATTTAATTGAAATAGATTCGGCCGTTAAAATTTTATAGCCAAAATCCTGAAATGCCAATATTAAGAGCACTGCAGATATCAGTATTTTTTTTTTTAATATTTGAATTAAATTTGAACATAAAAGTTAAACATTTAATGCAAGATAGCATTTAAAGTTTTTAGCTAAACTATATAAACAATAAAATACGATGGTACGCATAGTTTAATAAATTTTAATTTTGAGAAGAGAAAATTCGTGTGCCCTATTTCTGCATTTTATTTTTTCTGCTGATGCTGGTTAGGATGCGAAAATATGGCTGAGTTATGAAAAAAAGATTTTTTAACAAATAAACACGTTTTCTTCGAAATTGATTTGTGGTACATTAAAAATAAAGATAAGACATTTTTAGTAAGAGAATTATAAATCTATAAGTACCTTA
Organism: Baccha elongata; assembly: GCA_951217065.1. Taxonomy (NCBI): domain Eukaryota; kingdom Metazoa; phylum Arthropoda; class Insecta; order Diptera; family Syrphidae; genus Baccha; species Baccha elongata. The sequence continues at coordinate 19,599,329 of OX578272.1, read as the reverse complement.
ACATATTTCCCCAAAAATCACAATTTCCGAGAAAATTGAAAAAAACTGAATTTTGACCCCTCATTACTCCTTGAAAAATTGAGCCCCGTTCCGAATTTTGGGTATTTTCTAGGACTTGTTCAAGACATCAAAATAAAGGTTTGCTCTGTATAGGCGTTTTTTGGTAATTTTATCATATGGACTAAAGCAGCCATACTCAACCTTTTTTGTATAGGGGCCACAGTTTTGTTTTAGTTCTGATGTCCGTCCGGGCCGCAAGATAAATAAAGCTATTAAATTTAAATTGTTTATTTTTATCAATAAAAATAAATATTTTTTTGTTTGTTTTATTGATATTTTAAAAATTGTTGCTAATTTTTTTAAAACATTGTTAATATCTGGTTTACTGATGTATGCTCAGCTTTTTATATCATTATGGTGGCAGTTCATTAGTTCGTTTTTGTAAACTTTTAATCGAACAATGTTAATAGGATTTGGACAATTCTTTGAATTCTTTTTTTTAATTTCTTGAGAACGACATAAAATTTTTGCATCCGGTTTTCTTATTTAGACTTAAAATTAATAACAGCATTGAATTTTGAAATTAAAATTAGCACTTAATTACGTAAAATTTTGAAAAAAATGAATTTGAAATTTTTTTTCAATTTTTTTTTCAAAATTTTGACTTTGAAAATTAATATTTCAAAAACTATTTCTTAGAATAGATTTATTTAAACACAGAATGAAAGAAAAAGTTATTGGCTTTTAAAAAACGTATCGCACAGCATTGTGAATGAAGCCGTTGATTTTAAATAATTTTTTTCCCATTTTAAGTCAGTTTTTTCGAAAATTGCCCCTCCCGGCTAAACGGAGGGGAATAGACCCCCCCCTCCCATACGATTTTTTTCTTGTCTCAACGCAACCTACACGCCCTAGCATTTTGTCGCATTGTTCATGACTCACCCTGTATAGCTAGCTACGAAAATTTTAATAGGTATTGAAATTATTTCAAAATTCTAAAGCCGTTATCGTGATAGTCTATAAAAATTAAAAAAATATCATTATATGAGAGGAACCGTTTAACAGATCTTAAAAGTTTGTCTTTCATTTTCTGATAGCCTTCTTTTGAACGGGGTTCTCTCCTAATAACATGACAGTACCAGCTGAAATTGTCGTGCTCTATTTTATCAACGATGTTATTTTTTACGTGAAGACGTCTTTGGATGTTTTTACTTCGGATTTGATCTAGCTTTGTTGCTCCTGCTGTCATGTGAAGCATCTTCATCTCAGGTGCGGCCAAACTTCTTGAATACTGTTCAATATTGTGAACCGTATGTAAAAGCTTTCTTTCAGCTTATGGGGTATTTTTCGGTTACAGAAGATGGAAGGCTGAGTATCAACCTGAATATTAAACAAGAATCATATCGGGTAGTGTAACCTGCAAGTTCTGTGACAAGCATAAAAGACTAAAACATCTGGGAAGTAGCAATAAAGAAGGTACCTACTGAACTTTAACTCTCTACAAATACACCAAATACAATCATTCTTTTCAGAAATTAAAATGGAGGAAGAGCTGCAGAATGAACCGAACATCCAGTGCTAATAGAGCTATAATTTGCAGTTCACAAAACCCGTATTTTAATTCACTCATATTGCCAGACAATGTATATATATAGGGCGTCGGAATATTATTTTCGTTTTTAAAATCATTTTATGTTAAATAATTTGACGATAAATCTGTAGCGACTTCACTTCAATTTTATTCAAATTATATGTAGCATTTAACTGGTTCACTGTTCCCATACAAAATTTAATTTTTACACTCCAACGTCTACAATAAAAAATGACTATAGCTTCACTGTCCAATGTATCATTTTTGATACTCATCACACAATTTGTACCTGGTTCTCAGCCTCCAATGTATCATATTTAATATAATCATTTAGTTTTAAATAATTTTTCAAATGCAAAAGGTCGTTTCAGATAAAAATTTGTAGATAAAAGTAGAGGGTTTATTTATTTGCTTATATATAATACTTATATCTTATGTACAAGCAGCCACGTAGCCAGAGGGGGGCTTGAGAGGCTGAATTTTCGAATTATTCATATAAGTGATAACGTTCGCATGTAATCCGCAATCATATGTAATGGGTTTATGTTTTAATGTTAATCCGTTTATAATACGAAAAACCATATTTTTACCCAAGTTTCACATTAAATTGTTTTTTAAGTTTCGTGTTAAATAAACTATAATTTAATAATAATTTAAAAAAAATCACAAAAAAGATTATTTATATTTTTCATTCATTTGGTAAGACTTTGCCCCTCCCGAAATGAAATCCTGGCTACGGGGCTTTGTACAAGTATTAATATACTCAGCTTATGTATAGTCATTTTAAAAACTTGTGCTTTGGTATTAAAAGTGATACTTTGTGCGCTGAGAACCAGGTACCAATTGTATTATGTGTATCAAAAATGATTCATTGGACATTGATCGTGTTAAAGTTCTTGGAACTTTGATGTCAACCATTAAACTTGATATCCGATTTAAATAACATTTTGCTATTCCCCACTTTTTATCATATTTAAATTAAATGGAATATTTTTAATAACATGATTGGATACAACAAATTCGTGGGAAAAAGCGCTGCATTTATTTCTGACATGTTTTTTCAAAACTAAGACCGTGTTTGGACTGGGAAATTTGAGTCTGGCGTGGTAAATACTCTCGTGATTACACAGGTCCTCAATTGAGGACGCGTCACTTCAAGCGGATGGAATTTTTGTGAAGTGAGACAGTTGTACGACGCAATTTTTTTGCATTTTATAAAAGAAGATAAAATCCATAAATAATTATTAAAGCTTCTATTTATTTCCCTTTCCAAGAATTCATTTTCTATCACTCTGTATTTAGCTTAGTCAACACATCGGCAGTCAAGTAGATAATGAACAAAATGGGAAAAAACTTGAGTTTGGAATTGGAACAGTACTCACGCTTCCGATGTTTATTAATTTGAAGCTGCCTCACGAGAGTACTCACCCCTCATCCCTCTCACTTACGAACTCTTGTCAGTTCGGTCTCAAATTTCCCAGTCTAAACACGGTCTAAAATCTTCATCGTAAATCATTCTGGCAATGCTGCATTTTGCATGAGATTAACAAAAAATGAAGCATACTTCAAGTTGTATATTTTATGAACAAATTTATCAACAATATGTGTTTGGTCGTATACATTATGTTTATTTTTGGCTGCATGTATTATTATATGACTTGCATATCGAGAACCAAACAAACCGAAAGCAAATTATTTCTTATTTCTAACTAACAAAATTGTGGTTTATAAATATGTTACCTATTGCCACAACAGGAAACATAAAATAATGTGAAATAGCAAAATGTCGACAAACAAGGAAGTATTTTATTAAAATTATTTTGAAAATAGTTGCAAAGGTTGACACTTAAGGGTTGACCAGAAAGTACTTCATGTATTGTATGGGTATTAAATTAAACTTAAATATACCTTAATTTGAAAACAGACAGGGAAATTCAATCCATATAATGAATTAAAATTTCAAATATAAGAATTGGTGTAAAATATTAAATGGAAATGTTGAACAACACATCTTTAATATGAATCAGAAAAATGGGATCCGAGAAGAAAGCATAAAGTTGTAAGAAAAGAATAATACGAAAATTTAAATTTAATTGAAAGTAAAATTATTTGTAACTTGCTGTTACCAGGCGCGTTGCTGCCGCAGAAAAAATAAGGGAGAAAACATTGATTTTTAAAGAGTAATTATATTCCTATTGGTCCAACATTTTGCCAAAAGCTTTTGAGCTAAAATATAAGATTTTTCAAATAAGCTATCCGAGCGCCATCTTTCCGAAAATTTACTTCATAAGTTACTTTCTACAACCGCACCTATTTGTCAGTGAAAGTCCCGCAAAAATCGGTCCATTTATAAGAATATGCGAAAAACCGACCTTAGCGCCACCTAGGGAGCCCCAGTTCCACTTAGTGGGTAATTAAAATAACCTTAGTCACTCCCTAAAACATCAGCTATCTGTAAGTGGCAAATCCCTTCAAAATCTGTTGAGCATAGTTTCTGACCGGGCATAAAAACAATTTTTCTAGAAAAAAGCGACCTGAGCGCCATCTAGGGAGTAAATGAAATAGCCTATGTGCCGAGCTACAGCATTATCTATCTGCCAGTGAAAGTCTCGTCTAAATCGGTCCATCCGTCCAGCTAAGGTAGCTCGTTGACGTCCAGAGCGTAAGGAAAACAAGACTTTGGTGTAATGCAACAACTGTTGCATTTAAAAGGCAATGTTCCTGTCAGACTTACAGACACACAGTTAAAAAAGTGCTTTACCAAATTTAATTGAAATAGATTCGGCCGTTAAAATTTTATAGCCAAAATCCTGAAATGCCAATATTAAGAGCACTGCAGATATCAGTATTTTTTTTTTTAATATTTGAATTAAATTTGAACATAAAAGTTAAACATTTAATGCAAGATAGCATTTAAAGTTTTTAGCTAAACTATATAAACAATAAAATACGATGGTACGCATAGTTTAATAAATTTTAATTTTGAGAAGAGAAAATTCGTGTGCCCTATTTCTGCATTTTATTTTTTCTGCTGATGCTGGTTAGGATGCGAAAATATGGCTGAGTTATGAAAAAAAGATTTTTTAACAAATAAACACGTTTTCTTCGAAATTGATTTGTGGTACATTAAAAATAAAGATAAGACATTTTTAGTAAGAGAATTATAAATCTATAAGTACCTTAACATATTTCCCCAAAAATCACAATTTCCGAGAAAATTGAAAAAAACTGAATTTTGACCCCTCATTACTCCTTGAAAAATTGAGCCCCGTTCCGAATTTTGGGTATTTTCTAGGACTTGTTCAAGACATCAAAATAAAGGTTTGCTCTGTATAGGCGTTTTTTGGTAATTTTATCATATGGACTAAAGCAGCCATACTCAACCTTTTTTGTATAGGGGCCACAGTTTTGTTTTAGTTCTGATGTCCGTCCGGGCCGCAAGATAAATAAAGCTATTAAATTTAAATTGTTTATTTTTATCAATAAAAATAAATATTTTTTTGTTTGTTTTATTGATATTTTAAAAATTGTTGCTAATTTTTTTAAAACATTGTTAATATCTGGTTTACTGATGTATGCTCAGCTTTTTATATCATTATGGTGGCAGTTCATTAGTTCGTTTTTGTAAACTTTTAATCGAACAATGTTAATAGGATTTGGACAATTCTTTGAACGGTCTTATATTTCAATGCTTCAAAGTTTTAAGGATTCCTGATCCGCTCGATATAATAACTTAGCTTCTCTCTCAAAAATATGCTATTTTTGCCTTCTGAATTCCGATAATATTCTGGGATATCGCATAGAAAGGCTGATAGATACCACCATGCATAAATGCCAATTCTGGTTAAACTGAACTATTTTTCTGGAAAAATATTATGTATCTACTATTTCGTACGTAAAAAAACGGTTTCAAAATTTTTTAAAACTGTAGCACGAATAAGCAAAGTAGTAGGTATTGTATTTACATCCCAGACTTTTAAAATAATGTGTGGTTTAATTCCTTTTGCTTATTCAAAATAATAGTTATAGATTTTTTCTTTTTTTTCTGGATTGCCAAAACAAAAAAGCCGCAAAGTTTTCTTGACGCTCTTTAGGTTGCGTTAAGTGCTCAGTAAAAATATGGCTTGTTTCTGAACTTTCATTGGAAATTTTTTTTAAAAGTCTTTAAATATTTAACACTATTCTATGCAATACCAAACAAACACCATAAGCATTGCTATGTTAATGAAGTACCGCTAGCCAATGCCAGACTTTGGAAATTTGGAAATATTCAATACTTCCCACAAAAGTTAAGTCGGCACGGCGGCTGTAGATTTTTCTTAAAACAGTTTTTATTTATTGTTGCCTGATTCATAAAAATTTTGGTAAAACGTATAGGCACCATAAGAAAAACCATAATATTTAATAACCGGCATTATATCCTTTCCAAAAACGTAATAAAATTAGTAAAATTTCTAAGTTATCGCGGAGTTTTCTTATACTTCCATTTTTTTCTTGTTCAAATGACCTCTTAGAAAAGCTAATTTATTACTTTTTTATGTTATAAATTTCGTTAAAAGATGTTTGTCTTGTCAGAAGAAAAATTATTATCTTTTTATATTTATCTCACCCATTTTTTTTCTTGATCCACATGAAATTTAAAATGATTGAAAAGCAATTTTCGTAACTTTGTCATGTGGGCCACTCGACGGCTGGTCCGCTGGTCGCAGGTTGAGTTGACTAGAGGACTAGACTAAAGGAAACATTTTGAAAAAAAAAAACTAAAATTTCAAATTGATTTTTTACAAAAAATTTGCTCTTATTTCGATATTTGAATACAAATAAGAAAGAGACTGATAAAAAAATACCAAAATATTGCAAAATTTTGACTTGATTTTTTTCTTTTCTCAAAAACTATTGATTGAATTTTTAATTAAAAAAAAAAGATACCTATCATATTTTCGTATGTTGATTTCGTTGGTTTTTAATACCTATATTTTTTTTTAATTGTAAGTTATTTTTTACCCCAGCGAAGGAAATTAAACAATCCCTCCACTTCATTTTTTATCTTAACCTTAACAACTCGCTCTAGTCTGGTCTTTTGTTGGATTGTATAGCACTGCACTGCACTCCGTAAAAAATTCAAGGTTAGGTAATCTAGCCACAATATCAATAATAATCAATCTAAAATTTTGAATTAGCCATACTGCCATTAATTATTCAAATAACAGATGAGGACATTCTCCTCAAACTTTTTTTGTTTTTATATAATATCTAGTTTGTATACGTGATTATCAGATGAAATCATTTTTTTTTTTTTCAAGAATGAATTGAAAATAATTGCGCCATTGCAAAAATCAAATAATGCGTGCATAAACCACAAAATGCTGCCATATAGTACCCATATAACCACTAATTTATTTAATGGTTTCATTTTTGGCTTTAACGAATCTCTTTTTCTCAACTAATGGCCGTTACGTTTCATTGTTTTTATCTGGAGAAAAAACAATTACGATAAATAATTAATTTTATGTGTCAAAATAATTGCTCTCCTGCTAATTAATTGTTTCAATATGTGATTCTCTTTAAATGAAACCGACTTCATGGTTTGCGGTCGAAGCAACACAGTTTCCTGTGGTTTTATCAAATTTCATTACCCAATTATTGAGGATATAATTTTAATTTGTTCTTAAATTTCCCTAAATCGTTTAACAAGTGTCGATTGTTTTAAATCCTTATTTTATTTTTTATAGCCACCATAAAAACTTTTGAAAAGTATCTGCTAATAAATTTTAATTAAAAAACCTCGTTGAAGTGTTACGTTTCAAAGGGTTTTATTTTAAGTTGAGACTTTAAGTAATTTTATTGAAATCGGTTTGAAACAATTTGCAAAAACTTCACTCTGCTGTTCTTGGTATTTTACATTTTTAAAGTTAAATTTTTCTGTGACAAAAAAAAAATAAAGAAAAAATGAAAGTTTCTTTTGAAACAATCGAGAAATGATTTTGTTAGGATAAATGATTCAATTCATCCGTTAACAAACGCTACGTGGGGGGTCAACAATGTCATAAAAGGATTTAGATTGTAATAAGAAACAGAAAAGTCAAATAAAAGAAACTTAATCCCTTAAAAGGATTTTGTTGAATTTTTGTTTGGGTGTACGGGGGGGGGGGGTGTATGATTTGTTAGTGTCACAGTCTAGACATTTTAAAAAAATATATGCAGCTATTTCGATTTTTTTGTGGTCAGGATAAGATAATTCTTATAATAAATGGAAATAAGTTCGTTATCTTCTGGGATCAAACAATTTTCAGATTGGATTGCATTGAAGGTTATGTTTTACTTTTATGTTGATACTAAAATACTGAAAAGAAATAAAAGGATCATACATAAAATGTTTATATAAAGACATGACACGATGGAATTTTAGTTGTATGGCGTATTTGTGTCATATAATGTAATAAGGGGGTTAAGTTATAAAACGTTGTTGATTGTCCTTGTGAAAACAATGCACTATAAGGTGCAGAGTAGCCTATAACATATCTAGTTTTAAAATAGCTTTCAAAACCAGCTATTAAATGTTATGATGGTATTCTAATAAAAAATAAAATTGGTAAAACTCGAGCCATTTAGTTGTCGTTATTTTTTAGAGGCCAAAGTAATATCAATCTGTATATTAATACATTAATTAAATTAATACAAAAAAAATATATTTGTAACAACCCAAAGATCTCTCAGAAAATCCTGGTACGTCATTAATATTGATATATTGCAATTATTTTCTTACCAAAATCGTATACATCATTAAAACTGGTTCTAACGATTCTAATTAAATTTGACATTTGACAGGAGTGAATACGGCATTAAAGGTGATTCAGATTGTTTAATGCGTATTTCCTTGGAAATAGAATCGTACCTGTCATAACAAGTTTTTTTTTCAAATTTGACTTTCTCGTTGACGACGCAACGGACCTTAATAAAATTTAATATCTATAAAAAGGCCTTGATAGCTGAATGATAATGGCATACTTAATTTTTAATAGTTTTTTTTTCTAAGTTCAACATTGTAAAAACAGGCTGATGTTTTAACTTGCGATTTCATTGAGTATATATATTCTTTACGTATAGAGAAATCAAATTTTTGAAATGTAAGTTTCAAAAATTTTTCGTAGGATTTCGTTATTATGGACTTGTGATTTTTTACTTTTTTAAGTTATTTTTTTTTTTTTTTTTTTTGAGTTAACACAGGCAAGAGAAATAAAGAAAAACAAATACAAATTTATGCAGAAGAAAGTATTTCGTTTGGTTTGAGTATTTTTCGTTACAGGGCAATAATTTCTTGATATTTATGTACATATATTTGGTACGGCACATAAGTTAAATATGCAGCACAAGATGGCATTTAAAGTTTTTAGCTAAACAACATAAAACGAATAATTTGATGATACATAATTTCAAGAGTCAAATTTTGTTTAGTCCCATAGTTTGCAAAAAGAGGAAGTTTGTGCGACCCAGTCATGCATTTTATTTTTTTGTCTGTGTTGGTTAGGCTTAATTTGAAAACCAGAAACAAATAAAGCAAAAAATACTAGTGAAAAAGTGCAATGTTGTCTAAAAATAGACTTTGTAACAATTTAATACTTTTTTCTCTAAATTGGTTTATGGTACGATGAAAAGTGTTTTGAACTTTTTTGTAGAAAATCATAAAAGCTAAAATTTTTACCATAACATATTTTTGCAAAACGTTCATAGTATCCGAAAAAATTGCAAAAAAATTAATTTCGACCCCTTTCCCCCCCAAAAAAATATAAGCTCCAGGCCAAATTATGAGAACTTTTGAGGAGTTGCTCAAGACATAAAACAAAGTTCTCAAGCTAAATCCGGCTTTGTCCGAATTATTTCGTAATTTTGGCTTTTTTGTCTAATTTTCCTGAGCTATGGATACAAATGTTTTTTTTTTTCAAATTGCAATGACCAAATAAATAACGTTGAAGTGAGTTGAATTAGTGGAATTTTACGCAAATGGCAAATTCAATAAGTATGGCTTTTTGAATGGTGGTTCTCTATTTCGCCTAAATCCTCTGCCTTAAAACTTTTTGTTGCTGTCGGTTATCACTTATAATGTATCGAGATGACATATCCTTCAGCTTATACTTTATTACTGAAATCAGTTTTCGCAACAACTTACTAGTTAATAACTGACAAATTTCGTGCGTCAAATCAAGTGACGTAAATAATTCGAACATTTTTTGCATCTGTGGGAAAAAAGATATCAAAATAAAAGTTAAGTGTCTGTCGCCAATAATGAATTCATGTTTTTTTCTCTGAAAACTTAACCACCATTTTCATAAATACAATGTTTCCAAAGTTAGGGCAAAAACATAAGAAAAAAATTGTGCGCCTTATCAAGTGAAGAGCACTGTAGAATAATTTAAATAAACATAGTTATCAAATATTATTAACATGACATTTTTTATAGGGCAACACCAACCTACTTTTAATGAACCCTAATTTTTTTTTATTTTTAATAATGATGTCCACAAAACTTTTATGGAACATTGAAACCCTTTAATACAATATGTATGTTTTAATGAAGTCCCAAAAGTTTCAAACAACAGTGTTAATTCTAAACTTCCTATGACGATTTTACAAATACAAATTTGTGTATTACCTGTCTAACAATATATACGATTCCAGAAAATACACGCACTTTAGCTTCCACATGTTGTTAACTATTTCATTATCCTTAATATTATTTGCGTCAGTATGGCTGCCATCATTTAAATACTAATTTAGCAAGTGGAAATATTTCCACAGAGTCTGCACCTACCTACGCATAGAATTTCATAGCTTCATAACGCCTACTGGTAATTTCGTTGCCCAAGCAACACATGTTTATTTGTGCCACTAACTTATTACCTGATACTGACATGGCTGTAGTAAGAAGGGGCCATTTGGGGTATTCTAACTCATCAAATAAAATATTTATGGACTACGTACGAACTTGAAACATGACTTGGAATTTTATGAAAATCGAACGAGACGTTTTCGTGAAAAATAACATCTTTTTCAATGGTAAAAAATAGTATGGTACTGTTATTACCAGTTTATTATTAGTTTGCAAAACTTTATCAAGCTTGAAAGAAAGTAGTGCAACATAAAGGTCGCATCCATTTTTTTCTTCTCCACTGTTTGATTGTTACCTCAGTGCTTGCCTCATAGATGGCATGAACTCACCCACCGCTCCAATTTGACCAAAAAAAACAATAAAACTGATAAAAAAAACTGGTTACGGCCTTGTGTATGTTATACACACAAGCAAAATGCATTCATTACCATGCGTACCTTTATGTCCCTATACACATCAATTTCTGGAATTAAACAAATTAAACAGGCGGCAAGGTATTAGACCAGTTTCAATATAATACACTCTATACCGTGTGCGTCGTCGGTTGGTTGTTGCTTTTCATCCTGCCATCGTCATTGTGTATGTCCTTTTGTTTTCATTGAATACATCAAGGTATCTATCTACATTTAGGTGATATTCTGGTGTAAATTGAGGAACTTTAATATGCAACATCAACAAATAGAGTATCCCGTTGCTATACACGAATTGAGTACTATTATTCATGCCTGAATCCCTTATGGAATATCTAATTAAATCTGTATAGCCAACGCAAATATTTGACCCCGTAATGGGGCACTCATGTGTAAATAGCACCCCTCATCACATTTTGGGGTTGAAAATTAATTGACAAATATTGTACCTTTATTATAGCGCTGGGCTTTCATTAATATGCACAAATGACATTGATGATATATATAATTGGACCTTTTATAGTTAAGAGAGGCTATAGTGAATTTTAATTTGTCAATTTGAAAGTTAATTTATGCACACATTTTAGGCATCAATTTTAATTTTTGATGGTTTTAGAAGAGAACACGCTTAATCCAATTTCTGAAATTAAAAAAATTAAAATTTGTCGAAATTACTGTCAGAAATTCGTCAGTTTATTTCTAACCAATTCCATATAATAAAATACGGACAGTAAAAGATAAACTGTAATTGAATTTTTAACAAGTTAGAACAAACAGGAAAGGTTGAATGGAGATAGGTTTTTTATAATTAGTAATTATATTGCAACAAGATTGTCTATTAAATTATTCATGCACCAAGATTGCTTTGCTTAGCGTATTGGAAAAAAATGGAAACGGATGTTGATTCACTTACGTTTGGAAAATAAATAATTTAAAGTTTATGTACTATTCAGAAATAAATTCTTAAGAAATCCCTGTTTTCTGAACTACGCAAAAAATTATGAAAAAAAAACTTAAAGCACAAGCTTGAAAAAATGCTCATATTATACGCAGAATAAAATTGTATGCAAGACTGCAAAAAAAATTTGTGTTCAATTCTGTTAATTGCCCCTTAAAAAAAAATTGTTTAAAAAAAAAATAAATCATCTTTTTGTATTTAAACAAAATTATATTTTTAGCTATGTTAAATGTGATTCTGAGTCATTGGACATACTCTTTAAGTTTATGCAATATACCGTTACTTAAATATGAAAAAAAAAATATTTTTAAAGCAGCGAAATTTTTAAGTTTTGTTCCCAATTAAATTTTAATTTTTCCAAAACGGCAAACAGAAGAAGCTTGCAAAAGTAATCAAATTACGCATAGTAAAATTTTGCATAAAACTGCATACTTTTTTGTATTCAGTTTTTCTAATTGTGGTTTAAAAAAAATTAAACAAACAAACATTTTAGATAAAAAAAATATTTTTTTTTCAAATTTTGCCCTAAATTTTACTTACTTAACGGTATTACATAAAACAAATTTATACGCTAGCAATGAAATATTTAATTCTAAGTAATTTCAAATATATTCCAAGCTTAAAAAATTTTCATTTATATATATTTTTTTAAATTTACTTAAAATTTGGGATGGCAACCCTATTATTTTTTTACTGCTAAAAATTTCCCACAAAGCGAGATTTTGGTGGAGACTTTTGATTTGTATCTTACAAAATACAAAAAAACAAATTCAAATTTTGAGAATTTCTTGAAAACTATATAATGAACTTTTTGAAAAAAATGTTAAGGTCTTTACACTTTTTATGTAGCATCAATCAACTTCGAGGAAAAATGCCAAAAAATTGATAACGTCCGAACCGATTTTAATTAGATTTGGTATGGCATTTAAGTTAAACATTTTACGCAAGATGGCATTTAAAGTTGTAAGTCAAACAACATAACAACTAAAATATACATAGTTTAATAAATTAAATTATTTTAGTCTCATTTCAAAGCTATCGGCATGGTGAGTTCGAGATTGATGCGTAATCTTTTGCACCTTATTATACTTTCAACTTCCGACTGGTAAAAATTTAAAAATTAGGAAATTTTTTGATAATGCAGGGGGCCCGACACAAACTTTTGCTCTTGAGGCAGTTTATGTAACAAAACTCTGTTAACAGGTTTTCAAAATATTCAATCAATAAAAAAAAAGTTTTAGAAAAATTATTTAAAACTTAAAAAAATATATATAAGAACAAAATTCGTACGCTGTCTTAATAAAATTTGTTAGGGCGGCTTAGGAATTAAATTTAGTTAAATGTTATCGAGAAAAATAAGCTTTTTATTAATGGGTATATGGCAGGTACCCTTTTTTTAGGCCTAGAACGCTAATTTAAAATAAGTTCGAGTAAGTACATCACCTTAAAAGTACTTCGAACCAAGTTTATAACAAATCGGCTCTGCCGTTTAGGCTGTAAATACCGATATAGACCAACTGACAGACATAGTCAGACGGAAATCGTAATGCCATGTTTGATTGTTAACTTTTTTTCTTTTGCACGAATCCAAGACTTGCCTATAGTAACTATACATCGATCAATTTTCTTGCTTTTTTATAATGTAGTAGTGCCCTGGAAAGAGTTAATACGTAAGATCGGCCTACAAAATCATGGTGATCAGCAGAAATCTAAGTTCACGGGAACTAACCTTAGGAACTACCTTCACATCCCCTTTTTGTTTTGTGAATTAAATTCCTACAAAGGGCAATGGTGAGAAATAATTTCATCTCAAATTAGTGTTAAATTAATCCCATCTAAAACTTTAAGGTTACAGGATAGATATATGAAGGTGAATGTATCTAATACATGTTTTGAACTAAATATAAGGTGACATAAAAAAAAACGCAGTAGGAGTTTGTATTTATGGATAACGTTGAGAAACGAAAAGTGTAACGGACAAATTTTTTGACGAAGGGAAAATCAATTTGTAATGTGAAAATCAAAAATTCGCGCGAAAACTATATTATCTAACTTGTCGTGGGAAAAAAGTGAAATTATATCTCAACTAAAAAAGTGAAATAACTTCTCACTAAGGGTGAAGGCAATTATCATGTGAAGTTGGTTCCGGTGAAGTAAATTACTATAGCACCGGTATGTAATACGCCGTAATGAAGATTCCTAGTGAAGATATTTCTTGGCTATACTGATTAAATAAAACTCAGATTAACGATTATTTTGTAGCCGCGTATGAATGATGGAAAAGTAATATGGGGACAGGTGAGAAGGACAGTAGTGCTATCTTCAGCTGACCGATTTGTTTTTATGGAGACGCGGAAGAAATCAAACAATCTTTTAAATTTCTTAAAAAATCAAGTAGTATAATTCTGGACAAGGCAAATCGTGAAGAATTACATTTAGAAATAAATGTAATTCTTCACAAGAACTAAAAAAGTTCTATATCAAACCATCAACAGACTTGAATAATTGAGCATGAATATAAGGAGTCTTTAGTACAAAACATGAGAAACTGTCTTCACGAACTTGATAGAAAACGAAATCAGTGAAGTAAAATTTGCATCGAACTGCCAAAAAGTGTTCTGTGATGTGACGTATCCCAATTTTTTTTTAATCCAATAGAAACTATTATCATGTAAAAGAGAGAGGTTCTGAAAACCCAAAAGGCATTATCACACGACACATTTCGATTCATAAACACATTTAGGACAAGCAAATCTGCGAAAGCATTTCATTCAGCACTGATTTGTTTTCACACTAACGATCATAAACATTCTTTGAAGTTAAGTAGGCAAACCCCAAAAGCAAAGCAAAAGGTATAGATGTGGTCCTATAGACGGGATCATAAATATTTTTGGAAAAGAAAATAAAAAAAGGTGAAAACCATCCATTTATACAGTTTTAATACCCAGTAGATTACATGAGTGCAAGTCTAAGTTCACAGGAATTTGTCCTTTGTGATAAATTTATGTTCTATCTCCGTGAACAACCATTCAACAGATGTTTTTTTTAATTAAACTCATAAGATTTAAATGTTCTCTCTGTTCTTTTCGAACAATGTCATTTAAATTCTTAAAACTTTACAAGACTTCGAAACATTTTTTACGAAATAACGTCGTCGTATTCAACCAAAATAATGAAAATTCCTTGGAGCAACTTTAAATCAAACAAAAAAGACAATGAAGCTCGTTGGTGATTTTTTCCTCTCCTACCGACCTAAAACACGTACTGGCATTTTTCATCGTCATATACATACATATGTACATAAATTACTTTACAACATTAACACTTCGTGTAAGCCAAATTTTCTTCATTATCCAAGTGCCAAGCATAATGGTGTGGGATGGAAGAATCCACTTACGAGTATATCTAGTCACTTCATAAAGGCAATCGTTTAACTCTGCTGTATCATCGTCGGAGATTTTCAGCGGCGAAACTTTATAAATTAGAAAACTTTTTCGTTTCAGAATTTCATTGCATGTATTAAATGCATATATCCCATCCATCCTACACCTAGTTGCTAAGTGTTGGTTTTGGGTTCTTCAAGTGGCACATCTTTGAAAGGAGCCGACTTGATGGGTTGGGGGGTGCATTAGTGAAATTGTGAAAGACATTTTGGAGTGCGTACGAAACGTTAACTCAAGTCCCATCAGAAGTTACACTCCAGTGCACGTATTTCAGTAAGTGAGGGAGCTGGCGTTATTGCATTTTGTATGGATAAGAAATATAAGACAACCTTAGATAGATGAGAGCCAAGGCGTCAGCTGATACTCACCTAGTTTGATAATTTGTAATTTACAAAGCCAACATTATTTATTTTCTATTTTTAAGATAGTGATAAGGTGATAATATTATTTAAGCATAATGCGAAAAGGATTCCTCCTTCTAATGGCAAATAAAGTGTTCTGAAAATGTTTAAAAATTAAAATACAAGCGGTTTAAAAAAAACCTAGTTTACGGTTTTCGATCAAACTCTTACGTCCAATTCTTTCACAAGGTTACAAATTCATTAAAACTTATTATAAGATATAACATTCACTAACCAGTTAGTCAGGTGCTACCAAAACCTATAGCTCTGTTGCGTGTACAATTAGATAGAGTTAGGTTTTAATTTCTTCTTGCAATCCACGCTTTTTTCATGAAAATATTTTAATCTTTCTAAGTTCGAAGTTACTATTTCTTAAAAGAAAGATGCAAAATAATTTCTTGCGCATGTAAAATTGATGAACCAAGTTTTATTGTACTTGTTTGAATATCTCTTGATTTTGACAAGTCATTAAACTCCTTAGAAATTGCTTCCCATATACATTACATACATTATACAGGGTGAGTCATGAGCAATGCGACAAAATGCTAGGGCGTGTAGGTTGCGTTGAGACAAGAAATAAATCGTATGGGAGGGGGGGGTCTATTCCCCTCCGTTTAGCCGGGAGGGGCAATTTTCGAAAAAACTGACTTAAAATGGGAAAAAAATTATTTAAAACCAACGGCTTCATTCACAATGCTGTGCGATACGTTTTTGAAAAGCCAATAACTTTTTCTTTCATTCTGTGTTTAAATAAATCTATTCTAAGAAATAGTTTTTGAAATATTAATTTTCAAAGTCAAAATTTTGAAAAAAAAAATTGAAAAAAAAATTTCAAATTAATTTTTTTCAAAATTTTACGTAATTAAGTGCTAATTTTAATTTCAAAATTCAATGCTGTTATTAATTTTAAGTCTAAATAAGAAAACCGGATGCAAAAATTTTATGTCGTTCTCAAGAAATTAAAAAAAAACCAAAACCACCTTTTTCTAAGAAAAACATTTATTTTTATTGTAACGAAGCAATTTAAGAAGCATTAATCTTAGTTTTTTTAGTTTTTTTTATTCCTTTTATTTTTACTATGTTTTTTATTGGAAGTACTTATAAAAAATTCTCGATATGATCTCCATTGTTTAGAAGGCATAGATTATATCTCCTTGTAATGGCTTCACATAAGTTTATGCTTGACAAATTTTCTTGCAATTTGACTCCAGCGACTTCAATTCGTTCCTTCAGTTGTTCCAATGATACTATTTCCACTTCGTAAACATAATTCTTCATAAATCCCCATGCATAGAAATCTAGGGGAGTTAAATCTGGTGACCTAGGCGGCCATTCCGTGGGGCCCCTTCTTCCGATCCAACGGTCACTAAAATGATCATCCAGCCAGTTTCTCATAATTACTAAGCAAAACTGCAATGCCTTTTATTTATCTTGCGTTGCAATTTTCTTTTTTTTTCATTAAAAAAAATGCGGTTTTATTGTCCCTATTGTCCCCATAACAGGTAGAACCCATGGGCTGCGGGCAGGCCAAGGCAAAAATATTGACAGGTCAGTTTTCAGAAGTTATCAATGAAAATAATATTAATCCAGGGTTATTCCAATAGTATTTAATTTTATTACGTTCTCATAAAACTCCAATTAAAAAAAAAGTAAAAAAACTAAGATTAATGCTAAATAAATAAATAAATTGCTTCGTTACAATAAAAATGGTGGTTTTGGTTTTTTTTTAATTTCTTGAGAACGACATAAAATTTTTGCATCCGGTTTTCTTATTTAGACTTAAAATTAATAACAGCATTGAATTTTGAAATTAAAATTAGCATTTAGTTACGTAAAATTTTGAAAAAAATGAATTTGAAATTTTTTTTTCAATTTTTTTTTTCAAAATTTTGACTTTGAAAATTAATATTTCAAAAACTATTTCTTAGAATAGATTTATTTAAACACAGAATGAAAGAAAAAGTTATTGGCTTTTCAAAAACGTATCGCACAGCATTGTGAATGAAGCCGTTGATTTTAAATAATTTTTTTCCCATTTTAAGTCATTTTATTCGAAAATTGCCCCTCCCGGCTAAACGGAGGGGAATAGACCCCCCCCCTCCTATACGATTTTTTTCTTGTCTCAACGCAACCTACACGCCCTAGCATTTTGTTGCATTGCTCATGACTCACCCTGTATAAACCTTCATAGTATTTTGTATCAGTTTCAGCATTTAAGACCTGGCCATCAATCAATGTAAACGCAAAGTGTATGGTTAACTTCAATAGGCTCCAAACCATTTAGTTTTGTTTTTGTTAGTAAATCGATATGCGACTCCTTATAATTTATTTCACTTTAGGTTATATCCTTAGTTTCTTTACAAAAATGATTCTTATGGGTGATGATGGTGTTAAATTTTACAAAACGATTTTTCACAGAAAACGCAGAATCTCAATCTCAATGGCACAAACAAAATCTTTTAAATAATGCTTTCATTTAAATCGAAATGGATTTCAAACTTTTGTTTATAAAGGTTTGTTGCGACCCAAACCCAACCTTATTTTGAAATAAGATCTTATTAAAGTTAATTTTTTGTATTTTTATCTTTCGTTAGAAACCATGATTAATTATTCAGATTTATTTATCACGTTTATATTTTTGAAAATGCTAAAAAATTTTGACGTTTCTTATCTTAACGGACGAAAGTTAGCGAAATTGAATTATTCACATAAAAACTTGATTCAAATTTGATGCAATTACTTTTATTTTTTCTTTGTTATGACTGTTTCCGCTAAATAATTTCACTTGCAGTGTTTGAAATAGGGCTCATCCAAAAGTTGGTTGATATCTAAATCATCCAGGGGAAAGTGCTGGCGGATGTAGTTTTGGTAACTTTAAGAAACAAAAAGCGTAGCTGAAAAAAATGTTGATGAATGGAAGATCAATTTGGGGTGTGAAAATTAGTAATTCGCTCGAATTTTTAATTCATACAGAAAATAACATGCACAAAACAACACAAAATTTAAAATTCAATAACCTTAAAGAAAATCAGATAAATAATTTTGGTATCATTTTTAATGAGGACTGGTTCGAGAATTAACATAAAGTTGATTTTCCAAGAGAAATCCTTTGGTAAGAAATTTGCTCTATCCATTACCAAAGCCAATTTTTCCCCAATACACGTCATTGCTGAATTAGAACAATATAGTATACAGACAATAGAATTTATGAAACAAAAAGACATTGCCAGATCAAAAATATCAAATAGAATAATAACATTTAAAAGAAAAATTAAAAATACCCCTAAAGAAAAATTCATAGCAAAAAGACAAAGATATGAAATAATATTCACGAATTTAGATAAAGGTAATAAAACGGTCATAATGTATAGGGAGGTCTATAACAATAAAATGCAGGAACTCCTTGACGACAAAAACACTTATAAAACGATTAGAACAGATCCAACCCCTAAACTTCACACTATAAACAACAACTTACTTAGTTAACAAAATCAAAAACACATTGATATTGGACAAAAGCTCACTCCTCTGTTCTGCCGCATCCGAACCACTTTTATATGGATTTACGAATCCAATCCACAAACCCAACCTACCTCTACGCCCTATAGCATTACCTTCAAATGTTTTGTGTTATAATTTATCAAAATCTACCGGAAAAATCCTTAAAAAGAAACTCGGAATATTTCGATAAAAAAAGCTTTATAGGTACTAAAGGCAAGTTATTCATTCGTAAAAAATAAAAAAGATTTGACGTAACAATCAAACATGACATTACAATGATAGAGAAGACGAAAATAGTAGCTCCAACAATTCTGTCTGTCTGTTTGTCTTTCTGTCTGAATGTGTGTCTGGCTGTGTGTCTGTCTGTCTGTATCGACACATACAGCCTAAACGATTGGGCCGCTTTTCTTTTAACTTGGTAAAAAGTATTCTCTGAGTAATACCCCAAAGTTTATTTTATTTTTTCCTAATACCTATGTCTTAAAATAACGGTATCTACCATATAAGCGTTTCGGATAGTTCTATTTTTTCTCGAAAAAAAATCCGTTTTGAAAAAATCAGTTTTGAAAAAATTTATATGAGTGATTTGTTGCTAACGGTGATGTCTTTACTCTAAAAATTTGTGGCCGGAGAACATTATCACCGGTTACTGCCATAGAACGCTATTTCTTTGATACGATTTCAACGAAATCTTATATCCTAAATGTTCTGCTTAGTCTTATTAATATTGCAATCAAAAAAATTGGAAAAAAGTTTTTTTCTAAATACATAGTTAGTTTTTTGATTTCCATTTTTTTTTTTAGAAAAAAAAAAATCCGAATTTTTGCAGTCGTTAACACGAAAGTAACTTGCCCCGAGAGCAAGTTCGTGCGAGCCAGTTGTGCCCTTTATTTCATTTTTTTCCCGTTTTCTTTGCTTATTGTTTATTTTTTGTCCGAAGATGTTAGTAATCTCGAATGGGACCACAACTCTCCCATTTCTCCGCTTCGCTTACGGATCTGCTTATATAATTTTCGTCGGGTTAACATTATACATAATTCAAAATGGTGCTCACTATTCAGTCATTCAACTGATGACTGACTAAACGCTATTTTGCATACAAATCTAGATCAAATTCAAATCAATCAATTTTAATTACTGTCTTCAATGTAGTTTAAAGAATTTTTATTGAAATAAAATCCATCATTATAATTCAAAAATTTTACATTTGAAAATATGTAAGTCTTATAATTTTTGTTTATAAGTCAAGTAAATACTAATATATTTTTAACCAACGATAAAATAATCATGATTTCAAATAATTAAACAAATTAAATTTAACCGCTATGCTTGTTGCCAGAATCAGCGATAAAAACCAGCATCATTATATATTATTATTCATTTCATTCATCATCCACTTAATGATGAAATACGTTGTGAGTTTTCACCAAATTATTTCCTGAGTTGTTTCGAATTGCGGCAATCTAATTTATCAAAAGCTTTTGTTGATTCCTACTTACATCTCTGGAAATCTACATCTAAAGGGAAATTTATGTTTAATTTTCAGGTTAAGTTGAAAATGGTATTCTTATAACCCGCATATCTACATCTTGTTAATTGTTTAAAAGTATAAGGGAGGCTAAGTTCTTTAAAGTCAGTAATCCCACAAGATTCAAAACCTCTTAACTCACTCACTAAACTTTCTACATAAAATTAATTTTAAAATTTCCTATGTAAATCTTTCCATTAATAATATGTCCCTGTTGACACGCAAGCTGTTTCCAACATTCACAACATACAACCCGCATATAAATCTTAAGACTTCTAAATAATACTAGTCTACTTATTCCCTTAGCGGCTTGTAAAATAATTTATTATAAAAGATAATCCAAAGCGTTAACTTTTTAACAAATTCGCCCCTGTAGTGAGTTAGAAGTGTAATTCATCGTAAATTAAAAAAGACAAAAAAAAATTCGAGTTTAAATTTGTTACAAAATATATCTGCCTTGACATGACACAAAAATTTAAAGTTGTTGCTTTAAGGAAGAATACAAAATTATTTAAATGGCTTAGTGAAAGGATTATGGTATCTGTCTGCCCATAACACGTTATTAAGGCGCCTTTATAGTCAGACATTTATGAGTATTGGATTTGCATGTTTTAACACATCCCATCATTATCACCCGCAACAGGATGTTTTGTGGTACCACACCCACCAACTGAACGAACAGCAGGCTTAACGATTTTGTTCTTGTGGTATCGTTATGGCCAAAAACCAGCTATATTGTCTATAGGGATGACTGGCATTAAATGCTTGCGAGTTTTGGCTTGAACAATAACCATAAAAATCTTTGGACTGCAACTACGAACTGCTACTCAATAGCGATTGCGAAATCAGTGGATAAAGAATGAACATCGTCATGGCCCATTCGGAAACTTTTAAAGGGAGTTTTTGGCTTTATGAGGAATTATGGATATAAGTGCAACAGTGCACTATAACTGGCCATTAGCATGCATCATGTCCTTGGTGCAAATGGATTGTAGTTTAAAAGATAGGGTTCCTGTATTTAAAAGTGTAAATTTGACGGACTTCTTAGTGATTATATCATTATATTTTTAAAATAATTATATATTTTACTGACATTTGGTATGCAAGCAGTCGTTAATTAGAGCATTAAATCAACAAAGAGATTAGTAACAAAAAATCCTTGCTATGAAGAATTATTATTATTTAATTATTGAATGGAACATAATAAATACGATTTTTTATACGTAAGCTTGTATTACAAATTGGTAAGATTATTTTATTTTTATTTGTAAAAAACTTATACTTAGGGGCTAGACGCTAGAGGTGAATGTTTAGTTCGCTTATGTTTTATTACAAACGAAAAATGTGCCCTTCGTGCGCCAAAGCTACGGCCTTTTTTTCATGGGACGGTTTTCAAATACTTTAAAATTGTATTGTGTAAAATCAATAGATAAAGTCATGATCTCCAATGACCAATAGTTCGAAGTATACCCGACCAAAATGTGATTTAAAAAGCCATTATATGTACTCAAATCAACTTTTAAGTACCCTGGAGATGATTTGATTAGCAAAATACCAAGTCATCTGTAAAATTTAGTCATAAAAACGCATGTCCGATGATTGAAGTCTCAGTGTTATTTGCCCGATCAAAAAAAAAAATAGATCGCCTATTTTGCAACAACTGCAAAGCATCAGCCTTTTAAACGCAACTGTGTAGAAAGTAACGTTTTCGTGTTACCACTTTAAGCAAAATGTTCTGTTTCCAAATGACAGTACATTCCGACTTCGAAAATGGGAAGGGGAGAGTATCATTATTTAACTTAAGTCTTTTTTCTTTCTATCACCATGGCATAATTATCATCCGAACATTCCCCGATAAACTGATACAAGGAATGCTAACTTCTTTGTGTGATGTCACTATCATCTTTTTATATCCGCAGAGGGAAAAAGTATTTCAATTCATTTTTTGTAATAATTTTTTTTCTTTTCTCATAATTCTTATCACTTCAACGTGAAAAGGTTAATCGATAGAAAGATTTAGATAATTATCAAGCTTCAATTCCAAAATTTTGCAAAAGTCCTTAACTTTAATTTTAATAAAATTTTTAATTTAGTTTTTTGTTAATTTGATATTTGAAAAACTACAAAATTTTAATTTTTGTACGTTAAATGTGAACTATATTTGTTGCTTAAAATTGGCGTACTTCAAATAAACAAGTAAACGATATATTAAAAAAAAAACATTTTAACGATTTTGGAATTATTTTGTTCGTAAACTTATATTTCTGCAACAAGTTTTTTGAATACTTTGATTTTGGATTGAATCTTGGTGAAAAGTTGTTTTAGCACTTTTAATAAAAATTTATGCATAAAAAATTATTAATTTTTATTTTATTTTTTAACCAATTTGCCTGCAAGACCATTTTCGTGCCACCCAGTCGTTTTTTTTTAAATGAAAAACCGCCATAAATAATAATTGAAAAAAAAATGAATTTTCGAAAAGATTGTTAAAAAATATTTCACATATTTCTTGGAAAAACCACCAGAAATTTGTTTATAAAAAAATAAATAAAAATGTCTGGGAGGCCTGTAAATATCACAGTTCGAGTTGTTTACAAAGAAGTTCGATCAGTACGTACATAATATACAGTGAATCACAAAAGTAAGTAAGCACCCATTGCTTTCGCATAAAAATCTTAAAATAAATCGAAATTTCTTTCGAAATATTAGACAAAATACATTCAAAATTATGATTATCATGTGAACATCAAATAGTGTGCAAAATTTACCGTATAATATTTGGTTTATCCTCATAACTTAAACGTTGTTATGTCAATCGCATTTTCTACGTCACAAAAGTAAGTAAGCGCAGCATAATAATAATGCAAACTTGAAAAATTACCCTTGGCCTGGACGTTTTCACAAATTTTCTCAACATAAATAAGAAAGTAAAACGAAACCCCAAAACAACTAGGCCAAACATAACAGCACACATGTCCAACGAAACAAGTCATGCAACCCTAAAATGTTCTACAAGTGCTTCACTAATCTGGTTATCATGGTGGAAACATAAGAAAAAGGCCTTATACAAAATAAAGTAAACAGTCAAAAACACTAACTTTTTCCCAAAACATTTGAATTGAAGAAAACAAGATTTTGGAACACCCTTATTTTTTTCCGATTCATCAATTCCGTCAGGGACCTTAAAGCACGGCAATAGAAACTTTATGGTGTGGGATTTTATGGCAGCATCTGTTGCCAAAAATTTAGTGTTTATAGATTTTTTGATGAATTTGTCCTTTTGTAATACAATCATCTTAAGCATACCTCAGATGTTTTTACAGAATGGCTGCTTTATAACGTGTGAACACAGCTCTAATCTTTACCAGTCACCCGATTTGAACGTCATTAAGTATTTTTTGGAGAATTTTGACCAATAAGTAAAAAAACTTCAGATGAACTTCAAGATGAATGATGCAAAATTTGCCAAAACCTCAAGTAAAATTTGGTTAATTCAATCTTCGTACGTATGAACACAACTGTTCAGGCCAAGCTGTACCCAACAAAGTACAAAATCGAACTGCTTACTTACTTTTGTAATACAAATTTCTTACTGTTTTTAGTTTAAGCAGAATATTTTGAAGGTTCTTTTAATTTTTTATTTGAAATTTTACTTTTCTATTAGAAACCTATGTATAAATTACAGATAAAAATATTTTATTTATTTTAAATGAGGCTTCCGATTGTTTAGAAGGATTTATCTTTAAATTTAGAGGTGCTTGCTTCCTTTTGTGGCTAACAGTACATATTAAAATAGTCAAAGACAAAGTTACGAATTCATATTGTTGACTACTTATAACTTTACGAATGAATAACCCAAAAGATAACTATACTATTATGCCTTAATATTGTCCAGATTATATCATCAGCAGAACAATAACAAAAATCGAAAATTGTATTTCCAAATTACCAGCCGTAATAATAATTTTGTCACACAAGTGTTATGTCAATCAATCTTTATGAAATAAAGGAACAATGATAACCATTCTTGACAGCATTGTTTCAAAACAAAATAGCATTAAAATATTAATTTTACTGTTATGTTTCGAAAGCAAAACATATTTTAAGCATCGAAATTAAATTCGTCCTGATTGTTCAAATGTGCAATGTTTTCATACTCACAAAATCAACACTCATCTTTCTCTAGTGGTGGAAGCCATTTTGGGTGAAAAAGCGGAAAAATCTACCAGCGCTCCTTGAAACCAGCTGATGGGTAAAACTTTTTCAATTTCATAAAAGTAGATTGTTATTTTTGCGTTTTGTTGTTGTTGGTTTTATTTTCTTTCCTATAAATTTTATGGTTTTCCTTTTCTCTGCTGTTGCTATAGACGCTTGTGTAATTATGGTTTTATCTTTTACGTATAATGCAACAAAAGTATTGAATGTATAGTGGTACGTATTCAAGTCTCGTTAACTCTTGTGTTCACGGATGCTTTTATTATTAAATGAGTTCCGAAGTTTCAAAGATCGATTTGAATAGATTGGATGAGTGTTTGAATAGAAGCCTTAAAAACTTTTAAGAACACTAATGGATTTTTTTTTAAACAAAAATGCACATTTTAAAGTAATTTAAATTAAAAATTAAAATATCGTTAACTTTATTTTATTTTCATTTATTGATTTCGAAATTATTTATTAATTCACTGAACACAATTTATTGGTTCGTAAACAAATGCTTAAATCATTTTAATTCAACCATTCAATAAATTTTCCAGAAATGCGACACGTCTTTGAAGGATCTAAACAGAATATAATCCACCCGATGACTACATGATTTATGTATCTTTTCCTATCTGCGGTAGTATGGAAATAATATATTATTTATTATTATTAGACTTCATTTCATTTCGGTCAAATAAGTTTACAGTCAGCGAGCTTCGCGATTTATCTTCCATAAGATGTGGGTTTCTCCTCTTTGTGATCATTACTTATCGGACGGATATTATGCGGATATAGCTTTTCCATTTTGTGAAGTGAAACAAAAATGACAAATGTGCACGTATGGAAAATAATCGCCTGAAATTTTGTAAATTCTATTTGTTGTTATTTGAGAACGACGAAATTTTTCCCAAAGTATTTTTTGAAAAGATGCATTAAATGCATTAGCTATTTAATAAATAAGTTCAATAGATTATAAGAAGATTCGTTTCTTAAATGTCGAATTTCAATTTAAAAAAAAAAAGAATAGAAACGGAAATGAAAAGAAGAACTCTTTATAGCTATGGAATAGTTTCAGAGTTTCTCAAGATAATTTGGAATTTTTCTATACCGAAATTCATTTAATTCGTTTAAGGACATAAGATAATTATCTTGATTCTACTTTATTAATTGGTAATTGCGTTTAGGTATAGGTAGGTAATATACCCATCAAATCTTAATTTCACTTTCATGACAATAAAACAGTAAATAAATCACGTGAGTCTGTCTTTAATGTATAAAGTAGAAATACAGCATAAGCGGATGCTGAATTGCAGAGCATTCTTTAGACTTTAGACTAAAGTTTAGAGGATGAAATTGGATTTGTTTGTAGTTTCAAAAAATACTGTAATTGTTTTATGTTTATTACCGTAATTATTAAGGTTATTTTTCTCTTTAAATACTTTCTACATGAATTAGTTATGCCTTTTTCTAACTATCCTGCGAACAACATTTTCAGCAAGTCAAACATTTTTTTGAACGAGTTAATCAAATTTACCCAAAAATGAAAATAAAGGTCATACTCATTACCATGTGTCCATGTTTTTCATGTTTTTCTTATATCAAAGGAAAAAATTCATACATAAGTGCTGAATAGTTTCAAACTAATTTGTTAGTTATATAAACTTTTAACTCATATCCGCGAATTTCTAGATAACATATTCATCATTGAAGCTTGAAGCTTGAAGAACTATTAAGATAAATAAATTCAAGTATTCCCAGGTGGTGATGCTTTCACAATTTCTTTTTTTTTTTCACGAAAGCTGGGAAACTTTGGAAATTTTCTCATGAATGATACCGAAAGGTGTTGAAACAAATTTAATATAAATACAGATTGCATATTAAAAGTAGTTTATATAATAGAACCTTCCAAAAAATAAATGTATTGTAAATATGTGAGTACAAAAATACATTCTTATTTGATAAATAGATTTCGTTGATATTAAAGTGCTGGAGACATACCATGGTAATGACATTTTTGGTGTTCAAGTCGAATTGTCAAAATTAAAACATTATTTTATATAAAAGCCTTATCACTAAAGATGTTTCAAAAATTATAAATTTGTTGTCATTTTCGTTGAATGGTGACTGTCGTGAAAAATTATTTATATTAAAATAGGTGCCATGACATTTGGCCAAGCGTCATATGGCCATATTTACAAATTTGGCCATTTGCCGCTTTACGAAGGTGTCATTTGACCATTTTGGCATAATGTCACTCTCAAATGTAGAATTTACGGGGTACGCTGAGAAGTGAAAAGCGTAGGTGAACAAAAATTTGACGAACAGAGGATTAATTTGGTGCGAAAATTGAAAATTCGCACGAATTTTTCTATGGTGCAAGGTTCTAGGTGCAAGGCTGGATACGTTAAGAAACGATCAAAAGCGTAGCTGAAAAAATGTTTGAAAAATGGAGGATCATTTTTAATTTTCACACCCCAAATTGATCCTTCATTCGTCTAATTTTTTTTCAGCTACGCTTTTCGTTTCTTAGCGTACCCAGCCTTGCACCTAGACCAAAACTTATAGTGAGCCCCAACATCAGTGTGGTTGCAGGGGGGCAGCATGCCATCCACAACCCTTAACTGTTTGCCTTTTGACCCTCTTAAAGAGTTTGGCTAAAAGTCACAAAAATAAGGTCATATGACACTTTGTCAAAGCAACAAATGGCCAAATTTACAAATATGGCCATATGAAGCATTGTGAAAGTGTCAAATGGCCAAATTTGTAAATATGGCCATATGACGTTTGGCCAAATGTCATGGCACCAGTAAAATATAGATGAAAACTTACATTTATAAAATTAAATTAATTTATTTTAGAAAAAGTTTAATTTTTAAATGTGAAAAATTAATGTTTTGATACATTCAAGCATTTATGTTACTATGCGAAAAAGTTAATGCGGTCCAGTGGTTATTTGTATTGTGCTTAGAACTTCGACAACTTGCCACAAATGCAAATGTATGTGGTGGCCCAGTCGTATCTTTTATTTTTTACAGATTAAATACAAACTAATATGGATAAATATTGCGTATACAATTAGGTGAACCAAATTTATATAACAAAAAGAAAATTCTTTCGTTTCGTATAAATTCATGAACACTGAGCAACTCAGTGTTCATGAATTTATACTCGAGTTAACGCTGATGAATACATGTTTTTCAGTCAGTTAAAGATAACCTCACCAACTTAGCTGGATTAATTTTGAGTCAACTCCGGATCTCAAAACTAACTGAATACCCAATTTTCATCAGAGTTAACTCGAAGTTAATCGAACCCTGGAATAATCTCGTACTGAAAAACTTTTTTTTTACAAAATTCTCCATTTTTACTAAGCGAGAGAGAAATAAACATCACCTTAACGTTCAAGCTTTTTGTCACTGCGAAATACGCTATTACAAAATGCATTTTAAGTAAAAAAAATTTTCATATTTTATGAAATTTTTCAAATTGTTATAAAAATCAAAAAATTGTTTTCACCAATTTCTTTAGTTTTCTTTTGTTTAATTTTTGAAAACAATTTTGTTATAATATTTTGATCTCTAAAAATTCTTCTTCGTAAAAATTAAAAAAATTTACTTATAACATTTTCTCATCTGACCATAGAATTGAAATCAACAAAATAGGATCAGATGGGATTTAATCAAAAATATGTGGCTTTAACGTCTTTCCACACTTTCGCTATCTAAGCACTCATCACAACATATAATAAGCATTCTAACACAAAAAAAGTTTTGAAATCAAACATAACATTAAGAAAATAGAGAAAACGAATAAAGTGGTTCTGGCAATTCTGTCTGTCTGTCTACATGTCTGTCAGTCAGTCTGTCTGTATTAGCACCTCCAGCCTAAACGGCTGAACCGATTTGCTTCTAATTTGATATGTCTGGTTTCTAGAACAATCCTTAGAGGAAATTTTGAAATTTTGTTTCTAGCTCAAAAAACAACGGTATACCCGCCATGTAACGTTAATAAAAATGCAGATTTTCTCGAAATAAAATGCGAAGGATTTTGATAAAATTTCTCAACAGTGACTTGTTCATCAAAAAACTTTATTCAAAAAAATATTTTAAACGGTAACCTCATATAACCGTTTTTTATACCAACGTATACTTATTCAACGATTTTGATAAAATTAAAAATTCAGATAGCCCTGCAATATGCCTGATAAATATAGCACAAAATTATTTCGACAAAAATATTTTTTGAAAAAAAATGTTTATTCAACACTAGTCAAATTAATTTTGAAGTAGTTAAGAAGTAACTTGCCACAAGAGCAGGTTCGTGCGACCAAGTCGTAATAAATGTTTCAACAGACGTTAAAAAAAAACATTAATACCCAGTTGTACAAACGTGGTTCAAGTTCTTAACCCCACCGATTTTGACAGACTAGCTATGGAAATCAGTGGTTTAAACATTTGAACCACGTTGAAACACGATTGTACAACTGGCCTTAAGAGTTTTCTGCTCAGTTTACTAACTTCCTGCGGAAATTGTTTTCCCAAAATATTTGGTTTGTTTATTTTAATAAAAATAAATAGTTTACATGCACTTTTTTAATGTATCTTAAATATTTTAAAATAAACTAAATCAAAATTCAACTTTCTACTAGAAGTGAAAAAAATTGTATTGCATATACTAAGAAATAGAAATAATGAAATAATATTTTGTATAAAAAGTCCTTGAACCCAACTGAAGAGTCACCTATCGCGACATGTTGTGAATAAAAAAAAACTATTCAGGGACTCACTCAAAAGTTCCCGAAAATGTTCAATTTTAAACGGCCCAGTTGTTTGGTGAGGAGTTTACATAAAGTACCGAAAAATTATATATAAGAAAATATTTCGCAATTTGAATATCACTTATAAGCAATTTTATGAAAATCGATCATACTTTGGTCTAGAAATATTGGATTATCTTTTAAACTAAGGCTAATATGGTATAGGTACCGTTATTTATCTAGGATAGATACCCAAAATTCAGCTGCTCAGAGTGCTCATATGTCATATTATTCAAAAAACCTTAGTGCCAATTTTGAAGAAAATGGAAGAATCGGTTTAGGCTGTACAGTACCTGTCTATGCATTATCACCATAAAGTGACTTTTTTTTCGTTATTATTTTAAAATAATTATATTTTCTTTTTATTGTTTGATATCACGTCCTGAACAGTTACAGCTATG
This sequence comes from Baccha elongata, assembly GCA_951217065.1. Lineage (NCBI taxonomy): Eukaryota > Metazoa > Arthropoda > Insecta > Diptera > Syrphidae > Baccha > Baccha elongata. The sequence continues at coordinate 19,569,193 of OX578272.1, read as the reverse complement.
TTTTGGTCTGTAAGTATTTTATTGAAGTAAAAAGTAACTGAAATACATTTTTAAAAATAATTATTAATTATTATTATTAGTATGTACATCCTTGAATTTCATTTCGGAAAAATTTTTAATTTACCAACGAATTTATTTACATGATACATATACCTACCCTTATTTTAGCAATGCAAAAAACTACATATTAAATTTTGTATCAAAGTAAATAATATTGTTGCATGATTTTAAATTAAATTAATGGGAAGTAGAATATTAAATTTCCCATGAATCATATATAAAATAAATTATAATAATTGCACCTACATATTTGTTGTCCATATGTATGTTTATCAGCAACTGTCCTTCGAATTAAACAAAAACAAAAAAAAAAAAAAGTATCCCTTTTCATGACCAGTAAAATTCTATCATGCACACATTGCACACAATACGCAAAGATAAGTTGCCCGACCGCCATAAATTCACCCCTCTCCAAGGTCCCAAGGCACTTATTTTAAGATCTCAAATAGAGAATAATATTTCTTGTGCTCAACACCGCCCATTTCATATGCATATCTATATCCTGGTCTGCTCTCAAGGACAAAATACAGCCACCGTGAATGGTCGTCGTCATTTGTTTTAAAATGCAGTATTATGACCTCACACGCTCGAGAGTGTAATTTCTCATCGCGTTTACAATTAATTCTGGCTGGATAATTACTGTAAATGGCAGTGGATCCGCCTTACAAAAACCTGACTAAAATACAGCATGACCATATAACACCCACATCGCACTGACCAACCACACCAGTCGTCCTTTTATAAAAGCTACTTCTTTTTCCGTCAATTGCATGTTATGAATATTGTTTTGTTTCAAATATAAAATAAAATGAAATGCACGAAAGAGTCGCACGCACTTGCTGAAGTATATTAGGAAATTTATTTAAAATGAGTGTGTATACCCGTGTAGAAACACTCATTTGCCCTTTCACACAATATTCATGTTTTTATAGAGCGAAAGTTTTTTAAATTATTTTTTTTTATTTAAAACCCAAGAATCCACTCTCTATTTTTTGTAACACGTTATGTGAATTTCGCTGTATTCAGAAAATCAGAACGGAAGACGTGAGTATTAAAATCGATTTGGTTTTTTTCGAACCAATAACTTGCCTTTATAGTCCCGCGATATTACAAACACACATATACATAACATTCTACATGTTTTCGATGTATCTGAAGTAAAAAAGCAGATATTTTAAAATTTAAATTCATAAATGAAACACGCGTTTAGCACAATTTTATTGGGTGGGTTTAGTTTAATCCTTTAAGCCTTTTAGAACTTCGTGTCTGTGTGCTTTGCCTGCGTGAGGGATGAAGTAAAGTTATTCAGAACTTTCACCGCAACACCATCATCTTTCAGACTTCATTAGAGTCATGGAAATGAGTTTTGGTATGCTGGATGGTTGTTTTGCGTGACTTTATTTTCAACTTTCACCAGAGTAAAACCACAACACAAAACCTTGAACAATATAATGCGTGGTGACGGCTATTGCAGTATGCGGTGTAATTAGAAGCCGTCATAACTTCCTTGATGATTCTTCCTTCATTTCTCATTTCTTTTTGTTCCTATTGCATTTCCTGTTTTTCTTCTACATATATACTTAACTTTATATATTTTCTAACTATAAAGTATGAAAAGGGGTTGTAACTTTTCAAATAAAAATGTTTTTATGGTTGAAACAAAATATAACGTTATGGGATTTCTACAAGCTTGGTAGAAGTAGTTGACTATGCATACATATCCTTTTGGCTAGATCAGTGATTAAGTGATATTTCTAATAATTAGGGCTGATTTTCCACATAAATACTGAATCAGAAATAAATCGGAGTTTTGTTCGCTCAAAGTAATCAATTACTTACTCATCCGATAATGAAAATGTCAAGGTTTCCGCACCACAGAGACAACAGCGATAATTTGGTCAAGATGAGCAAACTCCTTCACTACCTCAACTTTGCAGTACAGTTGTCTATCATTTCACGTAGAGAGGTTAGAGGAAAATGTTGCTTAAAACGTGTAGCATTTCTTGATGACAACTAAAACTATGTTTTGACCTCGTGAAACTGTTTCTGTTTGACAATTGTATTGTATTGTTAAAATGTTGCCTTGTTACTTAATTGAGGTTTGTGTCATCGGCATAATGGCAACACCTTTATTGACTTTTGGAATATTTTCCATCTAGATTAACGTCCCAGTATTAAACGATTCCTTGAGGAGGTCGCTTGACAGATCATATTCTTCCGTGAATCTGATATAAAATGTTTTAGAGGTTTTTTTTTTTCAATATAAACACACTTGTGGGTGCTTTATCTAGCGTCATCCTATACATAGTTAACTATATATAGTTTAAAAACCAAATTATAGCAAATACTTTGGAATTATTTTCAAGAGGATGATTTTCTAAAGTAGTTAGCTGCAAAATTCGAAGTAAACTGATTTAATCCGAAAAATGTTAAGGCATTATTTATAAGTATGAATAATATTAATAATGCCAAACAAGGGTGTATGGTGATTGAAATGATGATGTGACATCAATTGGAGAAATTCGAAATATGCAGAATACCAAAATAACATCCCTAATTCACTTACTATGTCATTCCAAAGTCATTATACATTGCTTAAGTTCATGGCAGTACAATATTCTTGCAAACAAACAATCGTATCATAATATAGGATAGGACTATTAAAATTACCATGCCGCCAGCCAATCGTATATTAAATTTATCTCGATCACGGTCTGTTTCCTTGTTCACTAGACAAAAAATAACTCACTCAAGTGAATTATTGTAATTAATGTAGAAAACAAATTTATTGAAAGTCAGCTATTTTATTTAATAAACATAAATTTTCTTCTGTCGTTATTCATTAAATTGCTATAAATAGATTTTATTTTATTATTATAAAATCTACAACGTAGGATACTTTAAAAGGCCGCACCAGAGTGGGTGCTTTATATTAATGTACAGGGCAGTAAGTGATTATACTTTAAAATTTTAATCTTGCCACACAAATATTTGAAATTGTTTTATTAATTTAGAAATATACATATGTACATACAAATTAAATTAAAATGAGACGTAATTATTAATTAAGAATGAAACGCGGTGATATCAGTCAATTGTAATTAGCTTTTGTTGAGATTTTGGTAATGTAGAAAATTAAAAGATATACTTTTCAATAACAAATAAGGTCATGTGAAAAAATGTGAAATTTCCTCCGTAAAACTGCCATTTTTTCGCCTAAGCCTGCAAGGCCCGTCCTAGGACCCCAGTTCTAGTGGCGAAACCCGCACACTTATCTTGTCTTATCAAAAGCACGTGTAAAACTATTAGACGGAAAAAATACAAAAATACTTATGTCATTTCATAAGGAAAATAATAAGCCTTAATATCTTCTCCCAAAAAGTGTGATAATTGATAGGCAAGTCCGCCAACCCCTCGGTGGTGGGTGTGGTCAACATGCACTGTTAAAGTATATGTATGTGGAAATTTTTTTTATATTTTATTTTTCAGAAAATTGCCCCTCCCGGCTTAATAAATATTGTAGAATATGCTTGTATTTTGTTCCTATACCAGATCCCATTATTAGTTTGCAACGAAAAAAATTTCCTATACAAGCCCAATACAATTTTTAACACCTTTAACGGTGCGTGGTGCCCACACCCACCACTGGAGCCATGACAGACTTCCGGATTATTTATCACACGTGCTGGAAGATAATAATAAGACTAATTGTTTTCGTTATGAAATGACGACGTAAGTATTTTTGTAGCTACCTCTTAGACCATTGGTATTTAGAGCTTCATATGAGAAATTTTGGTCGGAAAATAGTGGGAAATATTTCATGAGTTATGACTCTAGAACTTTGGCTGAGTTCGATTCTTCTGTGAATTTGCACATAAAACAACAAGTAGTATAAGTAGTGGCACATCATATCTTCCGTCAACAATATGCGATAAAGACATCAGTATAATGTCAAAAGAAGTCATAAATACAATTGGGACCATTTCGATGGACTCTACTCCGGACATTTTTTAATGTAGATCTATTTTCTTTTATAGTAAGATTCTGTTGAGAAACAAACACACTGAAATGACAGCAGCTAGTTGCTACTTCCTTGTCAAAGATACTACGTAAAAATAAAGTTATCGATCTTTGTATTTTCGAAATAAAAGGACTCTCAAGAACTCTGAAAAGTTTGGCCTGGACTCTGAAAATGACATACCTATATTGAGCCAAGTGTTTGTTTTATATTTTTTCACAATACCATTTGACTTATTGTTTTGATTTTTATTTAATAAAACTTATATTTCAAAAGCTTACGTGGATCGGAATTACGAAAAAAAGTGTTTAAATTACTCACTTGTTTTCACGGTCATACACTTTTCTTCAGCTTGATCTTCTGGTACGACTTTCCTTTTGTGGCAAGTAAAAAAGGCGCCTCCAACCGGCTTGACTTCTACCCTGCTATCTCCAAGTCGTTGAAAATCTTATTCTACTTGATCACTGAACCGACATTTTCACATTTCCTGTTAATAAATAAATTATGTAAAAACGCCAAAAATATATATAATTTTCTTTAAATTTTTACATTAAAATATTTTTAAACGCTAAGAAATCAGAATTAAATTTATTTTGATGAAACTAGGCTTTAAAATGAAAAAGTTTGTCATTACATATTTTGATTCTCAATTCTTTTTTCTTCGAATCAACTCTCCATGACTCTCATAGATGCTAATAGACCTCTTCACGTGCCGTCAATCCTTTACTTTACAGCTAGTACATACAAGTATCAATTTGACATTAGAAAAATCGTGGGAGTTCGGCCGAATTAGACAGTTGGTGAACAAAGCTAATAATTCTTATAACTTTCTTTTGTTACAAAAATGTTCTTCGCCACGGACGCGGACAGCATGGAGTGAAATATCTGTAGGTCCCTTAAGCCTTAATTTGATGTTAACAAACATTTTTTATTGCTACATACATATGTTCCATTCGAAATCCTTTCAAAGTAAAATTTTGCAAAATTGATTGTGATTCCTTTAAAAAAATTGTTACTTTGCAAAATTCCTTTGCAAAATTGGTTTTGATTCCTTTAAAAAAAATTGTTACGGGCCTGATTCTCTTATAGTCCTTCTTAACAAATATGTAGGTTCATTTGTGTGCCTTCAGAATCTCAGTCAAGTGAGCAATTCATCAGTACCTACTTATTTATGATCTTCTTTATTGCCTCATTAAAAGATTATTGAAAAGATGTTGCACATCTGAACGACTCAAGCATGTACTTGTCCGAAACCCATACCTATTCTTACTCGAGGATATCCTTAATAATAACATTTCAACAAAGGAGTATAACAATTTAAGAATTTTATTTTGTTCGTTATAGGATTGATGACATGGACGTCTGTTCCTTGTTCCAAAGCACTTCTTTTGATTTTGTGACTTTAATGAATTAAAAAGTATACAACTTAAACAATAAGTTGCTTTCGTGTATTTGTTGTCGTATTTTAAAGATATATTTAAATTCTCAATGAAATCCCACACACGTTATATCTTTTAAAGGTTAATTTTTCTTTTTTTCATTCCACGAAAATACAATACGAAAGGCATGAATGCAAAAACAATGATACAAAACTTTATTTCCGCCTCCAAAAATTCGTTTCGTGTTCTATAATCAGGCTTCAGGAAAAATATAAAGGAACAAGGAAGCGGTAGGTCGTAGATTCATATCACTATTTAAACCAAAGTGTATTGAAATATGGGTGGTCTTTTTAAAGTGACACACAAGCTTTTTGGGTTTACTTTTAAAAGTTACAAAATGCTGACGAATTCTACACATGTCATATTGTTTGAATAAAAGTTAGCTTCGGTAAGTAATTGAACACATTTACAAACTTTATAATGAACTTAAAATAAATAAATAAATAAACCATAATTTAAATTTAAGCAAAACGATAAACATGCATACATACCTTTAATTTAATGAACAGATTCTTACGTAGAAGTAAATGTTTTGATAAAACAATACTCGACAGATAATCCAGTTTCTCGAATGGATAGCATAATGAAAAGGTTCAGTGAAAGGAATCGAAAGAGTTGACATGATCCATCAAAAACACTCTGGGGGCTCCGATTCTCAGTTATCACTTTCGCTCTTAACAGATGGTTTTTGACGTTTAAAATTTACTGGTGCACTTGAAAAGTAATATCCAGCGACGAGGCAAGCATTTTTAGTTGAAATATACAAAACTAATAAGAAAAAAATAAGAAAAATAGAAAATTAAAATAAACCTAAAAGAAATACATACCGAGATGACAAATGACAACAAATGTTTTTGATAATGTTATAATTGCACAAAGAAATATGTCCAATACTCCAACTGCTTCTGTAAAATTGACATTGAAATCTCAGTGAGATACAATTAAGTAAAACCATTGAGTATCTAAACATAGAGGAATCAAGATAGTTTCAAACATACCGAAATAGATGTCACTAAATGAGAATATCAAGAAATTATTGTCCTTTAACGAAAAATACTCAATTTAAACGAAACACTTTCTTTTGCATACATTTGTATTTGTTTCTCTTTATGTCTCTTTGTTAACTCAAGAATAATTGCTTGCAATAGTAAAAAAAAAATGTTTGGAACTTGCTTTGCAAAAAGATGATTTCTCTATGTATAGATAGATACTCAATCGTAGAACGCACCTATTGAATCGAATATCCGAATCACATCATAAGATAGGGCCGAATACATTTTTGCATAATGAAAATATTTTTTTTTTTTTCTCAGGAAAATTTAATAATTTATTTCAATATAATATATTTCATTATTTTTATAATCAACATAAAGCTATTCCATACAAGTATATATATAATTTCTTTTTTTTAGTCAATATAATGTATATATCTATATAATGTATAATGTATATGAATGTATAGATTTCTTCAATATCAGTAAAAGTCCAATCTTTCATTAATTTGAAAAACGGACCAATAAAACAAACAAAATAAAATACTTAGCAGTATTTTATGTTTACAAATGGAAATATGTCTTGTCATGCATGTTGCTGCTTTTAATTTAAAAAAATACAATTAAGATTTGTAGGTTATTTATTCACTGTAATTGTTTGTTCTAGAATAAAGTTTTTTTTTTTTGTAAAAAAAAAAAATGGTTCGTTATTTTTAATTTTAAAAAACAAAAATGGTTGGTGATCTGGTTGGATTTGTTTTCACATTTAAAATATTTATCGTTTACTTTCATTTGAACATTTAAATGTAGATATATATATTTTTTTTGTTTTATTTACAAAATTAGTTTTAGTTTTATTATTTAATATTGGTACCATTATTCTTTTGTTATATAGTAGATTATTTAATAGGATTTTTAATTGTTACTAATTTTAATTTTTTTGAAACATTTTTATTTTAAGTAAACCATCTTTAAGTTTCTACAAACATTTCGTTTTATTTTGTTAATTCAATTTTTATTTTGTTTAAAGTAATTTAAACTTTTTTTTCTTTGTTAAATTTTAATATAAACACATCAACAGTAACTGTGGTTTCAATACTACAATAATATAATAATTTTTAACTGCACATTGTGTTTTGTGGATAATTTTATTTTTCATTGCATGGATATCGTTGAATATAAAATTTGTTTTTTTTTTCAAAGAAGGTACATACATACTAAATAAATAAAGTAGTTGAGTGTAAATATAATAGAGTGGTCTTTATTTTGGCAAATCAAATTTAACACGGTGGTCAAACGAGCTATACAATAAGTCAGGGTCGTAAATAGAAATCATCCGCAAAACATCTCACTAAGATCTTTTGCACTTCACAGTATAATATCGGAAAAGAAAACTGTAAAATGGAATTAAATAAGAAATTTCAACTATGATCGCACCTGATTCATCTATATATTTCAATGCACTTTAAACCTCAGCCGTAACGTTACCTTTCTTAAGCCATGTGCATAATTTAGTACGAAAGAGACGCAATTTTATGGATTCCCGTTAAAGTTATAGATTGTAAATCTAATAATAAAACCAATTTACCCCGAGGTCATTTGTCGTTTTCTTACAAAACTCATGCCATAGCTCGTGACATAGTGCGTTCTTATTTGCCTATTGTTTTTCTATTTTTACCAAGTACCTGCTATCAACAAAGAAAAAAGCACCTTTCCCTCGCCTAAATTAAAACTTCATTATTTATAGCACCAAATCTACCTTGCAATAAATATAAATTCTATTGACAAAACCTTATTGAATATTCGTCTACACAAGTAAACAGTTAATAAATACCTCGATTTGGCGCGAAACATACTTTTAAGGCAAAGAACACACTTTGCAAAACCATTAAACTAATAGCAGACAAGAGAGCCATGAGGGCTATGTACCGAACGAAAGAAGTGAACATTGTTTCAATCGTGATTTCGGCAGCTGACCTGATTACTATAAGAACCTTGTCTCGCAGATGAAAAAGGATAGTACAATAGTACCTAATCTTTTGGCATAGCCCGAGATATGTATTTTCCAAACTCATCGAGGCTGAGAAATTTAGAAACTAGAAAATAATAAAATAATAGCCTCAGTACGAGAGCCAAACCCAAATAGTAACTTATACCCTCAATTATTACTTTTGTGTCCGTTGTAAGTTCTACAGAATTTAAGGGAATCTACAATTTACCGGCTTATCTAACGGCTAAGATGCAACGCACTTTACAAGAACTAATGGACAGTGAGTATTTGTCGATTCCTCGCAACAAAATAAACTTCGGGGTTATGATGTACTTACCCCAGACCCCTAGAAGGAGATTAAGACTAACAAACCTATCCATTACGCCATGGAGCACTATTTATTATATGTAGTCAATATTTTATTGTTGTTATCTTTGACAAGAAATAACATTTTGTTATCTGTGCTCAGATTCATTTATTGAAGTTTTACCCGAGAGCATAAAGTTACTTTAGCCATTTGACCACAAAAATAATGTGTTGTAAAACATATTCAATGTTTACTATATCTTTCTCACGCAAACAAAGACCACTCGAGTGTTTAAATAAACTTAGAGTACATAGAGTGCTACATAAAGACAAATAAATAAAAAGTGCACTTAATACTTGTAAACAAATTTGTAACTTTAAATTCCAAAGAAAAATTATTTGATTATTTTTGTTAAAAGATATAATATAGAGTATATTTTGTTTGACCATCATCGACATAAACTTATCACACAAAAATTGTTAAAATACAAAAAGTTATTTACCTTTAGTAGAAAAATTCTTACAAAATATTTAATTTTTACAAAAAATTGTAAAAAATTGTGAAAATAAGCGCAGAAAAAAATACAATAAGTTAGGCATTTCTTTGGCACCATTAAGATAAAAAATGAATGTAAAAAAACATTTGTTTTGGAATGCAGATAAATGATTTTTGTATAAACACACCTAAAGATCAAATTAAATTTTTTTCTGTATACAATTTTAGAACTGGCAATAGATTTTTTTTTTTTGAAAATAGAACCTAGCCGATATGTCTTTTATTTATTTTTTTTTCACGGTTGCTCATGTGATTAAAAAGTGTCTATTTTGTTATTTTAAAATAAATTCATATAAATTGACATGTTAGTACAGATTTGTTTTAAACTTTGTTATAATTTTTATTTTAACTGGAAAATCTTTAAATATCATTTTAATTTCCAAACTTTATACGAAACTTTTTGTTCAAGACGAAAACCATTTGGAAGCTCTTTAATATGATTAAATATTTAAAAATAAAATCACTACAACAATAATTGGTTTACAAAGGCTTCCTTAGTATCAACATTTTTATGTTTTACAACCTCTAAAATATTATTTTCTATTGTTATTCAGTATTTTTGGCCTATTTAAATTGTTTATTTAATGCGAAATGGAATGGAAATTCAAATTACATAAATAATGAATTTAATATAGAGTTATATAATTGTGTACTTCTTTAATGTTTTTAGACATAATGGATTGATATTTTTATTTCGTTGTCTTGAAAACTAATTGGCTTTGTGACCAGTTTACTGTTTTTTTAGATAGAGTTAGGTCCAAATAGCCTCAACTGAAATGAACTTTAAATGGCATCAGTGCCACTTCAGTGTAAAGGCTCGTTTAAACAGAGCACGGTCCGGCGTTCTTTGTAAAAATTTACAAACAAAATCTGACCGCCGCGTTCTTATTTTCCCAGTATTTGTATTGACCCGCGCTCTGTTTGACCAAACCTTAAACTTCAAAAGCAATCAAACATTTCCGACAGTAACAAGCTCTGCCCACGATGTTCGAATAAAAATCAAAATCTTTTGATATTTGGTAGCAGCGATTTTTTGTTTAATCGAACCAAAAGTTTAGTAAATTTTGACAGACAAGTCAACTCATACATGGTACGTAATTACGTGAACCATGTTAACTCACACCATGTTCGAGCGTATCCGTTCTGCCTTAAATTAATGAGTTGATCGACCGAAAAAATAGTGACATAGAACAGTTAAGTTATAATTTCAGAATATAGGAAAAGTTTAGTTAACCGTGGAAATTTTAACACGGTACGAGTATGCTTGCCAACGGACAACCTACCTGCGTGACGACCAATAGTTCCGGAAAACCATTCAAAATGAGATAAAAATAGACATCACAGGTGGATCTTTTCAAGCTTTTTGGAGATGACACTAGTGAAAAATAAACATCAAGTCATCTTTAAGATATGATTGCTATTTACTATAATTCTGATCGACAAATAATAGGATCGCCTACTTCAATTAAGCGACAGTCTTGTGAACATCGACTATAAGATGATATCTACCGTTTCATATGTCCCTGGCATTACAGTGCCTGGATACATTCACACAAGTAGACATGCAACTTTGCTTTACTTTTTTTCCTGGTGAGCGTTTAAAGCGATCAGGGGTCTCTGGTTCTGAGAAAAATTTAAATGAAAATATATTCACCTTGTCACTGTAGTTTCGATTCTTGTTCTGCGAAAATGTGAAGCCAAACGTCAAAAATTTTCATATGAATACATTTTTTCACGTTCTCATTTGCAAGTGAATGTATGAGTGAAAGCATTGATCTCTATAACACAAAGATCAGTGAGTGAAAGAAATTTGCAATTTATACAAATTTTTTCGGTTCACTTTTTTACAGAACCAGTGCGGTTCCAGAAAGCCATTCGCCGCGCTGGAGAATTTGAATATTCCTATGCTTATTAATGAGAAAATTCAAAATTTCTACGAAAAGCACGGCGGATCGCTTTTTGGAATCGGCTTAAAATAATTGGCCCCCGAAAAAACAGTAGACAGGATGTTTTCCTAATTGAAATGCACACGATTTTTTTTCCTGGCACTAATCTGTCAGTGGAACAAGTAAAAATTGAACTCAAGTAATTGAAATAGCAGTCAGCTGGTACGAACAATTAAAAACTTTTCCTGATCACTATAACTGGTCGATTATTCAAAATTCGCAGTCTTAACAGGTTTATACACTTTTATGAAATTGAAATTTTATTCTTATAGCATTTCAGAGAGATATGCCCAACAACATCACAACATAACATAAACAACACCATTGGATATGTCATAACAGGATAAGCATTCTGTGAGAAATTATGTCCTGTGAATTCAGCTTGTAAAAAAAGGGTACATTCTTAAACGAAAAGTTCATGCTCATTTCCAAATTATTTTAACTTTTTATTTGAACTATGAGAGTATATGCCAGTTTCCAGGCAACAGGACACGAAAATATGATTGGTTCTTTTCCAAACCATTCAAAACTCTTTTAGAGTGCTTACATTACGATGACACCTTTTTGGATATAATCAATCATATTTATTCTCATTAATGTGTAACCAGGCCCTATTAACGTACAGAACAATTTTCAGAGGACTAAGAAAACCTCACGTTAAACAACACCTCCTAAAAAAAATAATTTTGTTGTACATTGATATCAAAATGAAGGCTGAAATCCTAAACATAAACAATTGTGCATCTTTACTAAATTAACATTTTAATATGCATTGCAGCGCTACGTTTTTACTTCAATGTGATGAGCAAAGGCTCCTTTTATTTCAAAGATAAGTCATTCGACTGCGACCGCAATATTGTTTCTATTAACCAAGTACTGCATTTTTTTAAACTCTGATACGTACAGTGGTCATTCGTACGCTCAGTTTTCTTTCGCTTCATCATTTCTTTATGGTTTTTACTGATAGTTTTAACTAGCGCCTTAATCAGTTTTTTTTTATTTACACAAATTTTAAAGGCCTCAGAAATAAGAACTGCCCAACTGATTGCGTTTCGTTTTCAAATTTGCACAATTGCCATTTTTGTACAGTTGTCATTTTTCCTTTGAATGATCAACTCCAACCTCAAAATGTTTTTGTATGTAATATTGTTTATCAAACGCAATTATTTCCCTGATGTATTTCAATGATATAAATATAACTGTTCCCATAGAAGACAAACATAAACTAGCATCTAGAAAATGTGGGAGAGCAACTACATAAATATTTGTTTTCAACTCAAAAATTATTTCCATTCCATTTCTTTGAAAAAAAAACTACATTATTTATTATATACTTACTTCCAGTTTCTAGTGTTTGTTTTAAAGTTTACTGTCGATAAAACAATACAGAGTTATAAACTCTCACGCGAAACTGGACATAAAAGTATAATGGTATTCAAAATGTTATTCGGAAAAACTGTAGACGAGTTAAAATTGTTTCTTCCCTATAAATTTTACTTGGTTTTGTTTTGTTCTAAGTAACTTCTATCAAAAATTTGAGCTTAAAACACTCTCAGACTAGATGTTAATACGATAAGTTAAAATGTGTGTGTTTTTCTTTTCTTTCATATTATAATTTGTTTTTTTTTTTCTTTTTTTTTTACTTAAACATTTAATTTATGTATAGACGTTAGTATATAGAATAAATAAAAAATATAATTTTGAAAAATAAGTTGTTTTTGTTTTTTGGTTCTTCAGGGGTTAAAAATAAAAAATGAATATAATACTATCTGATGGTAGAAGTTAATAATAATTTAGTAATATAATAGAGAGATTTGGGTCTATGAAATCCTACAGTAAGTTGCAACATGACCTCATTGATGCACTTTTATTGAGTTTGTTTGCTAAACATAGTCACCTTTGTTAGTTTATATGCCAGCATTATTATTGGGTGTGGCGGATAAAGCCATTTTAGACAGCGTAGCTAACGAACGTTTTGGAAATGTGTTGCCACCATCAGATTCATAAAATAGCTTTCTGAAACTGTTTTAAGAAAAAAGATTTGCAGTATGCACTTTGTTTCTTAAATATGAAATGAACTAACAATTTCCTGATTCCAGATTCGGATGATTTTTTCCATGGAGCATCATCTGGTTCATAAGGAAGTGGCCCTTGTACTGGTGCATCATATCCAAGTGGTCTACAAAAAAAAATTTCAAACTTTAGTTAAAAAAATATTTTAAAAAATTTGTTAAATTTTCTTACGGTTCACATTGATCCTCTTTGTTTTCAACTTCAGGTTCTTTTATACTTTCAACTGGTTTCAAAGCTTTTAATTCTTCATTGAGATTATCAATTGTTGTGAGTAACTCATCACGTTCACTCATTAACTCTTTGAGCTCTGCTGTTGTATAACGAGGTCGATTTGGATCGTTATCGTCTTGCGATTTTACCAAATCTTCATTTTCCTTTTCGGCAATTCCTAAGCGCTTGCGTAAATGCATTATGTCACGATGTTGATCTTGTAATTGAGCCAAAAAGTCTGCACGTTCTTCGCATAGAGTTTTAACTTGAACTTGAAGTAATTTATGACGACGACGCGTCTCACGACCAGAGTTCTTAAGTCGATCCATTTGAATGTTTAGCTGGAAGAAAGAAAGAAGAAAGATTAAATAAATAATTCTTTTACATGCTTTACACAGAAATAAGAAAAATGGAAATAAGTGACGTATTTTTATTGTTTAGATAAGACTGCGAAGGACAAATTTCAGGTAGCAGATGTTATGAACATAATGTATGAAGTTGTGTTAATCCAATCCATGTATGAATACAATTCTTAATCTTAAGGTGAAACAGATTAACATGTATGAATATGTACGAGGATACTAAGTTGATTTATTTTATCCGGCAAATTTATTCCACCATGGAAAGAAAAAATTGATACTACGTTAAAAAACAGTTAAATGGGATTAAAAAAGGCATTTCCTCAAATAAAACAAAGCTCCCGGCACTGATTTGGTTAAGGTTTAGGTTAGGTTTACGTGGCTGTCAGGAAAACGGCTGACACACTTAGACCAATAAAAAAGGTCCATTGTGATAACACAAATACAATTGAAAACATCTAAGTGGAATCGTGTAAGCTAAAAGGATAGATTTTTTTGCGATCATGTTAAGCCACATCTTCCTATCAAACTGATTACAGCATTAATTGGCAGAATTTTTGCTACTCCGTTAAATTTGGAATCTATTGTATTGAAATCTTCATTACAAAAGTGTACGACAAGGAGATGCACTTTCATAAAGCCGCTTCAATATTGTGCCTGAAAATGTAGTCCCAAACACCCTAGCAAAATATCAGGTAATATCTTTGATAAATCTACGGAATATCTTGGGTATGCGGATTGCGGACTATATCAATGTGATAGGAAGAAGAAACAAAAGAAGATTACTTGTGACTTCGCAGATTCGGAAGCCAGCAACATGTGTCTTGTTGTTAGCGAGCATAGGAATACAAAGTATGTGCTCTCGTTAAAAGAAAAAGCCGTCTCACAGCGTAGACTTGGTCAAACCGTGACCATTAATAGGTAATATTTAAGGGGGCAGTATTTTTTTTTTAATTGTGCACAGCTGTAAACTCAGCTAACAACATCAGTGGGAAAATCAAACGTAGACAAATGCTTGATAATCGCTGTTTCTTTGGACTAAGAAAGCAATCCATGTTGTTTTCCATGTTGTTTTTAGTCTTCCAGCCCGCCGTGCATCCTGAGGATTCCATTCATAGGACTGTTTGCTATTTCATCGTTTAGTTTCCTCAGTGTGTGACAAATTCATTGCCATTTACGCTTTTTTATATCATTGCCATAGCCGCTTTTGCCTTGTCCTGCGCCACAATTCCTCGTTTGATATAATTAGTGGCCAGCAAATCTTTCGGATGTGGCGTAGACAGCGATTCTCAAAAGCCTGCAATTCTCTCGAATTGGTAGACGTGACTTTCCAGGTTTCCCAAGAATATAACAGCACGGATTTAATATTAGATTCGAGGAATCTCAACTTAGTGCGTAAAGAGATTGAGACTCTATTTCCAAATTGGGGGCAGAGTACCGAAGGCAGCACGAGCTTTATTAATTCTACTTTTAACATCCAGATCCGTCCCACCATTTGCAGATACAATACTACCAAGGTAGTTGAACTGTTCGGTTTCTCCACTGGTGCCTCCAGTAGAATAATACGTTGATGTGTGGAGCGGCTTGTGAGCATCATTTTTGTCGTTTTGCTATTAAGAAAGCAATAGAGGAATTTACCTTTCGAGAAGGACCAAAGAGACGCTATACAAAACATTGGCATTGGCCGAAAGAATGGATATTTACCTATCGAATGAAAGCACCATTGATGTATTCGAGAAAAAACTTACAAACGATAAAAGAAGAAGATACAATGGTAAAAAAAAAAAACTTTGTCTTCAATGGTTAATTTGGCTGGGGCATATAGAACGAATGAACACCGATGATCAAGCCCATAAGGTCTCAAACAACAGATCATAGTGAACGATAAACTAAGGAGACCTCATCTTTGGTTCAGTTATTGAGTAGAAGCAGATCTCTAAAATGACTTGGAATACGTTAAAGAAGGCGGCAGGCTAGAGATTCTGCTTATCACATGACTTCAAAGGACACCACAGGGATAAAAGTTAGCAATAACCAAATAAGCTTTCACTTATTTTCATTCCAATAATTTCTGCAATATTAGCTCTAGAACATTTGTCATTATCGAGGACTTTGAATAGCAGGACTTTCAATTGCAACACAAAATTTCGACAATTTATAGAGGTTTCTCACAAGTTATTGTAGTCTGCTTTAACACTTCTGCGTTAACACTTCAGTTAACCAGAATTATAAACGATTTCAGAGTGTAGCTTCTGAACTAAAGATGATGTAATATAACTCGTAGGATAAACTACAAACCTACGAAAAAAATGATATTATTTTTCGCATAAGAGCCAGGTTAGAAAAGAGCAACTTTTTACTTATGAGACATTTTCGGCTCTGAAATCTTGTCGTTTTTAAAGACCTGAGCAAAACAAATGTGTAGGTATACAATTTTTTTTTACATGCTACAAAAATTTTAAATGTAATATATAACTTCCCTACAAACCTATGAATAAATAAATACTTTAGTTCCCTGTGTTATTATAAAAAAAAAACAGAAACAAGGAAAAGATAATATATGTATATGTAAGTTATTAACCCACCCAACAGACTGTGTAAATTTATGGAACTTATGACTTAGCACAATTGAATCAAATGTAATTTGTCATTTGCGAAAAATAAATTTAAAATAAAAAGATTATTTTACATAGCAAAGCAAAAATTAAATATTTATACTTACATTTTCAATGTCCAAGTACTTCTCTTGCAATTCTCTATCTCTCTTCTTGAGCTCATCGCGTTGCTTGTAGATTTGTTCCTTTAGGCGCTGCAGCACTTGTGTATCGGATAAAGCCGTTGAAAGCTCATTATTGGTAACTGACATAAAACTCTCTGTTAGGCTAGCACCAAGTCCAGACGATTGTGCAGACGCTGACTGCAGATCCTGTGTTTGTTTAACTAAGCGTTTGTTTTCTTCTTGTAGACTGCTAACCAATTCAACCAGCTCATTGGTTTCTCCACGCCACTGTTCTTCAATAACTTCCAATTCCTAATAAAAATGTAAAATAATGTCAAACAAAAATTAAAATAATTTATTTTTCTATTACCTTATCAAATCTCTTCCTGAATTCGGCCTTTTCATTTTTTTCACTTTCTAACTGTGAAATTTTATCAGTCAGCTCTTGAATAGCAGCGTTTTCACGTTCATTCTTTGTAGCCAAAGCCTCTAGTAGTTCAAGAGTGTTAATTATTTTTGGCATAAGCCCTGTTATAGCTTCAGGACCAAATTGATCGATAATTTTTTCATATTCTTTGCCAATATCCGAGGCTAAATCGTAGACATCAACAACTCCAATATCGTCAACTGCATCCAAAACCATTTCACCCATTTCATTGAGATGAAATCCTGGCATCAGGGTTTGTTTCCACCTATTCGAGTTAATTTTGGCTAAAGTTCTTTTTTTCAAAAAAAAATTAGGCTGGACCACAGTAGATAATTCTTTTTTTGTGTACAATAGTTTTTTTTTTCTTTAATTTTTATAAGTGGTCCTTTAAGTGCGCGAGGATTTTTTCTTCTGGCTTTTTTATAGTAAAATAAACTTTTAAATTCTGGTGGTATTGAACGGAATAAGTTATTTAACAAATTAATGGAACGTTGAAGTTTTTTTTGATGTTTTAAAATAATAATTTATATTTAAATTATTTATTTTAATATTTTATGCCTGAGAGAAGCGTTTTGAGAAAAACTTGACGCCGCAGTTGCAAAATTGTTGACAGCTCGCAGATGACTAATTAATTGAGGTCCTGCCATATGAGGATTTTTATATAAATCAACTTTAGTACGTAAAGTACTAAAAAAATATGTCAGATTCATTGACGTACTAGATATGGACCGCTAAGTCAGTTGAAATTTTCATACAAACAGCCAAGAAAAGTTGTTCCAGCTAAAAACAGTCTAAAAACGCCATAATCTTTTAGTGTTAAATAAGTGTACTAATTTCGCCATTAGAATTGAAATGAAAACGATAATGTATTCATATCTGTAAGTAACTCATGGCAGAAGGAGTGGATGTGTTTTGTAAAATAAAAGTAGTTTGATAATAATATCCACCAAAATATTTCAATAGTAAATAATTAATTAAAAAAATCATATCACTGCTACGCAGATTTTCTGCGAGTAGTTGATGGCGTCTTTAGTTATGTTGGAACACGCGTGAAATTGGCTACTGGCGGGCCATACCTAATACGTCAATGGACAGATTGAAAAGCGGACTACAGTTTTTCTTTTCAGTTCAGCAGAAAAAGCCTGAAGTTGTTTCTATTTTACTTCAGAGCACTCAGAGCACAACATAATAGGCGAATTTATCCGATTATCATGAGTGAAAGGTGAACACAAACACTCTTGAAGTGTCATTTGCCACAAGGAATATAGATAACAGTATGAATTGCATTGAATTTATTTCACTGAATAAGGGCAAGTCTTTTCAGCTCTGGTTATTTGTAACCATAGATTTTTTTATGTATTTCTATGGTTAACAGAAAATGGTTAAATTTAACCAGATCTGAACAGACTGGGCTTAACTATATGAATGCTTTTTTATGTATCCATTTTTATTCTACTTCCATTTTTTATTTTAACTTGGATTATCTACTTTTGTTGGCTGCCATAGTACATGAAAATGTAGTACATATTTCTTAAAAATCCAACCAGCCGAAGCCGAACATTTCAGTTCAAAAGGAGGGAAAATTCGATTTTTTGTAAAAATTTTTGGTATTTTATTTTAATGTTGTAAAATATTACCTAGTTTATATGCAGAGTCGAAATATCGAGTTTTAGTTGAAACGAAATTCCAACACAGGTATTTCAGCAAACTAGTTGAAAGCTTGAGGAGTTGAGTTAAGTGCGAAAAAGTTGAAATGACAGGAGAATACTTACGTTGCTTTGTAGGTATTAAGGCAAAAAGATTGAGTTTTCGAGAAAAAAATATTTTTATTGCTCTTGCAAGTTATGCGCATACTTTTCAACAACAAATATTCATTCGTTAATATGCATTTGATCACATGCAGAAATAATTGTGTATTCAACATTTCAACCCAGGTATATCATTTAATTTTCGACTCAACACCACTGCTCGAGTGCGATCGAGTCGAATTCCATTTCGTTCCAACTCATCCCCGTTTACAAATGGGTGAACCTAAGTTCAAGCTCGCTTCAACCATGCATATAAACTAGGTATATGTCACAATAGCTCGATAAATGTGTTTGACCTTTTAAATGAACCGATTCAATTTTTTTATTATTGCTATTGTTTTTATTATAGCCATATTTGGAATCGGTCCAAATGGCCGTTTTCGAAAACGTCAAATCAAATTTATTTTGATCGGCAAATGATCGTCAATTTTATGACGCAGTAGTTGCAATTGTAAAAAATACATTTGTCCTGCTTTCACAATTTTCTTCTTTATTAACGTCAACATTTTACAAATGCACTCACATGTTTTTTCGCCTTATGGCCAAGTCCAATAGCTTAATTCAACTCGTTGAAGGACTTTTATAATAAGTAAGTAACATAATTTTTTCAATGAAACAGAAATAGAAAATAATGAAAACCAACATTTTAATGTTTCTTTATGCTTACATGTCGATGGCGAAGAAATTCAAAACAAAAAAAAAAGAACTAACTTCAAAAGTAAAATAGGAAATTAAAATCGTGTGCGACTTGGCAGTGCTAAAAACTTTTTTTTACATTATTTCATATGAGTCAGCCGGACTATTTTCTCAAAAATGCATTTTCAGATTTGAAACGGTTTTATCTTGCACCAATGATTTTTATCGCGATTTGCTAATCATTCAAATCCTCTGCAAAGGGCTTAACTCAGCACATGGATTTCCATACTGCATTTGTTCTACTAGTAGTTGTCTCTACTGTATACTACCAGTTTTGGCAGTCGACCTTTCTCTTTTGGCCTACTGTCACTTGTCAAGAAAGGAAAAAATCAAAAATAAAATGGTCATTTGAGCAGCAGCAGAAAACTTTTTTCTTTTCACGTTTGTTTCGCTTTGCTCGTGTTATCTTTTCAAAAAAGTACAAAAAACAAATTGAAAATTTTCCCAATAATATATTTATTGTTTTTATTACAAAATAAAACATTATTTCATAGTGAAAAGTTAAGTAAACTTTGTTTTTCAAAAACGTGAATAAGGGTGTGACAAAATTGCATTCTGGTTCTTATCGCGTGCAACTGACGGTATTTCTCTGATTTTCCAATTCTTAGAAATCCTTTATCTACTTGATTAAAATTATTCATTTGAAGTAAAAAGAAGTTATAACGATGTTAAAAATTGACAAAAACTACGAAAACACCAATCCAGCTATCATGGAACCAATGGAATCGATGACTTTTATCAAGGTAAATGTATCTTTTATTTGTTCAGCAGCCCCTCCCCTCGATATCCCTTGATCTATTTGTAGATTTTTGTTGTTGTGATGGCTTTTCCGTGTTGCATACGTTTGCATGGAAAACCAGATATATGTAGGTATACATATTCATAAATATCTTGTATGCAAATTTACTCTGCAACCGAAGAAAAAAAACAAAATACGTGCACTCATGAAGGAATTATTTATTTGTCCTTAAATAACTAAAAATGTTCTTGGTTTATTAACACCAAGTAAAACGAAAGTTCTTTATAAATGAACTTGTCCTTCTAAAGTAGCAAAATCAAATACAAACACGATGTGATAAGCCTTTAGGTAGGTAGGTATTTTTTTTATTACAATTGATTACTAGAAACGCAATTAAAACTAACAATATTTCTGTCTTTCTACGAATGCCGCATATTAATGTAAAAATATGTTTATTCAACTAGCCTCTATTTGCCTACTTTCAATGATTTGTTATTGGTCTGTAAAACAGGAGGGGGCCATTTGTTTCATGACGCACATTTTCTTATATCGCATTGTTTTCATTCACTTTTAATCGAAAAAACAATCCACCGTTCTATGACAACACATAAATACCAAGTTAGAGGCCTTCTGATAGAGCAAAGACAGCAGGTTTCTTGTTTATCAGACCACGAAATTTATCAGACAAAGGAAAGCTTACAATTATCATTGATTATGAAATATATGCATAGATTATGTTTGTAAATAGACTAGTATGTGAATTTTAAGTTTGCATCCCAAATCGATAGAGCTATCTTAACACTTTGTCTAATACTATCTTGAATTAATTGAATAGTTCTCGTGCTTACACGAACATGTACAGACCACATGCAGCTTAACAATTAGTAGATGCATAGACTAAGGACTGATCTTTCAAATATCTCAGCGAGTCTGCCACTAGCATCAAGGGCATCAGACCAGTAGAAGTGGTATGATAGCGTAGATGGAGTCGAATTATATTGTATTTTTGCATCTATGCAAACTCGCCCGCTTATGCAGTATGATAATGAACAAATCAGGGTCATACTTATGCAACCACTTCAACTTAGTATTCGAAGCAAATGTACGCAACTATACAAAAAGTAAAGTCTTTAAGAGTCCGTTGCGCACGTAAATATTATCGTTAGAACGTAATGACTACGTACCGATGTAGACTTGGACAAACAGAAATACAATGTCAGAGATGCCTAGGACACATCGAAAGAACGGACATCAACGATACTCCTGACGGTCAACGCAGCAGCAAAATCCAAATTTAATAATAAAATCATATGCTGCCACTCTAGTTCTACACGCGAAGAACCGATGTGTTGTGATTCTAGAAACGAATGTGCAAAACTCAGAATTCTGTCTTCATCGAAACAATTTATGGAATTAAAAATTTCAGACAGAAAATCTTAGATAAAAATTAGAAAGAGAAATGGAGACAAAACAGAGCCCTGGGTTACACCAGCATTTTCTTATTTTGTTTTCTTTTTTTTTAAATATTAAACTAGAAACTGTTCATCAAAATGAATACATGCATCTTCGATAAAAATGCGTAATGCCAAATACTACAAATACTTTTGAAGTATCTACTGTCTTTGTTGTGCAGATGAATTATTCTTTTCTAAAATATAAACGACCATAATTCAAGAAGAGTTCTTGAGTCTCCATATTGGATCGAAAATAGGAATGTTTATTATTAGAATAACATAGCCGTAAAAATTACGTTATAAAGCTTCTTATCTTTCATTTATTTTGTTTCCTTCAAATCAACAAGAAAATGTAAACAAAGAGGAAAATGTCCATTTCTTTAACTTTACTGTTATTTATAAACAATACGACTTTTTACTCATATAATTTGTGATAAAGTATCATCACCGTTATCATCTTAAACAAAATCAAGATTTAAAGAAACACACTCCGACACGTAACTTTCATTATTTTCTTTCCCTCTTTAAAAAAAAAAAGTTTTTTGTTGCTATAATTTGCTTTAGCAACTATTCCAAATTGCGAAAACGCTTATAAGTTTTTGTTTACATTATTATATTGAGTGACAAATCGTCTGGTCGGTTAATTTAATATTCTTACATTCGAATTATTATTTATTAATTTGAGATAAATAACTTAAAGTGACGGTAATACAATTTAGTTTTTTGTATCTTTGTGCGTTTGCATTAATGATGCGGCATTAAAAATAACAAAAGCTTGCTGCACAACCGTCAAACGTTGAGTTGATCATTGGGGGTGAAGATTCTCATACGGAAGTCATCTAACCTGCGCAATGGCTTTTCTTGTTTCAATATCAGAGGTAGGATTGTTATCAAAATAAAAATATCTAAAGGATGGATAAATAATAAATCTTTTAACAAAATGTAAACAATCAAAATGTTCTTTGTTTGGAATTATTGACGCGCAAAAGCTTTACCTATTCACAACTTTTTACTAGTAAAAAAATAAAATGTTGTTTTTTTTATATACTCTCTGACTGATATGTATTTTGCTTTGGTGTGCATGTATGCAATGAGCTCTGAGTCAAAAGTGCTTTGAAAGAAATATCAGCTGACTATCAATAATTTATGGAACATGAAATTGAATATTTTTAATTTCATCATATACATATTTTAGAGCTTATTAAAAGTTGTTTAATTTAAAAAGTGACTGTGCAATCTTATTGTGTTCTTTAAATATAATTTGAAATGACCGTTCGATGCAATTAAATCTAAAATTAAACTAACACGGATTTCAACTTTAAAATTAATTCAGTCAAAGTATGATCTATAAGAAGGTAAACCTACTTTTTTTTAAAAAAGGTAAACAAATCGAGAAATGTTTATTTGATTGGTATTGGACGACAATTTCTATGATAACGGACAAAGGCCGATTGATTTTGTGGTGCGTAGAAACATCGTCATAGCAAGCTAACGATTTCCTCTATCTAGAATGTATATAGGATCACTTAAACAATTTTTTGACTACATTGCGATCGTTAGGAGAAACTCGAATTTTCTGTAAGGCATATGTATATTTACTCCTTCTATTATCTTGTTTTTTTTTTAAATCAGAATTTCATATCCCACACTTTCATGTATGCCAAGAACACATGGGCGGCAACAGTTAAGCTAGGTTTCAGCTTGCCATCAAAACCGATGAAAAGATAGTTGGTTTATAAGAAAAAACAAAAAAAGAATGCCCACCAGAAATTGAGATTTAAGATTGGCGGGGTTTCAAATGTCATTCGTCGTGGTTTCTGGTTTCTGCTTTTAAAAATTCTGTTTTTTGTTTGGGAACATACATGCAGAAAAAATTCTTTCAAACTCTTAAAGGAAGTAAGATAGGCTGTGATTATTGAAATTCTGCAAGTAATAAAGAAAAAGGTTTCGAAAATGTTAAAAAATCTAGTTTTTTTTAACATTTTTCAAAGCTTTTTATTGTTTATTACATGCAGATATATGATATGCAGAATTTTTGAAAGCAGAGTTTTGAATCCAGAGTTCTGAAAGCAGAATTAAGACATACGAATTTTTAACTACTTACCATCTGTTTTTGTGAGCGCATTCATAATCTTTGGTTGGTTGTAAATTCAGAATAGGCGCTCATTTGCGTTAATCAACTTATGTCCTTAGTATGTATGATAGTTCCAGATCGATATGTAAATAATACTGCTTACATAAAAACAACTTTGCTTCGAAAGACAACAAATTTAAACAAACTACGAAAAAATTCTTAAAGTCATTCTTAAATTTCTTTGTTCGGCGTTATCTTTTGAATTGTTTTATTTAATATAAATTATCATTTTCATTTCCAGGACGAAGCCATGAGACCGCCAGATCTATTAAGTAACAACGATTTCAGATCCATACCATTTATAAATACTGTATCGGAACATCCGTACGATTCATCAGACAACAATCCGAATCGTTCATTTCTTCTTATGGACGAACAAGAAAATCTTCAAGTTTCAACTCCAGAATTATTTTGCAAGAAACTACGTTGTTCGGATAATGATAAAATTAAAGTTATTTCAATATTTGGAAATACTGGCGATGGAAAATCACACACAATGAATAATGCTTTCTTTTGTGGACAAGAAATTTTTAAAACATCATCAGAACAAAATTCCTGCACCATAGGTGTGTATGCTGCAATGCAACATCAAATTGGTGCTCTTTGTTTAGATACTGAAGGACTTTTAGGAATTACTGCAAAAAGTAACCGCCGAATGAGAATGTTACTTAAGGTTTGGAATATTTTTCTTTTATCGTCTTTAATCATTCACTAAATATAATATTATTTTTTGTTCGTTTTAGATATTAGCTATATCGGATATTGTTATCTATCGAACACGCTCAGAACGTCTTCACAGCGATATGTTTGACTTTTTAGGAACAGCTTCGAAGGCATTTTGTTCGCATTTTGCTCAAGCTCTACAATCACTTGCCATTCCTGGAACAGCTCAGGCATTAGGACCGGCTGTAATTGTTTTTCACGAAACACGACACACAAAGCCGTTGGACAGTTGTGAGTATAAAGAAAAAAACTTAATTGTAATCTTACTTTTTTAATGTTCCAAGACAAGATCTTCAATCCTATGTAACTCCTACGTTTTATCTGGTCTTAAAACTTCTTAGTATGTCGTACGGTGTTTCATCACTCTTGACCAAGTGAACACTGAGAATATTCGATATGATGCTTAGGGCCAGTCTTTTCAACTCTGGTTATGTGTACCCATTGGTTATTTCAGTTGTTAAACATAGATTTTGTATGTATTTCTATGGTTACCAGCTAAAATAACAAATGGTTAAATTAAACCAGAGCTGAAAAGACTGGCCCTTAGTCTGTTTCTCTTTAATCCGATACTGAATGCCAACAGATTCGGTGGCATTTCGCGAGTTGTAGTTTTGGCCATTCGCAATTCAGGAAGTTTTTTTTAGTTTTTGATTTTTTTTGTCGCCTCATCCATTTTAATTTTAGCTTTTAATATCATTTTCTTATATTTCACACTATGGTTTCGAGCCTTTTATAGTTGTGTCTGTCCCGATCTTTGCCAGAAAGTAATCTTCGTTATTTTCCTTAATACTATGCCATTCCGAATAATTGATTTTAGTATTGCTCTATCCTAGTTAGCTACTTATTCTTTGAAAATATTAGATTAGATTGGTTCTAGGCGCAAAAAGTTCTTCACCAGTGGCTTCAGCAGTTTTAGATTCATCAGTCTACCCCTTGATGACATATGTGTTGAAAGTGTAGTTCACATTTTCGACTACCCAACAATTTTTGCTACTCAACTTTCGAAGATGTATTTCATAACCCTCCGACAGGGATTTTCTTTCCCGTCTACCTTTAGATAAAGTATATCCGTAAGTTTTAAAGTTAAGTTCTGACAGATTCCATCGATAAAGTCACTTAAACTTACTTTTTCTGACGGTACAACGCAGGTGCTCTGTCACTCTGGTAATATGTCTCTACATTGTTTTCGATTTTTCTCGTTGACTCGTACATTTTTTACATTATCACTCCATGGATCTCCTCCTGTGGTGTCGTAAATTACTTTAGAACATCAATTTTTATTCGCTCTACATGTTTTTTTTGCCTTGAAAGCGTATTTTTTATTACAAAGTACCTCGCTGTTGATCAACATTCCTCTTTTACTTACTTCTGACTACATGTTAACACCAGAAACTCGTTCCTTAAAAGAATTTGTGAAAAGACGTTAATAAATGGAACTATCTAGTCTCGAATGCCTCTCCTGCATACAAAGCAAGCAGGATTGATTCCCTGTCGAATTCATTATTACATTGATCCAGAGCTATAATTGTTTGCCTCAACTTGTTCGCATGTTTTTAAATCAAATCAATGAACATTATAAAACAATATTAGTGGTTAATTTTACGCCTTATCTTAATTTAGCTTTTAAACTTGTTTATGAATGAAATCTTTATCTGCTCTAAATTATCAAGGTTACCTAAACCTTGTCATACAGATAATAATATGTTTTCTAAGTCGAAACTTTTGTTTAAAAATAACTTTGTTATTATTTTTTTTAAGCTGTTGAAGAAAGTGCCGAAGATAAGCTACGTCAAGGATTTGCTCGTCAAAATATTGAAACAAATGCATTCAGTTCACTGCGTTATGTTGGAATTAAAACGCCTGATGATCGCACAACTGATTTCACAAAAATCATAACAGCAATTCAAATGGAAATTGAAAATACTTCCGTTCGATCGCCTCGACAGCCAACTGTAGTATTTAAGGCAATGAAAGCCCTTAATTTAAAATTTTCAGGTGAGATTGTGGAAAAAGCGATCAATCCGTTTCCCGAACAGTATTTTACATGCACGGTTCATTGTGAATCGTGCAGTCGACGTTGTCAACGTTCCATGGGTCATGTTGTGGATGGAGAAAATCATAAAAATACATCACCGTGCAACTATCAACATCAATTTGAAAATAAAGTTCTTTTGTGTCAGCATTGTTATACAAATGGAAGAGAGGTAATTAATATTTGAAAAATCTTTACTTTTAATTAACAAAAAACTGGTGGCATTTGTTGATAAAGGTTGTTGTGACAATGGGCGCTCAAGGACAGAATGAAAATTCTTTGTTTGGTTATGCTAAATACGCATGGAAAGGATCAATCATTGAATGTCCAAATTGTGGTGAAATATATAGAGAGCGTCAATATTGGTATGGCAATAAACCGCCAGAGGCTTTAGCTGTCAGGTATGCTTTTAAAAATTATACACAAATAGGCGTGAGAGTAAATTATTTAATTAAATTAGATCGGAAATAGTTCATATTTGGAAAGGAGGCAATGTACCAGCTAAAGGTCCAGTACATTCTGCTCAAATGGTACTTGATGGAGTTTCATATATAACAGAAGCCATCAGCAGTATTGGCTCACAACCGACAAAAGTTTTGAGTGACTGGCTTGCCGATACAGTAGCACCGAGTTATTGGAAACCAAATGCAGAAATTACAGTAAGTGAAATTTTAAATTTATATAAATTGCATTTAAATAAAATTGATACGAGCATGTGATTTAAATATTAAAAAAAATGCTTTATTTTAAAATAGGTGTCGGGAATTCAGGCATTACTTATTAGAATATTTATAAGAACAAATTGAATGACGTCATAACTTTCTCGCCTTTTTCATCGAATGCAATTAGATTACCAATTCTCAACCTCAGATTGCGACCCGAACCAAAGCTGAGGAAGTTAGTCGTAACTTATATGTTAGGACTGTTTGGAAATATAGTCTTAATGACAACACCTAAATTAACATACAAAAGCTGATTGATTTTGCTCAAAAAATTAATCAACCATCAATCCGATTGACCACATGGCGATCGATGGGACACACTCGAAACACAACATACACTGGAAAAGACTCAAGAACTAAAGGACTGAAAGTAGTTACACACCACATCTTCGTCTAGAGCTGAGCTGTTAAAAACCATGTCTTACCATGCCATTAGGTTAGGTTCGTTCAGTGGACTGGAGATTGATCTTGTTTCTGCCACACTTAGAACAATGTAGATCCATTTTGGTACTTTTAGGAATATAACTTCCATACTGTTGACCTCGTGTGTTGATGTCAGTACATCAACATTACAACCAAGAACAAGGTTCCATTAATCCAGTTCAGCAATTGACTTGCAGGTTTGTGGTTTCTGCTCTGATCCCTATGTTCCATCATGCGGCGTTTTGCATGATGTATGATGCTAAAATTTGCCGTAGGAGCCCGTCACGCTCGTTGTTGGGTCTCTTATTTTGCCACCTGCTAACCGGTTTGTTTTGTGGTCTCCCATCTCAATCACTTTCTAGACCTTACCATTCATAACAAGTCTCGTCCAGAAAAACAAGTTCGCACGATGGCGCTAGATAAAAGACAACATCTTCAGCTGTGTCATGATCTAATTTGAGTCTGGCGATTCTTCTGTGGTCTTATTTATGACTTCGGCTTCCCTATATCTATTTATGTATAAGGTCGTGAGATCTTATTGCAAGCTGGATTTATCAATGTAATTGCTTGTGGTTCTTCTAAAGTGTTTTACTTATGGGCAGTGATCTGATTATCGATA
Organism: Baccha elongata; assembly: GCA_951217065.1. NCBI lineage: Eukaryota > Metazoa > Arthropoda > Insecta > Diptera > Syrphidae > Baccha > Baccha elongata. Next base: position 19,540,748 of record OX578272.1, on the reverse strand, counting down.
GTGATGTGGACAAGGCTTTTGTTTTCTCCCTCAACATTGTCAAATTATTATTATTTCCCTTTACATGAAGAAGAGTAAACATTTGTTACATAACATAAGACTCACTGCAAAACAATGCTTCTAACACATGGTCTCTCATTACGCACTAATTTCTATAAAATTTTACTTCTAACTCGAATCGATATCAAAATATTTAAAGTTCAAACGTTTTACCATAATAGAAAAATTCAAAAGATTTTTGTTCTTATTTTCATTTCCAGCATTGCCATGAATGTAAAAAAAACTTTGAAAAGACTGGACTTCGCAAGCATCATTGCCGTGGTTGTGGTGAAGGCTTTTGCAACGCTTGCAGTCAACACAAATTACCAGTTCCAGCACGTGGTTGGAATGAACCGGTGCGTGTATGCAATGACTGCCGTCAAGAGCTCAATAAAAACCAAGACTCAGTTCCAGGTAAATTATTCTTTGTTTTTCAAATGTATGAATTCGGTGCTCATAGTAGACAATTTTTATTTATGTAAAAAAAAACATTAGAAAATCCAAGAGATCACTTATGTTATACTACTAATAATACAGGGCCACCCAATGAAGATGGAGACATATTGGTGAGAAAATATAGTGAAACGATCTACAATACAATAAGTAGTGTCACGTCAGTTCTAGAGTATCCAAAAGGTTAGTCAGACTTAATTAATTGAAAGATGATATTAAACAAAATAAAATATTTTACACAGATCTTATCAAAGATACAGCACGGCCATCATATTGGGTACCTGATTCTGAATCGCCATCTTGTTCCGTTTGCCAAGTTCAGTTTGGTACAGCTGAAGAATTACTAAAAAGTGCAATGGCTCCGACAAAAAACGATACAAGTCGTTCTTCCTCCAAACACGTTGGTGACTGTTGGCGTCATCATTGTCGAGCATGTGGACAAGCAGTTTGTGAAAATTGCTCAGTTACACGTCGACCCGTACCCGAACGGGGATGGACCAGTGATGTTCGTGTCTGTGATGCATGTGTATGTGAGGGAAAGTCAAAATTTGATTAAAATTTATTTAATTTTTTTGATCTACCCACTTAATTTTAACTTTTATCCACTTGATATTGTGAATAATTATTCTGTTGATAAGTTAAGGTTTCATTTCAAAAGCAAACTGACTTTTTTTTTGTTTATTTTCGAAAGTATGCTAAAATGTGATATTGAAATAAACAAAAAATATATATACCCCATAAGCAATTGTACTAGAATTAAAAACAACAAAAAATTAACAAACAATTTAAATGTATGAACATGAAGAAAGGATGTTAAAATATTAAATAAATTACTAAGCACCTCGTTTGTGCAATTTTTCTAAACTTTTTTTTTATTTTTAATTATAATAATCTACTGGAACCAGAAATAAAAAGAATTAATTCTGTTTTGATTAGAATTAATTTTCATAAAATTTCGAATGATTTAACGTGGGAGTATCATTTGTTGCTAGAAACGTATTTCGAGAAAATGGAGTTAACTGATTTGATTAGTATATCGGCTGAAAAGACTAACGCCAACCTTTGACTTAACTAATCTGAACAATGTAAGTATCCAATACGATATTGAATGTTTAGAGCATGGGCAACATCAAAGACCGAATATCTCAATTTTTAAAGGTGAAATAAATTTAAGCCCCTACAACGTGAAAACTGCTATAGTTTGTTGTCATAAGTTCAGAGAAGGAAATCAGAAATATTTGGTATATTAAGACATTCTGTCTTTGTCTTTTTCATCAGACTTTTTATATGACATAACGATGTTCTTTTTTATGATTCCATAACAGAAAAACTCCTGTCAGCACGATTTGAAATTATGATTTATGATATGCAACGTTTCGGGCATGAGTGCCCTCTTCCTTTAATCTAATATGTGAATTCATCACCAACATTTAGTTTAATATTTTTTTCTTAGTATAAACGCCGTATTGTAAGAAAAAAGCAACTCTGACGTTTTGAGTCTAAAAGTACAGTATAGATTCGAGCGTTAAGTATCCAGCATCATAGTACAACAAAAGGTAAAATATGCATAGATCGCAGACCACATTAGCGATTTCTCAAACTAATCACTCCTTGTTGATCGAGAACTGACAACACTGTAAATGGTATATTAGAGAAATATACAATATTATAAACAGATCTTTTCTTTATTTCCTCCATAAATTCGAATACAATGTTAAAAATTAATAAAAATCAATGGATGTGCAGCCTGATATTTTTGTTTGTTTTCTAAATTGTCATACAGGTACATTCATCTACAAAATAATGCATATACGTTGCATATTATATACTAAACTAGTTTTATGTTTTTATCTTTTTTATGAAAATTTCTCACGCTTACAAAATAAGACACGTACATTGTTTAAAACAAAATAAAAACATTTACAAATATATGTGAACAGAAAATTTAGCAAAACATTAACGAATTAAATTCTTTAATAAACTTTATACGTATTAACTACGTTCATCACTTTATGTCGACTATTAAACGTACTTTTATATATCACAATATTATCCGAAATGGCTCTCAATGGTTCAGCAAATACATTTGCTTCGTTTTTATCGAATACTTCCAAGTCTCCGATACTGGTACTATTACTGATGGTACTTGCATTACCATCACTGCTGTCTATATTTGCAGCAACCAATTGCGACTCGGCTACAGCTTTAAATACGGCTATAATATAGTCATCATCTGCTTTCATTACATTAAGGATGTCAGCAGTATATTGCAAAAATAACCTTTGTGCCATTGTTGATAAAACATTTTCTAAACATATAAAAATAAATAAATAATGTATAAACCAATTCTACTATTTAAGCTTACCTAATCCAACATCTTCTTTGGGTAAGCTTAAGACAATTTTAGTCGTATTGTCCCGAACATCAAAATCTTCATCCATAAGCAAATACAGGATCAGACTAATGAAATCCTTAACAAATTTTATTTTTCTTTTCTCAAGCGCTGTAGGGAAATGGACAGCTATATGTGCTAAAATATTCGAAGCTTTGAGTCTGTAAATATAAAAGATTTCATAGTACACGCAATTGCAAAACACACAGAAAACAACTCACCTTAAACAATCCGGATTCCAAGATTGTGTTATTTCAATCAAATATTCCAAACACAATTGTGAAGTTTTAAATTCAATACCCTTTTTAAGTACTAATCGTTCAACACACAGTGTTAAAGGACTCTTAACATCTCCCGGATGTTTTTTAGATTCTTTAATTAATTGCGTCAAAGTAAAATCAAAATTATCTAATTGACTTAATGCTGCATACGCTTTCATTGCACACTCAGGATAAAATCTTTGCATTTGTGTGACTTCTTTAAGTGTCGAATGTAGACTTTTGCTAGTTTTTAATTCGTCATGCAATTGATCAAGCATATCGTCTGGTAGTACTTTCATGAATGCAATTTCGGCATCTGTTAGCTCGTACTCTTCTAAGTCATCGGTAAGCGAACGTTTTTTATTTAATACTAAAATAATGATATTAAGGCAAGTTTCTGCCTGTTCGAGGTAGATGCTTCCATGTGTGATGGGAGGTGAGAGTAAAAAGTCAGATAAGGCTCCAAATGGTAGAGTCAGTCGTAGCATATGTAAATTGTAGATGTATAATGATTTACGAAACACCGGATAGTAGAATGAAAGCTCACTTGTGTAAAAATGTTTTTGTTTTGAGAAATGTAAAAGATTTTGTATGGTTTCTTGAGGAAGTATGAGATTTTTAGTTCTGAAAATAAAAAAAAAAGCCTTACATTTTAAATATAATATTGCATTGCATTCTTTTATTTGTCTGTTTAGAGAATAGATAACATTCGATCATAATTCTAACGATAAAATGGAAAATACACGAATTTGGACTGTCAAACTGCAAGACAGCTTTGGAATTAAGAAAAATTGGCTCATAATTCTCAACATATACTATGATCCATACACATCCATAATAAAATTAATCTAGGTCATCTAAATTCACTGCTATTTATATACATTTTATTAAAATAAAAACATCTTTTTGCGGTTATCCCTTATTGACGTTTATAAACCATGTTTATGTACAAAAATTGTACTCAATCAAGGATATCCCCTACGAAGCAAGAGCTTACAAAAATGTACATATACAAAATAATCTCGATTTGTATCAACATTATTAATAGTTAAACCAAATATTAAAAATCCTAAGCACCCTTGAAATTGTTGTCTTGGGGAAAACATTCTGAAAATAACGATCAACTTAGTAAGATTAAATACACGAAAGTACCATAATGAGAAAACAAGCTTTTTAAGTTAAAAGAATGAGATTGTGCTGTATTTTGGGAAAAACTCAATCTGTAGCAACTACATCAACCTGTGAAACCCCTTCCACACAGTGGAAATCCATTAATTTTAAGATTTCCATGCATCTTAGAAGAACAAATTGGCCTACAAGAAATAGACAGTTTAGTAATTGGTCTCCAATTAGATATATCATTTTTGGATCTTTTTTATGGGCATATGGATAAAAGATTTTTCTTAGCTGTGTAAGACACATTGCCTAATGCAACCGGTGTTGCATGACACTTTAGTTAGAAGAATATCAAAATAGGAAACAAATATTTTGGTACAATGGATTGAGTTAGTTGATTTTTATTTCATGGCATAACCCTATGGACAGCTGAAACTGGGTAGGTAAGGTGAAAAGCAAAAAAGCAACCAAGTGCGATTATTGAACGAGCAACACCTAGCGTAATAGACGCTTCATATGTACCATTGTCACCCATAACGTTTATCAACATTCATCAATGCACAAACTTATTAAGACTATTGTTTAAAATGAAAAAAACAATTAAAGTTCACAACTTTAATTGTTTTTTTCATTTTTCATTCGAAGCGGCTATTTTACATTTTTTACAGGTTTGTTTTTCAAAATCAGGGAATTTTAAAAAACACCAAAACCATCAAATTGATTGATAGCGGTCCCTAATTTTTTTAATCTGGAAGGAATAAATAAACCAATGAGTTTCGTGATGATTATACCGGACGGACATTGCATAAAGGGATACTATTTATTATAAATGAACTGAAACTCAAGACAGATGACCTATGCACAGGATTTTCAAAGACCACGACCCCCTATACTTTTGTATCACCGAATAGTACTCTTGTCACCATAATTAATAAGTAAGACATTTATTCGAATTTAAAATTAAGACAAGTTTATTGCTTATTGACTAGCAAGAGAATCACACGGATCTGCTTTGATCTTAATGTTTCCGTCACATTCAACCTCAACCACCAGCTAATTGTCTAGACGTATAACTTAAGAGTCACCACCGAACTCAAATGGTTAAGATGAGGTGCACTTTTTCAAGGCTCAAGACAAACCCCTGAACAAAATTATATGTTAGGCTGGATTTGAACCCAAACCTCTGACGTTAAAGTCCAACACACCGACCAATATCTCACGGTGAACTATTAGCAGGTGATCATTAAACAATTAAATTTGCATCAACACTTACCCATTCAAAATTTCAATGAAAATATCCAGCATAACTTTCAGAATAACTGCATTATTAATTTTAGCTTTTGAATGAAAGGTGACCACCGTTGAGCATATATCACCGATAAGTTCAGGATCATGCGTCTTCAATGCTTTGATGAGGAATAAAATCTGTGGAAAGAATTGTTTATTAAATTCCATATTAAAATTAACTTTTGTAATTGTTTTTTTTTTACCTGCAACAAGTGACCATGTAAAACATTCAAATTAATAGTTTTTGGATCATCGGCTGAAATCTTTAATTAAAATTTATTATTAAAACAATAATAAAAAAAAAAATTAACTGTTTACGTACCAAGACCTCAGCACATTTTCTTAAAATAGCAACAGGTAATGAATCTACTGAAATTAGAGCAACAATAGCTTTTGCTGCCAAGTATCTTGTTTGCATTTCAGGGCATCCAGAACAGTTCGATATGTATGGGATGAATTCAGAAAGCTTAAGGTGTTATTGATAAAAGTTTAAAAAAAAATAAACCAAATTTTGATATCGATAAATATACCTTTAAATTCGATTCGGTTCCTTCTAACGCAGATGGATACAATCGACTTAACATCAGTAATAATGGATGTAGTTTGTTAGCTTTTTCGTGTCGCAAAATCAAAGAGCTGGCTTTGCGTAATTCATCAAAAAAGAAATCATACAACTTGGGATAACGCAAAAAGAATATTCTTCCGGTCATTTTATTGCGAATACTTAAATTATCAGAGTCTCTAGTTCGTTGAACTCCAAATATTCGTGTGATTAAAGCTGAGAATAATAAAGTCGATGAATTTTTTTCAGACCATGTTGATGCTTCATACCCGCGAATAGCACACATGACTCCGTCGCTTGCAAATTCGCCAATTGTCTCATTCAGATCAGTACAACGAAAAAGTGCTCTCAATATATTCAAAGCATGACTTCTAGCTTCTGTGCTTCGACCGGGATGTTCACATAGCTGCATAAGTTGTTGCATACAGAAATAAAGAGATTTAGTTGTTCCAACTTGAAGTTCTGCCGTAATCAAGGCTTGCACCATAAATGGAACTCCAGCACTTCGTCGAGTCGCACATATTTTGTCATTTATTTGTTCGTCTTTGGCTATAATTGAGAGCAATTCTCGCAACCACGTCATGGGAAGGATATTCAAATCATGACTTTCAACGCGCCACAATCGGGCACACAATTTGGAAAATCCAACATAAGCTTGTTCAAAGGCGCCACGATGCTTTGTCTCTGACAAAAGCAACTTGAAATGCTCACCAATCTCTAAAATCTGTTCCTTGGTGACCAAAAAATTCTCCGTCACTTTGCTATATTGAATTGGAGATCGAAGTACAACTTCGCCGAGTATCAAAGAGACTTCTTTGACCGTTCGCCAAGCACAAAGAAGCACCATTTGAGGGGTAGTTTTAAGACCATCTAGACTTTGTTTGCTCTTCGATGATGAGAGTACCTTCCGCGGCGTTTTAGAATGGGTTTCAACTCCTCGGAATTGCTCTGGTAGTTCACTGAAATCATTTGGCAAGTGTCCTTCGGGTGAAGAATTGTTAACCACTGGTCCCACAACAGTTGTAAGTTCCTTGCAAATAACTATAACTTCAGCAACAAGTATTCTCCAGCCAATGTCCTTGGAAAATCCTTGAAAGTCAAGTCGTTTAAGAAGATGTTTAACTGCAAATAGCACTCCGTACAAAGGATTCGACTTTGCTGCTAATAAAATTGATTCCTTTCCTAAACGAAGTCCATCTTTGAGGATATTCAAAGCCCAACGTAAGGCTGCATAGTGCACAGGACAGTAGCTAGTCACCTCAAAAGGCCCAAAGGCATCAGGACTGCCCTTATTACAAAAGAACTCTAAACGATATGACCCTGTTACAGAGTCCGCTGGTCGCACACTCACTAATAGCTCTTTGATTTGATCTATCGATTCATTTTCAAACACCCGACAACCTTTTTTGTCTTCAATGAGCTTCAAAATCGACACAGCAAGCTCTTTGTTGGCTTCATAGGTGTCACTTATGACCTCTGTCAATGTTTGGACGGTATTTTTCGGCAAGAATTCATCTAAGTTGAGGTCGCAATTGACTAAAATACGCACACAAATTTCAAGCAACTGTAGAGATATAGAACGACGACTAAAATTCGCACCTTGAAATAGATTGTCCACGACGATTTTTATAAAGTCCCTTAGAAATTTTATGTAGAGTTGTTTGTCTGCACTGGAAGTATCTTTCAGCACCTTAACCAAATTTAGTTCACATCGAATCAGAGCTTTACCCAAAAGTGAAAGTGTTTTTTGTCTCGTAGCTGGGCTCTGACAATTTGAATTGTACTCTAGAAATAGCAAGATATGATCACATTCGAGTTCAGTTAAAAGTTCTGTAGTTTTGTGAGTTTCAACTAGTAATCTCAGAGCCATTATACGTGTATCATCACAATTAGAGATAATAGAGAGAACTATATTTTTTGAAAATCCTTGCAAAATTTCACTGAAATTATCCATTTTAATACCACTTTTACGAACTGCCCATAAAGCTGATAATTTTGTACTTATTGGTATTTTACTTGTATGTTCAATGATATGTTGCACAATGCGAGGTTCAAATTTTACCGCTTTAACCAGAAGTACTTCAACATCGGGAAGCCTTGAATCGTTTTTCGATGCAATTTCTAGTAAATATGAGATCCAAAGGTCTTTCCAGGCTTTAAAATCGATTTCTTTGTGACTAGAAGCCATTAATCCTTCAAATAGATTATTCACAATAAAATCTCTTCCTAAATTTTCTGCAAACAACGTACTAAATAGTTCCTTGCAGTTTTGTATGATATCCTGACTGCCTACAATAGATACTGCTTGAAGCAAAACTACGCACTTCATTGATAGTGAGAGTCTTTCCGAGTTACAAGCGTCAAATATTTTTTGAAGAAGATAACTAAATGAGATCTTCTTACTTAAAGCAATGACATTTCGCAGAAGATCTCTGCACAAATGTCTAACACTGTCCATATGGTGTTCCAAATAGCAGAAAGCAAATATCAGAAGCTTTCTTAAAATCAATTTGGTGTCTTCACTCATTTCGTTATTTCGAAAATCAAAATTCAAAAGGATCTTAGAGATCTGATAAAGTGATCTAGCTGCACAAAGTAAAATATTGGGAACAGTTGAGTTTGCATTAGCCATGTCATCAATTTTCGAACAGATATCTCGTATATCTTTAGAAAGTTGAGTAAAATCATGATAGTCGAATGTATTTATTATACCAACGCAGAGTACAATTTCGTTACAATTTTTGGACAATTTAACTTCATGGATGAAGCCTTCATAGTTGGAAGAAATTTTAGCTATGTAAGCCATTAGAATACCGGCATTTGTGCGTGGATCCATAGGAATTTCATTGTCTTTTATTATCTGCTTACATACATTATTTAGGTTTTTTAGTTGCTCTGAGTGGTGATTTCGCAAGTCTTCGGGAAATTCTTGAACGCACGATAGTATTAGTCTTATTGAATTGTGTACATAAAGGTAGTATTCATTTCGAACGGATGGCGAACTCAGGACACTGAAATGAACAATAAACGAACAGAAATTATTTATGAAATATTTCGGTTAAAAGTGGCAAAACCACTGGACATTATTAAAAAAAATTATTGCAACACACAAAATAAACATCAACATGGCCATAAAGGGGCCTGTCTTTTATCACCAATTGGCAATAAAAAATATTTCCGCCATTGAAATTTATTTCAAGCATCTGGCTTACTGCAACGAAGAACAAGAATAGCATTATCACTTGATTTTAGTAAGCCCCCTAAATCTAACAGATCATTGAGAACAAAGCGATCCACATAATAACCGAGAGGTTCTCTTGATTCAAGGTCGTAATTAGGAACCATAGAATGATAGAAGCATGGACCTAGAAAGTTTCGAATAAAAACTTACTTGGGTGGTTTGAGAGAAAGATTCTTCAAGTGACTTTACGTCCTGTGTTTGTCGAAAAAGTATGGAGAAAAAGATTCAACGACAAGCTAAGGGCCTATACAGCTAGATTAACCTATTCAAAGAGCTCTATAATTAGTGGCTGAGATGGTTGAGACAAGTGGAGCGTATGGACACTAACTCACCACCCCGACGAGTCTTCGAATCCAACCCAAATATTGTACGCGGCAGAGTAACACTCCAACCGATGGCGCAAACAGGTATAACACGAGTCTGCAAACTTATTGTACGTAACTAGACGCAACTAGCTAGTTACGCTAACAGAGCTGGCTGGATAGGCAGTTCGGCATGAGCAGAGAAGGTGCGAGAGTATTTGTCGATTGAAGATATCGACAACAAGCTATAAGTTGGATAAGGTAAAAAGTTGGAGATAAACGGACATAATGTATTTGTTAAACTGCCACAAATATTCATACTTTGAACAAATTACGAAATATACCCAAAAGTTATGTAATGTTAGTATTCTTTATATGTTTACCTTAATTCCGTTAGATATCGTTGCACAGAATTACACAGAAATGGAAAAACAATTTGTATTTTCGATTCCAGAGCTTTTAGACCACATCCAAAATTCTCAAAACACCCAGCTATTGAAGTCACAGTCAGATTCCATTTAGAACTTTCAGTTGATACTTTGGCTTCATCTAACAAACGGGACAGTGTATCTGCAAGTGCTTCAACTATTGTATTTTCGTCGATGCCTCCAGTTTCTAGGCGGGCTGCTGTTATTAATAACCTTCAAAATTAGAAAATATAAATAAGCATACCATTGGGCTTTAAAAAAAAAATCAATAACCTACTTTGCGATTTGATTTCTTACAGGATGTTTAAGAGGAGTATAGAAATATAGATCTGTTAGAAATTGTAAAACAGCTGGATCTTTGCCAATATTTTTGAAAATCTGTAAATTAAAAAAATTATTCATAACTTTGTAAATTAAATTAAATAATAAAACTACTCACATTTTTAACCACCGCCACTTGGTCAGGAATGCTGGTCGAGTTTTTTAATTGTAAACAATAACTCTCGTCACCTTTATATGCAAACATATTAAATACATAATTATTATTGTTAAAATATATAAATAAAATTGATTTTTTACATTTTTCATACTGCTTCGGTAAGCAGACAAGGGACGAACGCATTTCTGAATTTTTCCTCGTATTTTCACCGGTTTTTACAGTTGATACTCGTAAATTTAGCGAGTTCATAACTATATCTATGAATTTGTTCTTCTTATGTTAATAAATGTGTTAATTGAAAAAATATCTTGATTTTTCTTAAAGGACTTTTCGATTAATGAACGGCACACCGCCTTGTTATTTCTTTTATTTTGCAAAGTAATTTTTTTTGCTGATTTTCTGTCAGTTTGTGCACGTTGTTTTTGTTGACTTTTTTAAAAAGAGACAGGCATATGTATAAAACAAGAACAAGTTGAATAAACAAAAAGTATAGGGATACCGTAGTCCGTTTTTAACTGGATGAACAAGAAACAAAGACGGTGCTGCGACTGGAGCAGGAGCTGCAAGCTGAAATTGCTTTCATAATTTTGAATGCACACAAATTCAATATTACGGACACAATACGATGTAATTTTTAACTTTTTAGACGTTTGTTCAAAATAAAATTAAAAAAACGCCGACTTGTTTGAGCGATAAATGTTTGTAGGTTAACTTTTTTTCATTGGCAGATAAATCAAATTTATTTTTTTGATTTTCTGGATTTTTCGGTTGATTTACCCCTTATTATTCTACCACTGATGCTATTAACAGCTGTTGGTTTGCTGGAGGGATTTAAAATTTAATTTAGAATTTAAAATATTCAAAATATTTACCGGCGTATAGTTAGCAGCACTTTGTCGGGAATTTCAATTTTTTTTATGCAAATAATTCGGTGAGAATTTGGTGAAATTTAGTGAATCAAATTTAGAATTTGGTGAATCATAGTTTAAAAGTTATTAACAATTTAACGTAAGGCGTATAGTTAGCAGAACTTGTTCGGAATTTCAAAAAATTTGATACCAAAAGATGCGCCTGAATTTGGTGAATCAAGTGCACGAAATTTCCGAATTTAGTGAATCTTATTTTGTTAATTAATTAACAAATTAAAAATTATAAACAATTAACGTAACGCAAATGCAAAGTGACGTAACGTTCTCAAAAATATAACAACCCTGGTTACTTTCCTCATCGGCTAACTCCTAAATTCGGAATGTCATTTTGACATTTTGTACTTTCACATTGCATACCCCACAAATCTTTCCCGTAATTGAGAACACAGAAAGTGGAATTCAATGTCAGCGACTGCCGATAACTCCTGTAAAAACAATATCAACTCCCGCCAACCTGCTTAATGGTCAATCCAGACAAGAAATTCACAAGGGAACTAATGTCGAATTCCTTTGAAATAAAAAGTTGACTTTTTTCGGACAAAAGTCGCTTTTTTTCGGACTAAAGTTGCTTTTTTTCCGAAAATCATGATCCATAGACAAGAAAAAGTTGCTTTTTTTCCCCTCAGATCAACTTTTCTTGAATCTCGATTTGATAGCAAGATTCACACATATTTGCACACATACTTAACAGATTTGATTTCTTCTGTCAGACGAGCCGTTTAATTGTGTATTTTGGTTTTTTTTAGGTCGAATTCCTTTGATTTTTTCAGATTTGATCGGAAAAGTTGACTTTTTTTCCTTCCTATGGATGTTGAAAAAACAAAGTTGCTTTTTTTCTGTAATTGTGTGGTGTATATTTTATAGACGCGATCTAAACAATTCACTTAAGTTCACTTTATTAACATATTGCACTATTAACAACAAGGTTCACGTCCAATAAATTATTTTAAAATTATTTTATTTGAGAAATCTATATTAAAATAAACCAAAATACACAATTAAACGGCTCGTCTGACAGAAGAAATCAAATCTGTTAAGTATGTGTGCAAATATGTGTGAATCTTGCTATCAAATCGAGATTCAAGAAAAGTTGATCTGAGGGGAAAAAAAGCAACTTTTTCTTGTCTATGGATCATGATTTTCGGAAAAAAAGCAACTTTAGTCCGAAAAAAGTCAACTTTTTATTTCAAAGGAATTCGACATTAATATAGATTTCTCAAATAAAATAATTTTAAAATAATTTATTGGACGTGAACCTTGTTGTTAATAGTGCAATATGTTAATAAAGTGAACTTAAGTGAATTGTTTAGATCGCGTCTATAAAATATACACCACACAATTACAGAAAAAAGCAACTTTGTTTTTTCAACATCCATAGGAAGGAAAAAAAGTCAACTTTTCCGATCAAATCTGAAAAAATCAAAGGAATTCGACATAAAACGCTTCCAATGATTCTTCCTAAACAGAGCACAAAACCTTCAAATACGATACAATTGATTCAACCGCAAGTTATCACATTAAATTATCCAACACCTGTTATTAGTACAATACCAGTGCAAACAGTTAAACCTTTTATTCTTCCAAAAAAAAATCTAGAGACGAGTATTGCCAGTGCTACTCCAACTTCAGCTTTGCCTATAAAAGAAAGACTCAAAGCTATTTTAAATCGAATCCAAAACGGACTCTATCAGAAAACTCTCCGATCAAGCCACCACCAAAAAAGAACAAGCATAAAACAACTTTCGATGACGATTCTTTAATGCGGAGACGAGCTGCAGCCGAACGATATCGCAACAAAATAAAGAAGGAACATGTAGACTTAAAAAAGAAGAATACAAAATTGGCGAATGAAAACGCACAGCTAAAGGAAAGTCTGAAGCAGTTAAAACGCGACCTTAGCAGACATCAAATCTGTTGTCCTGGTTCGTATAAAAATAATATCAATTTTAAACATTTATTTTCTATGTAACTATTTTGCAGAAAAAAATAATAATTCAATTGTGATGAATAGAGCTTCTGAAATTCATATCCCACCTTCAACTGTTCGATTGGTTATGTCTATTCCTGAATTGGTAATACAGCCAACGCAGACTGTTATGCATAGTTCAGTGTCCTTCGCATTGGACAAAATTTGATATAGTATATATAAATTATAAATATGTTTGTATATTTAAAAAAATTATATATTTGGCTTAAATTAATCTGTTAATAAATTGTATCAAAACAAACTAATATTTTAAAAATGCATTTTACCGTTATATTAGCATTGTGTTAACATTCGCAGTGATGAAATAATATTTGCGAAAGGTCTTACGGTTATCCGATATGTATGACCTAGTGCTCGTTTGTTCGGGTAAATCAACCACAGATACATAAGAATCAGAATAAAAAAAACATCATGGCTCTGCAAGGGATTTGCATGGTGTGTGTTTGTTTATTTAAAAGGCATTCGAACAAAAATTGCAAGATCTGTTAATATAATATCCCAATCAAATTCGGTGTACACCAAGGAAACAATTTGAGTCCTTTGTACGAACTTTATCACAGTTCTTGATTATCTATACTTGAAGATAGTCTATCACACGAATATGAATCAATTATTTTATTCTTTGCTGACGATTAAGCGAATATCCTTCTTCCCTGTAAAGAGCACTTGATGTATGGGTAAACTTTTTGGAGGGAAATGGGTATCACATAAGCGTCAAAAGGACAATACTACAAATTTTATAAGCAAAATTCAACATTTTATTGACTCATGTTAAGCATTGACACATCGGCACTAGAATCTGTTACATGATAAGACATATCCAGAACGTCTAGCTCATCCTCTAGCATCATCTTCATTCGTTGTTTGTAACTAATTTATATTTCAAGAAATTTCATTTAATAATAGATATTGAGAAGTGGAATTATTAATCTTACATTTGACTATCGGGATTGTTTTCTTGGTTCCTACATTTATCTAGTTTCTTTTCGATTAGTTTAACTCGATCTTTTGGAGGAACTTCAATTGATTTAACCATATAACGTATTTCTGAAACCAAAATGTACTATTGAATATTTAATTTCAATAATTGAAAATATCATTATACTTCGGACAGCTTCAATGAGTGTGGGAAGCTTATCTCTGGCTGCATAGAAAAGACTCTCAGTAACATAGCTATCCAAATTTTCCTGTTCTTTGCTGGCAGCATGTAAGACAGCAGCCAAAGCTATTTGTGAGGGTGCATACAACAAACAGGCGTCAGTTAAAAAAGTTTTATCAATAAATTCATCAATTCCTGGACGAAGTCGTTCTGGATTATTCATTGAACAACGAGTCTGAAAAACCGAAACACTGAGAGAAAATACAAAATTATTATATCGGCCACCTACCTTTATATCAATAAGGAATCCTTCGATTGGTCGATATGGATTATGAATTGTTAGATAATAATTAAGTTGTTGCATAAGAAGTAATTCATTTGAGAGAATTATATCCATTGCCTTAACACGATCACCTTTTATATTACCTACAAACTGGCCGATGGAAACGTTAAACTCCTCAACTTTGCACGATAAATAGACACATGTGGCCCTAGAAAGAGTTCATTTTAATTCAATCTTTAACATATCAAAGAGTAACTTACAAGATCTCTTTTGGATGAAAGTCCATTGGAGAGTTTTTGAGGTAGAATCGTTTAAAATAATGAAAAGCTGTACCAACAATGCACTTTGGCATTGGAGGCTCAAATCGCCGACAGAAATCTTGATGGATACATAAAGGAAAAGACAACAAGCTTTTGGCTCTTAGCAAAACTAATTTTATTTCCTTATATTCATAAACTTTTTGATATAACGATATTAGAACTATAATAAGTTCGATACGATGAATAGAAACATGCTAAAATTTACTTCGGGTTTGATGGTCTCTCCTCTGGTCCATGCCATCAGCTCCCAATATATGTATATATATAAATATATATATATAGTTAGTATAGATAGATAGTAAAAGTATTCAAGTACCTATCTACATCTTAAATAATTTTAAAACTGTCAGAAGCTCGACCAATAATAACACAAATTTGAAAAGTGCTTTAGCACATCGCTCTAGATGCTTTTCAATATCCCCTGGTATTAATTTGGCTACGGCTTTGAGAAATATAAGTGTTCCGAAAAAAAGTAGTAAACTGTAACTATGTATTTTCTTTTTTAATATTTCGTGGCTACTATGATTAATTGGGATTGTAACGACTTTTTCTTCACAAGAAAATACCTTACCTCAAGATCTCACTCTGATTTGGTAAATCTTTTGGAAACACTGTGTTTTTTTATCTGTGCGTGATTTGTTCAAGTTTTAAAAAATAATATATTATAAAAAGTGATTTTAATTGCTAACAAGTTCTGAAATAAACATAATAAAGGTATTTTTAACTGAAATTATATAGTTTTTATGTATCTACTACACACAAAATTAAAATTACAAATATCATTTCCAAGGGTTTGCTAGTCTTTTTAAAATAATTAACGAATTCTTCTTTTATAGAAAAAACATCCAATTTGAAAATTAAATAAGTATTGAACAAATAATTTTTTTCAATATATGTGCATATGAATATACAGGTGACATTCAGGCATATGGGGAGTTTCACGTAAAGGCCATTCAATCTTAAAACAACCCCTTTTTCTATGAACAGAGGGATGTTTTCCGGACCGAGTGGCGTTGACGTGAAACTCCTGATAGGCCTGAATAAGGTAGATTTTAAAAATCAATTTCCTTTTTTTAAAAATTCGAACATAGATAAATGCTTATGCATATCCATTGACTCAATTTTATTTATAACTATCGGAATCGGCATTAAACTGTATTTTAGGTTAGAGTGGCTGTCAGCATTTCAATGAATCACTAAGGCTTTTGGGGTCCATTGGCATTGAGAGTGTAGGTCTTGACTCTTCAAGAGCTCTCGTGCCATTTATACTTTTATAGTCATATTACCATAAAACATAATAGTTTATTACAACAAATGTTCATTTGAAACTTGCTTTCACGTTAGAAAATACTGGAAAAGTAACAAACAAACAATTTTCTTTTAGAATGGCTGGTCGAAAATCTCAAACAACGTCTGAAGAGATATTAAGAGCTATAAAAATGAATATTATTCAGCTCTCTTGTGTTCCACCTGTTTCTGCAGATGTATGGACGCAAATGAGTAAAGATCTGGGTGGGGTTTGGAAACCAATTACATGCTACAATTATATAAGATCAAATAAAAATAACCATTTCCATCAAATTTTAAGTGAAAACGGTTTTCAAATTTTAAAAAATGAAACTCCTGCTATTGTCGAAAATGAGTCTGATACCACTTTGATGAGCTTAAGCAGTTCCGACTCATATAAAGAGGATGAAAATGAGCCCCAAGGCTTAGACAGTTTTCATCTTCTTATTCTAAGTGAAGACTGGGAAAAAATAAAACCAACCGGTTCCGATATCCGCTTGAAGAAATTTGGTTGGACAAGCATAATAAACAATGCTATCCAAAAACGGTACAGCCTGCCATGTGCTTTCAACTTCAAAAATTCTAGAGTTTCCAAAAGGGCCGAAGATTACCTTAAGTTCTTTGGTTATTGTGGCAGCCAGAAATGTGGCAATATAATTTTTGGTCGTGGGAAGATTTGCCCAGAAGTTGGGGAAAATTTTAATATAATAATTAAAACACGCGATACCCGAAAGCACGTACACCATGAAAGAGTGTACACAAATGTAAAGGGGGAAGAAAGAAAACAAATTGGAAAAGAAGTTCAAGACATACCTGCAGAAGAATTTTTTAACCGGACTGTATCCGAAAATATGGATTTCGGGCAAAGCTTAAAAAGCAACATTAGACCTCCATTTTTATCTGTCGATATATATTCGACAGATAAAAATGGAGGCATCAAAACTTGAACAAGGAATGAAGCCAACTGAAAAAAACGATGTTATTGTTAAGAGTAAACACGTCCGAACACTTTAACTTCATTCACAAGACTCTCTAGTCAACCTCGACATTCGTCAAGTTCCCAAGTTGGGTCATGCACTGTCAAATGCAGACTTAGCACTTCCCGGTTGTTTACCTCTTGTGCCAATTGCAAAGGTGAACAACATTGCTGTGTATGCTTTTGCATGGGACAGCAATATAGTTTCGACACAGTGCAATGGCTTGAGTGAGTTCAACTCAGGTTGTGTCAAGTCATCCAAATGCAGGGCACAACATTCCTCCCCCCTATGGGGAAGTTTTCGACTTGAAGGGCTGACTTAGCTTATCTAGCTTTATTTAATATCATAATTTTACCTTAATCTAACAATTTGGTTTTTTAACATACGTCTTAACTCAACATGATGTTTCTTAAGTTAAAAACTAATTATTTTACAAATATTTGTTCGCATTAGAAATGTTCTTACAAATAAACAGAATAATCCGATAAGTAAATGAATATAATAAAAATCTGTTGATGCTAGATAATTATTAAATTATTCGCATGATGAAGTACGCACTCATTTTTTATATTGCGGATTTTAATATCATTTTATAATGGTATTTGAATTTATTTTTTAATGGTAATATAGTTTTATAGTTTTACAATATTATTTACAAAAGTATGTTTTTTTTTTTATCTATATACATATAGTTTTACGATATTATTTTAATTAAAATTAAAATTTAAAAAGTTTTTTAAGTTTTCTTTTATATACGAAGGTATATGTAAATTTGCTTAGATTAACAATATAATATGGTCCCTTCTCTCCTTTTATTAATTTTAGTTAAATTAATTTAATTATTAATTTATTAAATTTACTTATTAATTTCAGTTTTGTACAAACGTCTTCATCATTTTATTATAATTATTTAAATTTAAACTCGGGCAAATGTTACTCCTCTTGTTGACTTTCTCGATGAAGCTGCTCGTACCGGAATGGCATCTGTCTCGGCGGCATCAGATTCAACGGGGACGATATTGGTGATATTTGCGGAGAGACTAATAGGTTCAGCAGTGCTTGTCGTTGATTTGTTGAGGTAGAAACGTCTGTACAAGAAGTTTGCAAAGAGTGCTGCTACAACCACTGCCATGATGGTTATAAAAGAAAAACGGTGTAACTCCAATTCCCATTTTTGGCTGATAAAACTATTGTTGTTTTTTATTTGGTTAGCTTCCGTTTTTAGATCTTCTAAGGATTTCTTGCCTTCAGCCAAACTTGCTAGCAGATCGCTAGCAAGTTTGTCGATGTTTACTAGTTCCAACAGTCAAATTGCCATATTCCATTCGCAAGGCTGCGGTCAAAACTGTATGGTTGACACTCGGTTGATTTATTTCAATTTTGGATGTTCGTACCTGCTCGTATGGTAAACGCAGTTCTTTCGTACTTACTTCACAATGGTTTAGGATGTGAATGATTCCGAACCCAATGAGCTTTGGAGCGTAGAGATTTCCATTACAGTTCATGCTTAGGATAATTGGTTCTTTGATATTGAACAGCCACTGGTTTCTGGTGGACATCTTCGTGATCACTCCTTTGTTAGATGGCGAGGCAACGTATTTGCAGTTGATGTCTGACGTAATGGAATGTTGTAACAGTTCCACTAAACAATCAGTGCTTCCACTAGTATAAAATGGTTTAGTATGCTTGCACACTTTTATCGCAAATGAGGAGTTGTACATGACATCCGTACATTGCTCCAAATCAGTTTGCGACATACTCACAAATAAAGAGTGATCTTCTGCTTCAGCGATGTATTCAGTTTTGACATCTAAAACTAGATCCCAGTGACTGTCAAGTTTTGTTTGGACCGGATACATCCTGTATATAAAGAACATGGTGGCTTCGGGTAATGGGACTGTTATTTTTACAAAGATTGCTCCTTCTTGACAGTAGGTCAACAGCTGGACTGCCTGGTGTAATGCGGCTGGGTTTTGGAAAACCCCTTTTATGGTTGAACTTTTCAGCAATGATGTTATATTTTCTGCGTCCAGAATGAAAGGGTGAAGTTTGTTTTGGTACAAGTCATCAAGGACGGATAGTTCAGTTGACTGGTGGTTTTGAACTTCGAGCAACTTCGAAATAACTAACGAAATCAACCCGTTTATCTCCAGTTGAGCTCTTGTCATTGCCATTTCCCTGAGCGTAACTGATGAAAAGTTTTCAAAATTGATCGTTATGTTGTCAAGGGTTTTCCCAATTTTCTCAACTTCTGCTGCTAAAGTTTTGACTGGCTTACTGAGCCTATCAAAGTTGGAACTCGCAACAGTTATTTGTTTTTTTAATAGATTGAATGTTTCGTTCTCGTTCTCATTCAAAATCTGGAGCTGATTATATACCTTACGCGAATCTTCACTGTCCATCGTTCCAAAAGCCCAATGAAAAAAGTTTCCGATTGTTTCTATAGCCCTTTTGTTTCTTCGGTAAGAAATCATGTGCTTTAGGCGAACGTTATTTTGTCGGAGATTCCTTATGATCACTTCTATTTCGCTTGTTCTTAATTTGCAACTTTCTTGAAATGACGACTCCAACGACACGCATAATTGTTTAATTTTGACATCACACATGTCGTATTCAAAAAATGTTCCTTGATCCGCAATACGACAATGCTATTAGAGAAGTTGGTTGCATTAACTTTTTTGTGATATATTTTACAAATAACCAAATTCATGTTTACCGTGAATATATAAGATTGAAGGGAGTAAATGCCGAAATTGCCATCGACGCAACTGGAAAATTCGTGAAAAAATTTGAATTATTCCCCGGAAAAAAAACAAGTAATATATTCTTGTATACAGTCACCATTAATTTTGAAGGAAAAACCATTTCAGTAAGTCAACTAATAACAGAATGTCACGACACTGGCTCCGTGACATTCTGGTTAGATAGGTGGCTAAGAGCGGGAGTTAAAGCTCCACCACAAGCTGTTAGCGACTATGGGCGAGCAATACTAATGGGAATGTGTAGATCATTCAACAATATGACATTGAAAGCATATTCAGATGCATGCTTCCAATGGGCCCTTAACGACGAAAAACAAAGAACAATCAGCAGACCAGCACAAACTTTGATTCGTGTGGACGTTGCACACGTTATGGCACTGGTTTCACGTTGGGACTGTATTAAAAGAATATCACATTCTGATGTGAAGAGATTTTTTATGAGGACTGTTGCCCTTTTAATCGCCTGCAGAAGTTTACATGAATTTCAAAACATTTTTTCGTTAACATGTGCTGTAGGGCTTCATCCCTATGATAACACTTACATTACAAAATTAAATTTTAATGTAAAGGAAGCCAGGAATACACTCTTGAATAGAATGATGAAAAAAGTGATCTTCATCTCTGAAACGGAAGAGGGTATTGGTTCAGTTGCAGAAAACGGAGATGATTTCCCGGATTCCTCAAAATTCGACGAGGAAGAATGTTTAAGCATTAAAAAATATATACAAGATCAAATTGATCAAGTTAAACCTTCTGAAGACAATCAACATTTTTTTTGCGACGCAAATGCATATTTTATGCCCGATTTTATAAAAAATTTACAGAGACTTGCAAACGAATTCCCTCTTTGGGCAGCAGCTGCGATTCCAAGTTCGACAAAACACGCATCAAGTGCATCTCGAGAAGGATA
This sequence comes from Baccha elongata, assembly GCA_951217065.1. Classification (NCBI taxonomy): domain Eukaryota; kingdom Metazoa; phylum Arthropoda; class Insecta; order Diptera; family Syrphidae; genus Baccha; species Baccha elongata. Next base: position 19,519,675 of record OX578272.1, on the reverse strand, counting down.
CTTCGGCACACTTAAAAGAACATTGCGATCAATTGTACACTTGCCCACCACAGCCAATAAGTTCCTGCATGAACATTTAAAAGGCATCAGAACAGGCACAATTGTTATGGCTTCAAATCTTGAAAACGCCAGCCACCAACCAACAATTAATAAGAAAACAAGACTTGAAGCATTAAATGGAGAGGAAGAAGAAGATTCAGATTTCCTTTCCTATGAAGATTGGAGAGGACTTGGAAATGCGAAAAAACAAGATTTTTCCATAAAACCATCTTTAATTCCAGACGAAATAAACCGCATAAATCCAAAAGAATTAAAAAATAAAAAACATGAAAAAGGTTTTTATTTTGAAAAAATTTTAAATAACAAGGCCACTAAATTAAACAACAAAAACATACACCTATATTTATTAAAAAACGGGTGCATTTTACCCCCCCTCAAACAAGAAAGATTTTTTTATAAACTAAACAATACGTGCGGATTTGATGCCATTGCTCACATTTTATATTTAACTGCTGTGTATAACCCAGACTACCTTAATTTTATACAAACTTCAACTAATAGTATGCTTAAGTTCGTAGAGCACTTAATCGAAAACGGACCAAACAAAAAAGTATACAAGGAAAGATTGGCATTATTAAAACCATTTTGCAGAGTGCAACAAGAATATAGTTCAACAACCCTCGATCCTATTGAATTAGATGCAACGGATTCAATTGGAAGCCTTTTGGATAAGTTTTTCGACACCGCACCAAGTTCAATTTCTTTTAAAAATTGCTCTAGTCCAGACTGTGGAATTTCAGAAGTTTGCAGAAGTGAACGACTTTTGGGCGTGCATCACAACCTGTTTTATTCTGGATTCGATGACTTTAAAAGATTGGTACATGCGATTGTCTATGAATCGAGGGAATGTTTTAAATGCAGAATTCAAAATTGCAACGGTATAATAGAGACCATTACAACACTGCAAAACCATATTTGGGTCGAATTGGATGTGAGGCCCAATTTAAATTTTATGACTGGGTTAAAATGTACTCTGTCAAACCTACCCGAGTATATGGAGTTTGATTTTGAAAACAAATACCGGTATGTTATTTTATTTTTATTTATTTACACATTTATTTACTTATGATGTACTCACTAGATTGGCTGGAGTGATTGCAAAGGACGAGTCAATCGACCATTTTGTTGCGTATTTCAACAATATTACAGAAACTGGACACTCTTGGTTGTTGTGTGACGACTTACAAAACGAAATAATGCGAGTTTCTGATGATGTCGTTATAATCCCCATGGCAGCCTATTATATAAAGGAATGAATAATGATGATTAGTAAATAGTAAAATCTAAATCAATATCGAGAAAAAGACGAGGAAAAATGTGTTAAATTGTTAGCTTTTTTTTATTATTATTTTTTTTATTATTTTAAATTTTAAATTAAAATTTCTATTCCCACACAAGCCTTGTAATAATACATTTAATTATCAAATGCGTATAAGCATTTTACATGCGAACGTTGGGCTATCATAGCTTTATGAGCATACCTGTATCCGCCTGTATCAACTATTTAAATTTATAGTATTTATTAGTATTAGTAATGTTGTTTTTATTTTAGCAAATTTGATTTTCGTTTTCCTATAAAGGTCACACAGCCATAACGTGATAGTTTTTAATATTTTCTAAATAAAAAAGGATATCTTAACTCAAATAAAATAAAAAGTATCATAAAAAGCCAACCTTGAACATTCTATAGTTTTCGCGCATTTATCCAGATATTCATCACTGTTCAAGTCTTCAATTCGTTTCTTATCGATTTGTAATATATAATCTGGACCGTACTCCAAAAAGAATCCATTATTTTCATCGGGAATGTCATACTCCAACTCTTGCTGGCAGACAGCAGCTGTTGTCTGGGTACTGGGTCCAAAAACGACTAGTATTAGTGTTAGTTGTATCCACTACCTCCAAGCAAGACTATAGTTGGATTCCATCACAAGTTTGATGCAATCGTTTAAATCTTTGGAGTATAAATTTGAGTCGCGAAGTGGATCACCGTCGAAAACATCTTCTTCGCAATGTATAACACAAACTTAAGGTTTATAAGTTAAGAATTAAGCTGGTAATTTCAAATTTAAAGATTTTCACACAGAATCCGATATAATATTATTAATTAATTTAAAATACCTTTTAAAGTATTCTGCAACTGTTGGACCGGTTATGCCACTCTTATAAGAAAAATTAGCTGCGTATCCTTTGCTATTACCAAAACCACATTCTTCGCATCGACCAGTTCCAGGAAAGAAACCTGCTTCTTACATATGGAAAGACAGTAAAAACACGTTTGGTTGTCTCAAATGCCTCTAGAACACCATCAACTGTAAGTAGGAACGATATTTTACAAACTGTTATGAAAGAAACAATAATAAAAGGTATACCTACCATGATGAACGTCTTTGAAATTACTTTCTTAACACCAGGATTTCTAAAACTATGTCGTTGACGCCAACCACCGCCGTTCTAATTAATTACAACATCAGCTAGTCCTAGACAAAGCCCATCACAGGCAGTCATTGTTGGACAAGCAAAACAAGCAACATAATTAAAGATCCCACTCCATGTTGGGCAATCAAAACAATCTATAAAAGACCTCCAATGAAACCCTCCTGAGTCAAAAGCAAATTTCAGAGTATTTTTTTCGATTAAACATCACGTTAAAAATGTCAAAATGACATTCCGAATTTTGGAGTTAGCCGATGAGGAATGTCGTTTTTTAACCAGGGTTGTTATATTTTTAAGAACGTTACGTCACTTTGCATTTGCGTTACGTTAATTGTTTATAATTTTTAATTTGTTAATTAATTAACAAAATAAGATTCACTAAATTCGGAAATTTCGTGCACTTGATTCACCAAATTCAGGCGCATCTTTTGGTATCAAATTTTTTGAAATTCCGAACAAGTTCTGCTAACTATACGCCTTACGTTAAATTGTTAATAACTTTTAAACTATAATTCACCAAATTCTAAATTTGATTTACTAAATTTCACCAAATTCTCACCTAATTATTTGCATAAAAAAAAATTGAAATTCCCGACAAAGTGCTGCTAACTATACGCCGGTCGCATTTAATTTCTTTTTCCTACACACTCTGTAATTATACATCCAAACTTATGTGATTCATATCTTCAAAAAAAATGAAATAAAAACAAAAATTGTATAGCCTGACCACTTCTAAGTCGGCAAAACATATTTTATTCTATAAATAAAAAAAAGTATAATTTCCAAATTAGTGCTTAAGTTCCCAATGTAAAAACAAAAAAAAAATCTCAATAAAGTTTACTTACTTACTTACTTACTTATTTGAACTTATTGGCAGCA